>JBCNYH010000022.1:27374808-27389949 GCA_039654325.1 Tandanus tandanus | reverse complement strand
TGTGACCTGGGGAGAGAAGAGAGCCAGAACAGATCACAAGACAGGCAAAGCCCTAACACTTCTGCCGGGATATAACAAAAGGTCACTTGACCATAACACTTCTATGTGTTTTTGAATAGTTGGACTTCATTCCATTGTATTGAATTACTGCTGCTAAAAAAATTAGCAAAGTAGAGATTTTGAATCTAAAATTGCTTTAAAAAGCATTATTTTCAAAAAACAGCTTGATTAAAGAGCTTATTTTATAATAATAATAAAAATAAAAACAGCATGTGCAGGGAGATGGTATTTGTATAGACAATGAATCTTCTTCACTGATGTTTGCTTACTGTGGAGGTACATACCAAAACATTTTATACAGTTCATTTATTCATTCATTCATTTTCTGAACCGCTTAATCCTAATTAGGGTCATGAGGAGGCTGGTGCCCATCTCAGCTGACTCTGGGAGAGGGCAGAGTACACCCTGGACAGCTCGCTAGGCCATCACAGGGCAAAAACATGCTGACAGCAATTCAATGGCAATGGTTACATTTTATACCAGTTCATTTTTTAAATATTTTGTTTAGCTCATTCATTCATTCATTCAATTATTTATTCAATCTTTATTTGACTACTGTAGCAGGTGAAAGCAGCAAATGCTCAAAATGTGCTATGTACAGAAAGCATGGGATCAAGGGACATCACAGAGTGCAGTTAAGCTGCATTGTAGGTTTTAATTCATTATATTTTCTATAATTTATTTATCAAAATGAATGTGTTACCATATCATATACAGTAATATGGGTAGTAGAATTTCTGAATGTCCACTAAGTATACTTAAGCTAATTTGAAGCCTCGCACACCAAAAGGTTATTAACTTTATTAGAAATAATCATCTTCGGCTTAATGAATTTAAGAACACGTTTCCACACAGTGAGAGAGACACGTGTAACCCTGGATAAATTTAATGTCTATGGTATTCTATTAATACCAATAAATTATTTAATTCTTAATTAATAAAATGACTTTATTGACACACTAAAACATGCCTTTAAAATGACAGAATAATGATTCTGTCAAGAAATGAAAATAAATGATTCAATTATTAATGTTATTCATATTCATTTTGCTTAGTTACAGCCAACTGTAACAAGATGCCACTGTAACAGGATCATTTCACTCTACACACTTCCCAGTGCAATATTAACGTGTATGGGCGGCACGGTGGCATAGAGTTTAGCATGTTGGCCTCACAGCAAGAAGGTCCTGGGTTTAAATCCAAGGCTCAGCGAGGGTGTTTCAGTGTGGAGTTAGCACGGTTCCTCCGGGTATGCTGGTTTTCTCGCATAGTACAAAGGCTTGCACATTAGACAAACTATCTGTTCTAATTTACCCCTTGGTGTGAGTGTGAGTATGAATGGTTGTGTGTTTACCCTGCGAGACTGGCGAGCTGTTGAGGGTGTATCCTGCCTCGGCCAGAATCGGATTATGTAAGATGAATTGGTTCGGCAAATAAATGAACGAATGTGACCTACTTGTCAAGAGTCTTGGCATGTATATAGGTTTAAAAAAACACCAATGAAGCGTATGGTGTAACTCAGTCATCTAAGAAATTAATATTGTTATATTTGGTGGGTGGGCTCCAAAAAATTGAATACGAGATATTTCTCAGGACAGGGTCTGGTTATGTGCCTTTTTGTATAAAACTAATCCACACCAAATTTTAGAGAAATTTTATTGAATATTATCTGTGCCACGCTTCTCCGACACAAACACATGATATAGTCAATAGGTCGGCACACATGGTAATTGAGCAAAGAAGTTGTAGCACTTGCATTCTTCAACGCTAGAATCGATGGGAAGACCAAGGCCAAGATGTGTCAAATGATCAAAAAAGAAAGCAGAAGTCCCCCATGTAAAAGGCCAGTCATTAGTACATCACCCAAATCCATCAGTGAACTCGTGACCAAAGAAACCATGAACTTCTTCACCATACTTGGGGCCCCAACTGACTGGATGAGAAAAAAGCAAAGTTCATGGGATGTAGGCACCAACTTTCAGGAATCAAGAAACACCGCTTCAGGGTTGGTTGTGATTAATGATCGGGCAGAAAGGGGAGTAGCACTAATTCAAGACTATGACAGTGTACTTACAAAGGATGAACAGCAAAAACAAGTGCTACTCCAGGTCAGTTCTACGCACAGAAAAATGTACCCAGACTCCAAGAAATCTTGTAAAACCCAACTAGAATTGTTATTTTGTTATGCTTATTAAATTGATAATGTATTTTGTTTCTTTGAAAAAACTACCATGTAGTTGTAAAACCTACAGGGAATACACGTAGGACATATTATTTTAACAGTACTGTACTAAACACTATTTGTGTGTTTTTCAGATGCTTGGAAAGCTGCCTAGAAACTGCATAGAAATTGTGTTATCTTAATTGAAGTCTATATATCGTTGATTAGTTAAATATGGCAGAACTATTTAATTTTTATACTGAAATGCAGCACAGAAGCTATTGTGATGATTTTTTTTTTTAAAAACCAGTATCATAATTTACTGATATATGTTGAAAATTTGTGTTTTATCTAAAATATAAAGGGCCGTGGCACAATTACTTACAGATGGATTGCTTTCAATTTTGGTGTGTTTTTATTTTGGACCAAAAGGAACAAAATGACACCCTGTCCCATGAAATTATTAAAAAATAAATTTTTCAGTACCACCCTAACTTATACAGTAGCTGTTATGATGTTGTATTGAATTTCCCCCTTCAGTCATTTCCTTCTGCATCTTCCACATGCCACAGATAGTTTTATGATTCCATAATAGTTCTGTATGATTAGTCTTCCACAGAGAAACGCCTTAACAACACATTAGACCTCCACACAGAAACGCCTGAGCCAAGTCCGGAACTCGAACCCAGGACCTTCTTGCTGTTAGGCAGAGATGAGTATCTCACAAATGTTTCCCCCTTTGCTTGCTGAATCCAGTGTGTAATGACTTGTAGTTGTAGTACTGTAAATGTAAAATCTTACCCTGCTGAAGTTTTATATGCATTTGACAGTTTCTTTATTATCCCAAAATGCCTGGACTTCCAGCATACATTATAAGGATTTTCTGAACTTGGATTAAGTAATTTAAGTTACAGAATGATGTAATGGGTAAAATGGGAAAATGATTAGATGCACTCAGGTCACTGGAAAGTCTTTACATTAAACCAGCTGTGCTCTAGTATATAATTTAGGTAGAGAAAGAAAAAGGTCTATAACCTTGTGAGATAAAAGAGTTGGTTTCCACGGGCAGGACTTCAGATGACAATCAGTACATAAAGAGAGGACAAGTCTCATTCTGCCTGCATTCCAGAAATCCCTGTCCTGCCAATCCGGGCAGGTTGTGGAACATTCCTATAAACACACCGATAAGCTATAACATTAAAAACATCACGAGTACTGACAAGTGAAGTGATTAAGATCGATTATCTCATCACAGTGGCACCTGCCAAGAAGTGGGATGTAGAAGGCCAAAAGTGAACAGTTAGTTCTTGAAGTTGATATGCAGGAAGTAGGAAAAATGAGCAAGGATAAGGATCTCATTGACATTCACATGGGCCACGTTGCGGTGGTGTAATGGTTAGCACATCCGCCTCACACAAACAAGGTCCTGGGTTTCAGCCTCAGCCTCGATGAGGGCGTTTCTGTATGGAGTTTTCATGTTCTACCTGTGCCTTTGAGGGTTTCCTCTGGGTGCTCCGGTTTCCGCCCACAGTCCAAAGACATGCATTTTATGCAAATTGGCTGTTCAAATTGCTCCTAGGTGTGTGTGTGAGTGTGAATGGTTGTAAGTGTGCTTTGTGTCCCTGTGTCTGGTAAGCTGTTCAGGGTGTACCCTGCCTTCGCTCAATGTCAGCTCAGATAGACTCCAGCCTCCCCGTGACCCTAGTAGGATTAAGCGGATCAGCAAATGCCAGTGAGTGTATACAATGAAAGCTATAATTTTATATAGGTTTTTCAGTTCGAAAAACAAGGTGGCACGGTGGTGTAGAGGTTAGCACATTCACCTTGCAGCAAGAAGGTCCTAGTCTCGAGAGGGTGTTTCTGTGTGGAGTTTGCATGTTCTCCTCATACTTAGATGGGTTTCTTCTGAGTACTCCGTTTCTTGGTTTTTTTTTTTTTCTTTACTGATTTTCAGCTTTGCGCACACGGCTCTACCATGTGACTAAGCAGCTGAGTTAACAGAATGCATTCTGAACATGATCGTCATAGACATAGTGGAGGACGAAGGGTTCCAAAGGATGATTTTCACCATCAATCCCAAATATGTGCTCCCTTCATGAACCTTGAAGGTACCATGAAGTATGAAGAAATCAAAGACAAGCAGAGGAATACACATACACATGTATTTGCATTTACGTCATTTGGCAGACACCATTATCCAGAGTGACTTATCATTTTTATACAACTGAGCAATGGAGGGTTAAGGGCCTTGCTCAAGGGCCCAACAGTGGCACCTTGGTGGTACTGGGGCTTAAACCCCTCACCTTCATATCAATAATCCAGAGCCTTTACCACTGAACCACCACTGCCCACTGAACCACGTACAAGTGTTGTTACAGAGGTGTATTTGGTGGTGACGTTTCGCTTTCACTTTCTTAGAGATAATTGGGAAATGAAGTCCTACAGCCTGACATCAATCCCTATAAGGAGAGACACACAGCTGAAAATAACACAAAGTGGCTTGAGGATGTTATTATTAAATATGACATTCCACCACAGGAAGTGAAAGTTGTTGTCCATGACAGTTATGCTAATGTGTTAGCAGCCGTGAAGGTTACATCAGAAAAGCGTGGATGGTCATCAGTATGATGTGCAGGTCACATCCTGAACTTGGTGGTCAAGGGTGCACTGAAGAACAAGCATGTTATTTCTAAGTGTGCGGCTGCTGCGAGATGCCTTGTGATACACCTTATTTCATGGAGCGGCGAATGCTTATGAATGTAGTGAATTTTGGGTTTCACCAGGGTTTGTAAAAGGTTGCAAAACAGTTTGCAAACAGTTTTTTTGTTACAAAGTTATTGTGACTGTCAGTATCTCTATGTCATACATGCATGACTAAAACATAGCTAGAACAGGCTATTGTGCACACGTGGATATGATGAAGTTTTACTTCAGGCCAGAAATGACAGAAATAAATGGTGGAAACCTCCCAGCTTAAATGATCAGGTCTTGTATCCTCTGGCAAATCGATCTTAACATCTTCATTTGAAGACTTGCTTTCAGAATCTGACAGTTCACGAGGTCGGTCAGACAGTCAAGATACTGGTGCCGTATTCACTCATATTGGGTGAAACATGCGGATTCAAACGTACGGTTCAATTGCTGGCAAACATGCAGGTATCTCCAGTAAGTCAGTTTCACTGTCTGACAGGGTTTCATTGTTTTTCAAGTTGCAAAACTTTGGCAAAAATACACACAACATATGAGTTTGCAAACTAATAAAGGCTCGGAATTCTAAAAGTGATGTCACTTGGTCCTGTGGTCAGTAGCTCATTATCCCCAAATTCAGTCAGGGGCACGCTGCGAGGACATCCAGACATCACAGTGGGAAGTTTGTGATTTAACTGTGGGGGGCTATGATAATGAGTATCTCTGCACTGATTAGTGACTAATTATTGATAATCAGTATTTATTGGCACAAGTTCTTTAAAGACTGTCTCTCTCTCTCTTTCTGTCTCTCTCACTCTCTCTCTCTCTCTCTCTTTCTCTCTCTCTCTCTCTCTCTCTCGTGAACGCTGAACTGCACGATTCAGTTTATTAATGATAAACCTGGATTTGAAATTCATTCGCTCTGGCAATGTTCATCCTTATCAGAGCCCTTCAACAGAGATATATATCTCTTTTTAATAACTCTGGTCTCTTGTCAAGGGCTTTGCGTCTGCTCACTTTTCACGGCACTGTTTTTTGGCATGCCACATGACGTTTCCACATAGCTGGTGCTAGCAGTGCAGACATATTTAATACTTCTGAAGCTAGTTTGTTTGTGCATTTTAATCAATCTTATGAACAAACAAGTAAAGACTCGAACAGAAGAAACTGCACATTTATGCAAATTGTGCCTACTGGGTCTGAAAAAACAAGACTGGATGTCTGCCACATTGAATTTATAACGACACACTGAGTTGAAGCATCGAAGCAGTCTTGAGGATTACATGCAATTTATATATCAGCACAATAAGGATAAGACTATGAGGGATCAACCTCAAAGTTGATTCACCCAAGTGAGGTTCACAGCATTTTTTTAATACCTGTTGCCTTTGTGTCCCAACAACAAGTGGATAAACTTGTATTGGATTACACTGAGATCTGCAGCCTTTGAGTAGGGTTGAAAAACCATCGTTGATGATTGGTTTGCAACTGTCCAGATGTGTGCCTTCGGGAAAACAGGTACAGAAATTTAGGGAAGTTTAGGTTTAGTGACTGTATTCTATTATCAAGAATTAAGTTCTTTACATGTTGGCTTTGGCAATAGCACAGAAAGAGTCCATTTGCTTGTTTGTTTGTTTCTAAATCTTGTAGTTAAGTTACAGTGAGAGACACTTTTTATTTTGTTATGTCGGTTAAGACTTGAAATCTTCCTGTATGTAAAGTTACACTAATAAAAGACTGATACCTCAGTTTTAGGTTGATGTATACTCTTTATAATATGTTATTTATTCATTTATTTTGTTGTTGTTGCTGTTGTTGTTGTTTTTTTTGTGCTTACTGGGTTCTGTTTATGTAGAATAAAAAGGCAACAGAATAATTATTCATTTAACTTACTTTTCATACACGCACACACACACACACACAAACACACACACACACACACACACACACACGGTTTCGTGCATATCATTTCACAGAGTGAAGCAGCAGAAAAAGACCAAGTGAAAGTGAATAAACAGAGTGAACTGTCTACCAGTCTATGAATCTTTAGTACCCCAAATCTAAAAAAAAAGAAAGAAAGAAAGAAAGAAAGAAACAAAAAAAGCTCATATTATTTTTATTATTGTTAATATTATTATTATTAACTGTGATTTGTCTACAGTGGTAGTGTACTCTTGCATACACATTAGGTATTTCTTTGTTTGTTGTTGGGGTTTTTTTTTTTCATTCTATTTTCTGAACTACTTAATCCTTTGTGGTTGTGGGGAGA
This sequence comes from Tandanus tandanus, assembly GCA_039654325.1. Lineage (NCBI taxonomy): Eukaryota > Metazoa > Chordata > Actinopteri > Siluriformes > Plotosidae > Tandanus > Tandanus tandanus. The sequence goes on along the minus strand of JBCNYH010000022.1, from coordinate 27,382,771 downwards.
CTGGAGCCCATCCCAGCTGATCCTGGGCAAAGGTGGGGTACACCCTGAACAGCTCACCAGACCACTGCAACGCCAACACACACACACACACAACTATTCACACTCACACTTGCATTTCAGATCAATCAATAGTATCCAGTTAGCCTAATGTGCATGTATTTGGAAACCCACACAAGCATGAGGACAGCATGCAAACTCCACACGGCAACGTCCTTTCCGACCATGGGGCTCAACCCCAGGAACTTGCCATGAGGTGTGAGTGCTAACCACTACGCCACCATGTTGCTCCCGGCCAGACATACATACTGCATATATTCAGTCTGACCCCTGATGTGAGACTATCTGACTACTGAGAACATGAGGGTGTTATTGCTTCTGAAGTAGAGTCTGGAATAAGGATTTCTAGCATTCTCCTTTGTTCAAATAAAGTTATACATTTCTTATGCATATCCTGCAGCCTTTATCCCATATCAAACATGCATTGTCTCATCCACCTCAGGCTCATCCAACACGGGCAGGGCCTTTTCTAATCAGGCTCCCAGGTGCTTGGTATGACTGTAGTTACTATAGAGACTGTGGTGTGGACTCGCTTATTCTTTGCTCACCGTCAGGCTTTTTTGATCCAAAAGCAGGTTCAAACATAGTCAAGGGCAGGCCTCATCTTGTGTTAACAGTGGGTAGAACAATTTTCGCACACAAGAAGTATCATCCTTAAATACACTCTCACAAACATATCCATTTTCTATGCATACAATCATAGTTCTATTATGTATGCCAGCAAACAGAAGCAGTTGTCAACAATAATCACAGTGTCAAAGGGTGAGTGGTCAGGTCAAGTTTATACAGAGAGACACTGAAAAAAAATTACAGGAACGAGAATCTTAATCTTTGTAGATGCATAGCTATCCAGGTCATGCTAGTCTTGAGTTTAAGTCAAAAGCAACCAGATTTTTCTTTTTTCTGTTCTAAGAGCTGATGGGCAGTATTGGGTATTCAACCTATAGTGGGGGTGAAACCTTGGTGGTTGGCCTGGGAGTCATGTTGTTAGGATCACATGAGCCAAGGTGTAAATCACATGCAACTCATTGTCCTTGCCTGCTATCATTAGGGGCAGCTAAGTTAAGAAATAGGTAAAGTCTGTTGAACTTTTTACACCAGAGCCTACTGGCTCATCAGGACGGAGCTTATCCTGGTTTCTGTAGTGTAAAGCGACTATGAGTTCAACTCCTCCTGGATGGGAAGCTAGTCCATCACAGGTTACCTTCCGAGTACTTTTACAGGTACCCATCGATACTCCTGGGTGGACAGAGGCACACTTGTGGTTAACCACTGGGGGTTATAGCACAGTGGGAATCTAACAGAGATGTGAACCCACAACCTGTCAATCATGAGCCTAGCACTCCTCTTGATCTTTATACTAATAAAGAGCAGTAGCCTGGTCTTGTCAAAATATATTCGTTTTAAGGTGCCAAACAATGGATTCAAATATATGGGAATTTTCTTTTCACAAAATCTCTGATTTAATCCAATAAAAAATTTTAGCCATTGCTTCTAAAATTAAATCAGACCTATGGAGGTGGTTGAACCTGCCAGTGTCCTCATTAGGCTGGACTGCAATTATTAAAATGAATGCCCTGCCATTTTTTACCCAATACAGATGCTACCCGCCTTTATTCCTTTAAATATATTTAAATAAGCACATAGCGCAAGTTGAGAATCTACTTGGAGAAAACCCTGCAGGAATGGAATTATTCATTAATTAATTCATTTTCTAAGCCACTTAATCCTAATTAGGGTTGTGAGGGGGCTGTCGCCCATCTCACCCGACTCTGGGCGAGGGCAGGGTACACCCTGGACAGCTCGCCAGGTCATCGCAAGGCAACACACACACACACACAACCATTCACACTCATACTCACACCTAGGGGTGATTTGGAACAGCCAATTAGCCTACTGTGCATGTTTTTGGATTAAGGGAGGAAACTCACGCAAGCACGAGTTGAACATGCAAACTCCACACAGAAACACCCAAGCCTGAGAATCAAACCCAGGCCTTCTTGCTATGAGGTGGACATGCTAACCACCATGCCGCCAGAATGAAATTACAGAAACTTTAATCTCCCAAAAAGTGGATTAGCCCAACCTAATCTTGTGGGTGAGGTATCAGTAAAGGTGAGCTGTATTGCACTGTTTGTAATTTCCACTACACACCACCTTGAGTGTCGGCCAGAAGGCATAGAAATAAAAGCAAAAAATAAATAATAATTACGTGTTGGTATTAGTAATTCCACATCACTAAATAATATAGTTATTTCAACAAACCAGTGTGGTCTGTTTAAGTGCAACTAACTTTATAAGTATTCATACCTGTATGCATAGTAGACATAAAGTACACTGTGTAAAACAAGTGTCTAGGTACATGTACCGACTTAGCTTAGAATATCAGGTAAACCACAGAGACAGGTATGAGTTAATGCAATGCTAACATCCATTCCCTTATTTATATTAGCAACTTTTCAATCAACATTTTCCGGATGAAGATACAAATGAACACAACATTCATAAACTTACTTTGTTCACAGACGCACAACTTCACAAACTAAAGGTCATTTTGATATGAAACAGACAACAACCATGTGAACAGCTAAAGTGAACATCAGGCAAGCCAAGTCAGAGGTGAAAATAATGGGTACTTCCCAAAACCCTCAAATTACCTCCCTATTTTCCTCATTTTCTGCTAATCCCTGTCTTGGTCTCTCCCACCAAGGAAACATGAAGAGCTGCGATTAAACGATGTGAGGAGTGTGAGATCGAGGAAATGTGTTTTAAGTTTTTTTTTTTTTTGGAGCATGAGGTGAAGTGTCATCCGCTTTGATCAAGGTAGTACCTCTGACCTGCTGCATAAAAGTGGCTGAGGTCATATAGGGGGTGGGTTATTTATAGCTGCCATGCAGCTCTTCTGAGAAGGCTGCTCTTGCATATCCTCACTCATCTCTCCTCAACATTTCCTCCTCGATCCTCACTCCTCGATGCACAAATAAAAGAATTGGGATTGCTGGCCAAGATTGCGGACCAGAAGAACTTCTGGTTTAAGTGAAGATCGAGGAGCAAAGAAACAACAAAAAGTGTTTTCAGATGCACCCAATGTGCATGCTACCTCAGTCCACTCATAATGATGTAAGCACGGCATCTAACTAAAGCTCTACTATTTTACATCAAAATATAAGTCCTTTAAGAGCATAAATGAAACAACACATCTGTTCTGTCAATTAAAGAATATCAATATAATGTAAAAGACTAAAGTCTTTTGTACAGCCACCCCCAAATATACATGGTACATTTGCACATACAAAAAGTAACACAACTCTAAACTAAGAAACTCAAAGGAGAAAAAAGTGTCTGAAAAAGCAAGCAGGATCACTAGACAGGCAACAGGTAGGGTGTATGCTCTCTCCTTAATCTTCACGACTGCAGACCTGATATGGAAATGGTGAGCCTTGATGATGTGCTTAATAGGTCACAAGGCACTAGAAAGCTGAGAGTCCATGATCATTATTATATACCCCTCTGTAACATCTGATGTAGATTACTGCAATCCAGGTAAAAACAGCCAAATGAAATCTGCTCAAAAGTGCTGCGTTTTACAACATCAGTGACTAAAGGCCTCATCCTTTGAGTGGATGATTTGATGCATAGATCCATTAGGCCTGCTCATCAGAAGGCAGTTGGAAGTCACAGAATTCAGGTCACTGACATACGATGAAACATGGCCTAATGGTCTGGAGTTAAGTGTTCCATCCACTTCAACGAGCACAGTACAGAAGACCTCCTCCTGGAGGGGCTGTGCACCAACCCTGTACAGTGCTGTCTTCACAGAACAGATCTCATGGTCCCACATGCCTTCAAAGTGAGGAGCAGCAGGTGGATTGAACTGAAAGTGAATTTTATGTGCAGCAAAGGCATAGATAATATGAGTAGTACTGTCAGCAGGGTTCTGTGCCAAGTCAAACTACTGCCATATGTGGTTAACTAATGTAGTTCATAAGGAATGTATCACACCACATCTCCTACATTCAAGTCTAAAGGGTCAAGCTTGATGACCAATCCAGCCTGAATCAACTTTTAATTTCTGCTCAATATATCTTGGTTTTCTCAGAATCTCTTAGAATTCTTCTCTTTACTACCTTTAAGCTGGGGATGACAGCACCAGGGGCAGCTTGAAAGCATAACTTTTCCTTATTTTGTAGTACAGATTATGGTGTAGTAGTGCATTATGCCACCAATCTCCACATAGGTTGTCTTTGCTTCAAGCAGGCTGAGGGCAAGGTTATCTTGTTTCGAGCGTGTCACTTCTTTGCTGCTTCTATGCGGTATGATGCGGAAGTCTCTTCCACTTGTGGGGCACACATGGGTAGATGCTATGCTTGGGGTGTTGGTGGCTCTGGCCTTGAGTGCGGCATGTTTCTTCTCAGCAGCGCAAAGTCTCTATTAATCAGCTGCTCTGGCTCCTGTTGTGGTCTTGCTGCACCCAATGGATCGGTCCTCGTCCAGTGACTCCCAGGAGTCGACACTGACTCCAAAGTCTTTGAGGGAGACCTTCAGACAGTCTTTGTAGTGCTTTTACTGCCCTCCAACAGTGTGCTTGCCCTCACAGAGTTTGCCATAGAGGAGCTGCTTGGGCAGTTAGCCGTCTGCTATGTGCCGCACATGTCCTGCCCATCTAATCTGGGCTTACCTCAGGAGCGTGTGGATGCTTGGGATGCTGGCTTGCCTCAGGACTTCTATATCAGGGATCTTGTCCTGCCACCTGATGTGGAGGAGTCTGCGGAGACAGCTCATGTGGAAGTGATTGAGCTCTTTGGCATGTCTACTGTACACTGTTCAAGTTTTGCAGGCGTACAGGAGGATGGTGAGTGCCACAGCGCGATAGACTTTCAGCTTCATGGTGAGACTGATTCCTCTGCAGTCCCATACGTTCTCCCGAAATCTCCCAAAGGCAGCACTTGCTTTCAATATCCTGTTGTTCATCTCGATGTCTATGTTAACAACTCTTGAGAGTGTGCTACCCAGGTAGTTGAAGCATTCGACAGATTGAAGCTTCTGGTCTTTCACCGTGATGTGCGGTTCGTGGTATGGTTATCCAGGGGCAGGTTGGAACATGACTTTGGTCTTCTTGGTGCTGATCTTGAGGCCGAAGTTGTCACAGGCTGAGGAAAAGTGGTCAATCTCCATCTGCATTTCCCTCTCTGTGCTCGAATTCAGGGCACAGTCATCAGCGAAGAGGAAGTCTCTGATTATAGTCTCCTTCACCTTTGTGACTGCTTAAAGATGCCTTGCGTTGAACAGTTTCCCATCAGTCCTGTACCTGATGCAGATGCCACTGTCAAGAGCGCTGCTCTTGGCATTTTTTCTGGAGTTGTCGGGCAGCAAATATCATGTCAGCAATCCCACGGCCGACATGGAAGCCACACTGACTCTCAGGAAGGAGGTCTCGCTCAAGGTGCTTAAGCAGGCGATTGAGCAGGACACAGGCCAGGATCTTGCTGGCTATGGACATGAGGAAGATTCCTCTGTGGCTGTCACATGAGCAGCAATTTCCCTTCCACTTATAGATGTGGACAATTGTGGTATCCTTGAACTCTTGCAGGACCTTGCCTTCTATCCATATGGACTGAAACAGGTCAGTTAGCTTTTTCGCATGAATGGGCCACCTGCTTTGTACACTTCGGCAGCGATGGCATCTGATCCTGGAGCCTTGCCGCAGGACAGTTGCTTGATGGCTTTCTGGACCTCTTGGTCTGTGGGCAGGTTGTCGAGTTCATGGTTGATCTCAACCTGGGGCAATCGGGCAATGGCAATGAGCTGGTGGTCAGTCCAACAGTCGGCACCACACATGGTTTTGTTCACTCTCGCATCCTTCCTGTCCTTGGTCCTGATGATGGTGTAATCGATGAGATGCCAGTGCTTAGAGCAGGGGTGCATCCATGACGTCTTGTTGTGGGTGGGCATACGGAACATGGTGTTGGTGATGACCAGGTTGTGTGTGGCAAATGTCCTGAGCAGCAGGAGCCCGTTACTGTTTCATTTTCCTACGCCATGCTTTCCTATTCCTTCCTATGTCTGGTAATTAGTCCCTACATGAGCGTTGTGGAGATCATCAGACTGTCAGTTGGCCTTTGTCTGCAAGGCGAGTCTCACTCAAGGCTTCAATGTCCATGCGGTACCGAGCCAGTTCTCTTGTGACCAGTGCAGTTCTTCTCTCTGGTCTGTCTGCCTTGCTGTTGTTGAGCAGTGTTCGCATGTTCCACGTTGCACGTTGCAAGGGTGAGCACCATAACCTTTTTCTGTTTTGATGTAGATGTTTGACCGCTGAGTGGGATCCTTGCCAGCCATGGTTTGCTGGCCAAAGTGAGGTGAAGCAGACTGTTTTTAGGGCACCTTTTCTAGACCCTTACTCGTGCCATGGAGGTGAGCAGAGTGATCATAAAAAGGGCTGCTCAGTCGCTCAGACAGCTGCTGAACTCCACTGCTGCTTCGGTCCAGTAGAGAGCGACCACTTGGCCTGAGCCGCCTGTGTGCAGGGTTGCGGCTGCAGTTTGAGTGGATCCACACTTGCTGTTTCACCGCTTCCCCATCCCCACAGGACTTGAGGGTTGGATGATGTGGGTTTGAGTCACGACTTGCGCTTGACTTAGATTAAAGTGAGGGAGAGTTGCGCAGATCATCAGCCTCACTCTCTCGTCCCTGCCTATCTGTACCCAGTGGCAAGACATAGTCGAGACGGTTGGAGATAGACCGAGATGCAGTGGATGACCAGAGCGTCCTACGTGCCTTGCCCTGCTCTTCGCACTCCACAGTACGTTGCTGTTAGTCGCTTTCCTGGCCGTTGAACCCATAGTGGTTTCTTCCGCGCAGTGCGCCGAGTCCAGACTTCACATGCTAGGTAGGCAATGCCTTAGCTCACCGAGGGTTTGAGACCCGTAGGCTATCCTCACCAGGTTCTGCTGGCCAGTCAAAGCCCGGGGTGTGGCCACTGCGCATGCTACAGCTTCTTGGAGCCACTGGTGAGAGCTGGATGCCAGGTGGGGACCAAAGCAGGCAAACCATCCCGATAGATGCGACGTGTTCCCCTGTCAGAAGTGCTACTGCCCCCCCCCCCGACACCCCAAACACCCCCCCATAAGATAAGCACATTTTAACTGATTACACAGATGACCTCTCTCTAACTGACCTATCCCATGAACTGATCAATCCCGTGCAGCAAGGCTAAGTACCCAAAGGTAAAAGGTAGCACACATGAATCTTCAGGACAAAGTTGACTAATCACAATTATACCAGCTTATTCTGGCCTTGTTCACAAAACATGTTGACACTAACCTTTCAGCCAAATAGCCTTTATCAGAGCATGAAACAAAACATGGCTTTTATAGACAAGAGTCAACAGGTGATTGGTTCAAAGTGGTACCTTGGTACATGGTATCTAACTTCTCAAGATCTCATATACTGTATATTTCTCTTATTCTGATCATTAGAAGATCTCATATACTGTATATTTCTCTTATTCTGATCATTAGAAGTTAAACTATAAGCATGCTGAGGGTAGAAATGACATGATATATATTTTATAATTCTATATTTAAAAACTTTCTCAGAGAAGTCCAGCAGGTGTCACTGTTTTGAAGGTAGAGATCCAGAATATCTCACTTTGAGAAAGCAGTCTTGGTAGGTTGCCCCCTCTGGCTGGAAGAGTTATATGTTCAAGTCCAACAAAATTGAGAGAGGCTGGGTAGAAATGCTTGGCCTCATTATAATGCCTGGCCATTGCATATTCCATGTTTCCAGTAACGAATGGCTGTTCTGTGTTCTGAAATGTATTGTTTGAGTGCTCTCTTTGTTTATCCGACATTCGATTGTGTACAGGGGTGTGTAAGTATATATATATATATATATATATATATTTTAT
>JBCNYH010000022.1:27339202-27354561 GCA_039654325.1 Tandanus tandanus | reverse complement strand
CAATCTAACACCAAGATATTACCTGTGTGGTAAGTAGTACAGTTCATTTGGAACTCCTCCTGGACATGATGCTGTTCAGGTCGAATCCTGTGACAGTTCCAGAGTGTCACACACTCATCCAAATCCCTCTGAACAACATCACCAAAGCAAAATCTCAGAAGGCATTGATGCTCATGACTCCCGTTGAAGAATCCAGCAACACGGCGGTCTGCAAATAATTCCATCCAGAACTGAGACCTATGGAGAAGAAAAGATAATAATAATCTCACACATATGTGCGTGTGCATTATAGATGGATATTTTCAGCATGTATTAACGTGAGCACGTATGTGTGTATGGTGCATGTCTGCATTTGTGTGTATGTATGTGTGGGACACTTACCTTCCCCTTCTGAATAGGGACCACCAGGACTCAATACGCTGGTTAGTGGTGGATGAGCCATACATGTGGCTGGACGCACCAGAGTAGTAGTCACTGTGATCGTGGCGCAGGGTACACTGAATAGCGGCCATGATACCGTTCTCTGTCCGCAATCAGTCCTTAGTCTCATTGGGATAACACCGAGGTTTCGCACACACGACAGGAAATTGTGAGCAATCACTGTTGGGTTATTATTTGTTGGTCCACATTGAAGCCATAATATTTTCCTAAAAAATCCATCAATGCAGCCGGAAAGGGCCAAACCGAAAGGCTTCAGTTTATCGTAGCCATCAGCGTGCCACATATAGTTCGGTCCCATTGAGTGATAGGTTCGTCTTACAAATCTTCTACTTGCTCTCCGCTCACAACCCCGAGGGTTAAGCTCCCGCAGAAGATTCATCACATCATCTCTCTTTACTTGAAGTTTGTGCTTTTGTCTGAGCACCTGCCACATTGTTCTGTAGCCAAACAATTGTCCCGGTCCACGGAGTTCCGATCTGATGGCATTATTTACTGCATTTGCAGAAGAATAATACTTTCTCCGGTACAACCCGGCATTATTAAGCTTACTTTTGACAGTCTGCAAACTGACGTTTACACCGTGTAAACTTGCCATCATGTCCACAATTACACTGTACGAATGGCACCCGTTGAAATATTCCACGTAAACATCCATTCTACCTGGTCCTTCTGTCTCGGCTATGCCATTTAACAGTTCGAGAGACCATCCACAAGAAGAGCAAAATCGTGTTTGGCCTATGCGAGTTCCACAAAACGGACAAAACATCCTTCAACCGATGAAAAAAATCTGTTTAAAATTTCTTTTCCTCACACTTGCTGAAACTCCGTCTTCCGGCCAGAACAGATTGAGTGACTCATGTCATCACTTCCGGCATTTGGTACCTTCCCTTTCCTTTAGAAAGCAGTCGTTTGTAAATTTGTTTCAGGACTTGTAAAAGTGTTTTGCATGTTGTATATTTGTTTTCTTAAAATGTATTTTTGTTTTTTTAAAATGTATTTTTGTTTTCTTAAAATGTATTTTTGTTTTCTTAAAATTTATTTTTGTCTTCTTAAAATGTAATTTTGTTTTGCACTTCCCGGCCACCGTAGAGCAGTCCTGTCCATTTGTCAAAGGCGAACTGTCTCACTGTCCCTGAGTCTTTTGTATTCTGAACCTGAGAACTGTGATGGTCCTAAAACTTGTGATACTGAAGCAAGCTGCTATGGAACCTTCATTGCTTAGCAACTCACACTGTTGCTAAAAAAACATCCTGAGCCAACACAGACACTGGTCTCTCTACTGGGGCTAGCACAGCAGGAGGACAGGCAGGTGCACCGGGATCTACTCCAGAGGTCCAGTGATGCTGCCGCCATGTCCCTGATGGCTGCAGCCTTCCCTGATGCTGTTGCCACCACCAAGATGGGACCCCAGGATAACTGCATTCCTTAATCTATTTGAACAGGTGGCAGATGCATGGGAAGGCCTGAAGATAAGAGAGTGGTTTACGTTCTGCTGTATACATCATACAGTACATTAATGTATAGATCATAGAGTACATACACACAATCAGATCCGGATTAAACACTCGAACACTGTCCGAACTCTGACGCATCATGGAACTCAGGTCCCTATAATTTCAGTTAACACACACACACACACACACACACACACACACACACACACACACACGGGCATTTTCTTTAAGATTCAGCACAACAGTAATTTATGTGATTTGTGATTTACTCGACCTTGTGGATTCTCTTAAAAAGTTGCGAAGCTGGAAGCTGGATGTTCATGTATGTGGATGAGGCTGAGTTGAACTTAGCAAAACACCACACTGTGGAAGAAATGCACTGGTACAGTGATGATCATTGCTATTTCTTTGTTGTTGTTGTTGCTGTTGGTTGGGGTGTAATATATTATAATTTTTTTGTGGTACTGTAAATACTGTACTGCCGTCAAATGGCAAAATAAAATAAAGTACATCGAGTGACACTGATGGTTTTGTGAATTATTTCTTTATCATGTAAGTTTTTAATCTTACACAGATGTGTAAAATAGTTGATTGCTTTGCAATATCTGTTGTGAGAGATGCAAATGTTCTCCATCTGATTGTACTGAAATATCTGTGCAAATAAATAAACACATACAGTAACATCTGCATTCCTTCTAATGGAACATACTGCAGCGCTGTAGAATAATTTGGAATTACAGTATTTGCACTTAGAATATGTAACTGTTTTACTTCATTTTATTGATGCAAAGCAAGGTGAAATTAATTTGTGCAAAAGTGTAAAATACAGGAACACTTTATATATGGAATTTACAATGCTTAAATTTGTTACTGTTTTTTAACTGACTGATCATTTAGTGGGGCGGTACGGTGGCTCAATGGTTAGCACATCTGCCTCGCAGCAAGAAGGCCTGGGTTCAATTCCCAAGATAAGGTGTTTCTGTGCCGAGTTTCTGTGGGTTTCGTCTGGGTACTCCGGTTTCCTCCCACAGTCAAAAAACATGCACAGTAGGCTAACTGTCTGTTCCAAATCACCCCTAGGTGACTGGTTGTATGTGTGTTGGCCCTGCAATGGCATGGCGAGCTGTTCAGGGTGTACCCCGCCTGTTTTGGTGGCTGTAGTGCATTTCACTCCAAAGTTTAACTGAAGTGCTCGGGTGTGTAGCTGAAAGCACACTATGTGAAGAGTTTTGGGAAAAGGTTGACATACTGATGTGAAAAGTGCTTTTTGATTGTAATGATTGTAAAAACCTATAACAACATCAGGGTGAGTTTTGTAATCACCCAGGGTATTTAATCTGATATCATTTTAAAAGATTTTACAGAGAAGAGTTACAGGGTTAAAATGTATAAAACTATAAATATAACAATTTTTTATTTGACTGATCACAGAGTGGGGTGGCACTGTGGCGTAGTGGTTAGCATGTCTGTCTGTTAGCACTGATACTTTTACTTCCACCTCTGCTGCTGTCCCCTGGGGGTACCACAAGGTTCCATTCTTGGACCTCTTTTATTTTCTCTCTACTTGCTTCCACAAGGCTCCATTTTAAGGAAACACAATATTCCTTTTCATCTATACGTGGGTGACTGTCAAATTTATTATTTATTATTCTAGCCTCTATTCAATTGCCTTAGTGAAATCCAAAGTTGGATGGCACTAAGTTTTTTACATTTTAATGAGAACAAGACAAAAGTCATGCTGTTCAGACCAAACAACACCAGTAGCACCCCTGGCATCAACCTTTCCTCTTTGATACAGTATGAAAAATTCTTAATTACAAATTTAGGTGTCAAATTGGATGCTTGTTTAAAACTTGATAGCCATGTGAGCTCTATGTTTTTATTTGTTTTTAAGTACTTTAAAGGTGCTGTGTCATTTTATCTGTCAGAAATGCTACATCCTTATCAGCCATCTCATTCTCTGAGGTCGTCTGACCAGAGGATTTTATTCATTCCAAAGACTCGAACAGAACTTAGAGGTGACCGAGCTTTTTCACTTGCTTCTCCGAGACTCTGGAATGATTCAGCGACACATATCAGACAGGCTTCCTCACTCACTGTCTTTAACTCTCTTTTAAAAACACACTTTCACTCCATGGCCTTCAACCCAGCGTGAGACACTGACTGTGTTTTTTGTTTTATTTCTTGGACTTTTTAGTACAGCCTATCTTTCCTTTAATTCTATTTTATACTGTGCGGCACTTTGGTCAGCATTGCTGTTGTTTTTTTAAAGTGTTTTATAAATAAAGTGGAATGGTATGGTATATAACAGACAGAAACAGCACACATTATAAAGAAGTGCTAGAAGTGATAACAGAATGATAGACTTGAGTTTCCTAGAACAGGAAGCAGACAAAATGTCACAGAGTAATGGTATGTATCCGGCTCGACCAGTTACTCAAATACAAGGACAGATATAGTTCAGTTTATTCCTGAGGCTGTGTTCAAAACGGGTGTGACTGCAGAGTCTCACAGTGATTGGAGCATCTTCTGGTGTAATTAGCATGAATCAGTGTTCTAGAGAAATGTTACACCATGAGCAGGAACATTTAAATAAAACCTCAGACTTCCACTGAACTCATTCTGTACCACACGGAGGTTTTCGTCTTTAATACAGGGAGTCTCTCTCTCATCTTGCACAAATAGATCTAAATAGATTTTATCAGATTGTATTTGAATGTAAAGAGCTTTGATGCAATGTCTCTTTCAAAACAAATGAAACAGTGGGGTTTTGATTAAGATCCTCCGTTAGTTTTAAGAGGTGATGGTGATGATGTGTTTGTGTGAACTCATCCTGAAAACAAGTTTGTGAAAGAATTGAAAAGTTACGTAAAATAACACCAAATTTTTGGTGTTATTTTACGTATTTGCAATTAAACCAGTACTATTTTTGCAGATCATACTGAGACATGTGTATGAGGAGGTGATGTGACGTGTGTGTGTGTGTGTGTGTGTGTGTCTGTGTGTGTCTGTGTGTGTGTGTGCATAAAGTGAAAATAATGCAGAGCAGTTCCATTTTCGTCAATGGGAAGATAAAGCCTTTCGGGAGTAAAGTAAGTACTTAAGTCTAAACCTTTTAAATAACTGTGAATGAACTGGAACTGCAAGAGTAATTTATTTATTTATTTATTTTCTTACCCTGAGTTTGAGAATTAAATATGACTTAAGATCAGAATTTCTGGTTTTATTTACAGATATTTATATCTACATGTGTAACATCATGTAGAAACTGCACCATTCGAGACACACTAGATAATTTTGGGGTGAGCAAAAGTATTGGAAAAGACAGTCTTTAAGTAAATTAGAGTAAATTAGAAAATTAAAAGATTTGACTTTGTTGTGTATGTGCTGGGTTTGAGTCCCTGGCTCGACGAGGGAGCTTCTATGTGGAGTTCTGTCTGAGTTGGTTGCACGGGTTTCCTCCAGGGATCCGGTTTTCTTCCATGTTCTAGACATGCACATTCCAAATCGTTCCTAGATGTGATTGTGAATGGTTGTGTCTGTTTTGGGGACGATGGTGTTTCTAAGATTTTATTACTTGATGTAAAGCAATGTTTTTATTAATTTGTTGTTCCATCTTTACCTGCTTAATTACTATGGGCAGATATTAGCAGTATCGGCTAAAACCCGGTACAGTAGATTTCTCTTTGTTTTGTACAAGGTTAATGTTTTTATTGTACTCTATCCTTGTTTAAATAAATAAATAAAACTAGATTAACATGAACAGAATTAACTCATATGGTATTGAGCCGCACTACTAATCATTGTACTCTGATCAGTCCATAAGTAACATACTACCATGATTTATAAAATGTATTACAGGCCTAAAAGAGCTGCTGGGAAATACTTTTTTCTTGCATGTCGATGTACACAGACGGTCGATTTCTGTGGATTTCAGCTGCTGGATCCTCCAGCCATCCCAAAAAACACTATCTAACCTTTAACCTCAACTGACCTTTAACCGTATCCAACCATTTTCCTTAACTGATCGCTACCCCTAATGGACCATTACCTTAAACAATCTGCTGTCCTGATTTGAGGTCCCCTACACAAGATTGACATTAGGAACTCACCTTGTTATGAAGTGATTGTATTAATACCCACACTGAACTCAGGTGAATGAACCACCTCAACCTCCTTAAACCATGGTGGTTCCTGTGAAACACCACATTAACACTCCCACATGCATGATGGTATGTATCTGGCTCTACCAGTTTCCGTGTACATGTTCGGTTTAAAATTGAGGCTATGGTCAATCAGGATATAACTGAGTAACTGAGGTATAACCTTGTGCATATAACCAGCTCAAACCCGCCAGAAGAAGAACTTAAACATTTGCTTCCGTCATTATTTAACACTATAACAACATTTATGAGTCAAAAAAGTGGAAAAAGCATCACATCTCCTCTTTAAAGTCTTCAGAGGGGACTATTTGAACATGAATTTACTGTAAATAATCTAGAACCAAATATCAAGACATTCAATGTCACTTTTCACAAATGTTCCTTATTTTATATTTGTAGGTTTTCCTTAGGCAGACATGTTTAATTTTTTCCATGGAATGTACAGTGTAGTTTTTGTGACGTTTATGTACACTAATCATGGACAGGAGCATCAGGGAATTAATGGGTTTTAAATGTTTTTATTATTATTATTATTATTATTATTATTATTATTATTATTATTATTATTATTATTATATATTTTTTTGTGGAAGTGGACTGATTGTATAACATAGATGTTTTACAGAAAAACAAGAATTCCAAAGCTCTGAAGATCACATTGCACTTCCTAAAAATCATGAGCCACCCAAATCTCACTAACACACAGGGGAACCGTAAGAGCTCATAATCATATCTTTTTGTAATTAACTTAATTTTGGTTCATACTCAATGTCTTCATATTAAATTTATCAAGCGGAATACATAAATAATATTACAACTCTGCAATGTAATATATCAGAATGTTTTATTGAGGAGTATATATGTTTATACTTGTAATGTTGAACATTCATCAGGAATGTACAACAGTTAACATGTTCAATTTATATTGTACTTAGAAGGTCTTCTGGATTTGCTGCCAGTGGCCACCAGAAAAATCGGGTGAGCATTTTATTTCTAAATGTTGAACTATATGATTTATTATTTAATTGTGACACTGATCTGTTGTGTTCAGATTAATGTGTCACACTGCATGCGTGACAAAGAGTGAAGGCATTCACAGTTAAAATAATTTTTTGATACTAAGCAGGCAATCAAATCCACAATCACAGTTCAGAAGCCTTATCACATGACAGGTAGAGGTCAAGAGGTCAGACGTATGAAAGAAAGATTATCCAGGATCCAGGTCAAATGGGCTGGCTGTGATTATACAAACTAAACCATCATCAGCAAACTCAAGAAATATGTGCCATCCAATCAGATGGACTGGGATGTAAAACTGGCTTGGTACTCATGGCCATCAGGGTCACCTCTCACAAATCTACCAGGATTTTGCTTTTTGTACTGATGACAGGAAATCAATTGACAATTTCTCTCTACCTTCTATACCAACAAAGCAATAAAAGCCTACAACACAGAACACTACCTGGAAAACCTGAGGACCTAGTTTGCATTCAACCAACAGAGCTTACAAAAGACTGCCAAGGGCAGGAAAATCTCACAGGGAGAACAGGTTAGCATATTCGCCTCACAGCAAGAAGGCCAGGGTACGATTCCCGGGTTCGGGTGTTTCTGTGTGGAGTTTGCATGTTCTCCCAGTGCTTGCGTGGGTTTCCTCCAGGTACTTCGGTTTCCTCCCACAGTCTAAAAACATGCACAGTAGGCTAATTGCCGGTTCCAATTTGCCCTTAGGTGTGAGTGTGAGTGGTTGTATGTGTGTTGGCCCTGCAATGGCCTGGTGAGCTGTCCAGGTTTTACCCTGTCCTCACCCAGAGTTGGCTGAGATGTGTGTCAGCCTACCTGCGACCCTAATTAGGATTAAGGGGTTTAGAAAATGAATGAATGAATGAACTTTGTACCACCCAAGACCTAAGATGCTTCACAGTGGCACTCAAGGAAGCTTCTATTTTACTGGTCAGGGCCATGTGAGATTATGGACAAACTGTCACCTGCAGAACCACCAAAAGCAGTCAAGAGACACTTAAGTGGATTCACAGAAATCAGACTAAGAACTATCAAACAAAGAATGTTTGAAAGCACCAGCAACCCTTTTGTCTAATGTTGAAAAGACTAAATAAAAAGACCCCCTGGCATGGAAGAAGATCCACCCAACATAACAAACAGTAAGGATAAAAAAGAAGTCTCAACAGCTGTGTTGAAGGCAGTGGGCTTACCTACTGGCACCTTGGTGACCATCACTTCATTGTATTTGGTTTTTTCAGTAAAATTATTTGTTATTTGTTTTTCTTGTTTGGTTATTTTTGTGATTGTTGTTGCTGGTAAGGACCTGGGGTAGCTCATGCATGCCTGGAAATTACTGAAGTGGTAGTCAAGAATTTTGGTTGGGTTTGTTTGGTTGTTTAAAATTCTGCTACAGTCAATTACTGATGACCCTGACCACTATTTCATTTTATTTTTTCAGTCCAGCACCATATTACTGAGTGATCTGAGAGGTTGGAGATCTATCTTTGACTTTGTAGGCAAGCATTAGCTTTTTAAATATGATGCGAGCAGCTACAGGAAGCCAGTGGAGAGACCATAGTAGTGGAGTGTAGTGGGAGAACTTGGGAAGGTTGAAAACAGGACATGCACCTGCATTCAGAATCAGTTGCAGAGTTCAAATGGCGCTTAGAGGCAGACCTGCCAGGTTGAGTTGCAGTAGTCTAGCCTAGGGATGACAAGTGCCTGAACAAGAATCAAAGTGGCCTTAGTAGAAGGAAATGGAAAAATCCTTCAGATAATAAAGAGGAGAATTGTCCATGGTTACCCCAAGGGTTTGTGCAGTCCCCAAAGGAGAGACCAAGAGTTGTCCAGGGAGATTACAAGAGCTGATGTGGGGACAAGTCAGCTACTAGGAAAAACAGTTCAGTCTTGGTGGGAGGAAGCTTCAGCTGGTGAGCTGCCATGCATAAGGAAACATTTGGCAGAAATGCAGATTTCTGGACAAAAACATGTGACTCTGAGCTTGGGCCAGGTTCTGCTGGCTTAGTCAGCAGTTGCTCTGTTAATGTGTGGGCCTTTTACTCTAGTCTATCTCTGATTAGTTCACTTGCTTCCAGTTAAACAAGCTGATTGGACTGGAGTTTGGGATCCTTGTCCACCTTGTGCTCCCATACTTATAGTCAGGTCCATCTAAGGAGGATTTGGTAGTGTGCTGGTTACATGGTTCTTGGTCTTACGAATATAACCAATTTACTTATTTACAACATACAAAATGAGTCACTTATCATTACACACATACAGATAGTGATGTCCCCCTGGTGATTGAAGAAGCTTGCTTTGAGTCATGCTGCTTGATTGTGGCTTGCTGACCATTTGCAAGACATTCAGAGTTATTTGTATTCTACAGCAGGTTGCGATGGAGATTGCAAATGAGCATCTTCAGTTCATAACAGGAAACCCAAAAAGGTGCTTTGCACACATTCAGGCCTAGGTTAAGGTGTCATGGTTTTTCACCTTTTTCTTCAGAGGTCCTCATTAGAGTTCCAGAGGTAATCTGGAATGTGCATATCAAATTATTTCATGATTTCAAGAGCCCAAATAGGCCTTCTGAAGGTAAAAATCTAATTAAGTCAAGATGTTCCACTCTCTGGGGTAAAGCTGCATTTCTCAGGCTATTGACCCAGGCATGGCATCCTGGAAACTGTAGGGGCTCAAATGTCCTGGTTCTATTTATGGCTCATCTCTGTAAAAAAGCCTTCAGATAGTGGAGGATGCGGGTCTTGGTCAGTCCAGAGCTTAGATTAAAATTCCTGTGCACTGGGCATCAGATAGTCCTAACCCCCCCCACCACACACAGTATGTTCTTTGATTCCTCTGTGTGAGAGAAACACACTTACTTTTAGGTTGCATCATGAAGTTTAAGAGTTATCTCCTCTCTCTCTCTCTCTCTCTCTCTCTCTCTCTCTCTCTCTCTCTCTCTCTCTCTCTCTCCCTGGTTGTGTAGCATCAGTACTCATCGGGTTTTGGGGACCTTATTCTGTTTACATGGTCACATTATGGGAACTTGTTTTTCTTATGTCTTCCTTATGGCCTCCATAAAACAAATCAATAAATTTTAGGGTGAAGACATGTTTTAAGTTTAGGCTAAAGCTTAGGGTAAGGATTAGTCAAGTAGTGGCTACGGTTAGGGTAAGTCTCCAGAAAATTAATCAAGGTCTATGAATGAGCCCCTGAGGTTATGGACATATGAATGTGTGTGTTTGAGATCAGTGTTGTGATATAGCATAATTTCTCTTACAGTCTGCGTGGCTGTAACCTGACTGAAAAAAGTTGTGGAGTTCTGTCCTCAGTTCTCACCTCAAACTCCTCCAATCTGAGAGAACTGGACCTGAGTTACAATGAACTGATTCATGATTCAGGAGTGGAGATGCTGTCTGCTGGAGATACTGAGGTGCACACACACACACACACACACACACACACACACACACACTGTAAGTGTAGTGTATATAAAGATGGTGTGTGTGTGTTGCAGTAAATCTGAGTGATTAATGCTGTAACTGTGAGATGATTTTCTCTCTATAGGTTGAGTAACTGCAGCATTACAGGTGAAGGTTGTGCTGCTCTGAGTTCAGCTCTGAGATCAAATTCATCATCATACCTGAGAGAACTGGATCTGAGTGAGAATAAAGTAGGAGATTCAGGAGTGAAGCTGCTGTCTGATCTACTAAGGGGTCCACACTGTATACTGGCGACACTGAGGCACACACACACACACACACACACACACACACACACACACACACACAGTAAGTAGGGTGCATATAAAGATGGTGTGTTTTGTAGTAAATCTGAGTGATTAATGGTGTAACTGTGAGATGATTCTCTCTCTACAGGTTGAGTAACTGCAGTATTACAGGTGAAGGTTGTGCTGCTCTGAGTTCAGCTCGGAGATCAAATTCATCATCACACCTGAGAGAACTGGATCTGAGCTGGAATAATGTAGGAGATTCAGGAGTGAAGTGGCTCTTTGATCTACTGAAGGGTCAACACTCTACCCTGGAAAAATTAAAGTAAGTTACTGACTTACACCCCCCCTTCCCCCACACACACACACACAGAGGTTAGATCATCACTTTTTAACTGAAGATTATAAATAGAATTGATTGTGTCTTTATTTGAATTGTATATTGTTTGTGAAATCTTAATCTTCTGAAATGCCTAATCTCAATTTTTCTCTACGCACTCATGTATATGTATAATCTATCTTGGATGTATGTGAATCATTCCAGGCACAAATTCACGTCTCTTTATTTTATACTTTTATTCTGACATCAGAACCTTGTGTTCAGGGAACTGATGGAAACACTATGTACATCACATGGCTGGTATTTGATAACCCAGTTAGCTGCACTGGGGGGACAGCAGTGACAACCTGTTGATAAGGGACTTGAACCTCCGACCTTGGGTTCACATTAACCATGTGCAAAATTTTGGGTCAATATCTTTATAAATTTTGAAAATATGGAGGCTGAAAAAGGGGACCTTTTTCCATTTTTTTAACATTGAAAGTTTCAGGGTCTCTTCTTTGGAGTAAATTGTACCAAATGCTTACAAGTTTTAAATTTACAGATTCAAAGCCTTCCAAAACTGGCTTACATAAAAACATTTGGCCTCCATATGTCAAGATAAAAATATTTTACATCTTTAAAATTTCATCTATTCTTAGTATAGTAGTTTAAAGTCGAATTATCACTTGTGTGACACATATTTAACTTCTTGATTGATGAGCTGTAGGAAATCAAGAAACATTAACAAAAGTCTTTTGATATTTTACTCATCAATATAACTTACCATGGTGCTGCATTTGAGCACCAATTAATATGCAGGATTTTATTTTCTAATATAAGTGGCAATTTAATTAATCACATTAGTGGTGTTTCGACACCCAAACTGGTCCAGTGAGAAGAATTAAATACAGATAATTATTGCTTTAGCTTGACTAAACCAACTTCATCCAAAATAGTGTAACCAGGAATGTAGTAGCAAGTTTGCACAGTTAATCAGAGTATAACTCTAATTAAAGGGGAATTTAAGATTTAAAGAGCTTGAGTAAGCTTGATACAGTTCAAATACAGTACATTTTTGGAGGTGAGAGATTGGTTTCAGTGGCCTTGCATTAACCTCTTAAATTTCTGTGGTTAACCACTCATTTCAATAAAACTTTTGTGCATATTCATTATGGGTACTCTTGTTGTAAGCTTTCCTTTGTGAATGTGCCCGAAGTTCCTCTCTGCATGGAACGTTTGTTGAAAGTTGACATATGAATAAGAAAACATGTAAATTAGTGATCTGTCCAATCAAGTTCTGAGCTCATCCTCTGAGTATGGTCTGGGCAGCCTCTTGTCTCAAAACATTTGAGAAGTACCAAATTTAAACTTTTTATCCCAATTATGCAAACCGTTTTAACATGAATAAACATCACATTAAAATTTACAAGAGCAACACCTTTATCTTTATCCCTGTAGGATTTATCATTTGGTTGATGTAAAAATAAAAGTATAATGCATTTTCAAATATAATTATATTATATATCTTACCATTAACCTTTAAACAAACATATGTTGTTGCAAAAGTCAGTTTCTCACACTGAAAGAGATATGGCTCTTTATTTCTGTGTGTTTGTGTGTCAAAGAGATCAGTCATTTTGCTGTCATCCAGTTAATCCTGTAATACTTGAGTTATATCAAAACTTTACTAAAATATTGAACATAGAACATTGATCATACTTTCATAAAAAAATATTACATAAAGTAATTGACAAAAATAATTTTAATAACACATGATCTAATTAATTTGATCATCCTGGTCAGGAAGTGATGCATGCCTTTTAGGATCATCTGACTTCATTGGGGTGACCCAGTGCCACTGATAACTTGGGTATTTGTAAAGAAACATTCTTTTGAGTGATTATGACTTTAGTTATGCTTTGAGGATGACACTGAAGTGTTTTTGAAGAAACACAAAGGACTTTAGTGTTAACAGAGTCTTTTAGCTGGAGTGGGAAGGTTTAATTGAAGTCATTGGGGATGGTATTACTTGTGTCCAGTGGCTAATGATAAAGTGGTATGGAATAATTTGATTATAATATTTTTGCATGGAGGCGGCATGGTGGTGTAGTGATTAACACGTCTGCCTCACAGCAAGTGTGGAACCAAAACATGTACAGTAGGCTAATTACCTGTTCCAAATCTCCCCTAGGTGTAAGTGTGATTGGTTGTGTGTTGGCTCTGCAATGGCCTGGCAAGCTGTTCAGGGTGTACCCCACCTTCACCCTGGGTCAGCTAAGATAGGCGCCAGTCTCCCTGCAACCCTGATTAGGATTAAGTGGCTAAGAAAATGAAGGAATTAATTTTTGTATGGCTTTATCCTACAAAGCGCTTAAAAAGGAAAGATGTTATTACTGTATTGCAAGTAAATATTGCTCAGGTATGACAGTGCATAGTATATAACAAATTATGACAATAAAAAGTTCTAATGAATAAGTTCTAAGTATGATGTTGATACTCTAAAGCAAACTCAAATTTTTATAGATATCAAACATGTCATGATTTGCAACTTGTGGAAATTGGTTTTATGGAATGAAAGGTTAGTATGACTCAGAGGTGATAAATAAAAAAGGCAGCAATGTACAAAGCATTGGGGTATAATTGGCTGGCATCTATAATTTGTGGATGATGACTGCAGTGCTGATTTCATATAAATAGTGAAAGACAGTGGTTATATGCACACATTTGTTAAGTATATCACTGTTGCACACAACTGATTTTAATTACATTTAAAATGGTTTCATCCATTCTAAATTGTTGTGAGGAATGTCACAAACAGGACTATATAAAAAAACCTCACAAGGAAAGTTATAAACAGTGCCATCTGATACCTGACATTATATTGACATTTTATATTGATATTTATAATGATTCTAACAGCACGTGTTGTTTTGGTTTTATTTCAAAGATATAAAATGAAGAAAGCACATTAAAACTTATTATTAAAAGAGAAAATCATCAGGTTACTCTGATGTGGTTCATTGTTTGTATTTGCTGCAAGAAAAAGCAACCCAAAAATGAGCTGCCAAGTCTTATGCCAAATAAAATATCTAAAAAACTTGTTTCTTACAGAAAAATCAGCACATTGATTTTTTTTTTCTTTCAAAAAGTGTTATTTTCCTAGAAATATGTTTAACTTTTTTAAAGTAATCTTTGCAGAGTACAGATTATTTATGTTGCATAGTAAATCTGAGTGATTGATGCTGTAACTGTGAGATGATTTTCTCTCTACAGGTTGAGTAACTGCAGGATTACAGGTGAAGGTTGTGCTGCTCTGAGTTCAGCTCTGAGATCAAATTCATCATCACACCTGAGAGAACTGGATCTGAGTGGGAATAAAGTAGGAGATTCAGGGGTGAAATGTTTCTCTGATCTGCTGAAGGATTCACACTGTACACTGAAGATACTGAGGCACACACACACACACACACACACACACACACACACACACACAGTAAGTGTAGTATATATAACAATGGTGTGTGTGTTGTAGTAAATCTGAGTGATTAATGCTGTAATTGTGAGATGATTTTCTCTCAACAGGTTGAGTAACTGCAGTATTACAGGTGAAGGTTGTGCTGCTCTGAGTTCAGCTCTGAGATCAAATTCATCATCACACCTGAGAGAACTGGATCTGAGTGAGAATAAAGTAGGAGATTCAGGAGGGAAGATGCTCTCTGATGTACTGAAGGACCAACATTGTACACTGGGGATACTACAGTCAGTTACCGCCTTACACACACACTGAGGATAGATCATTACTTTGTTAAGATTGTTTTTTTGTGATTTTAATTCCAGTAAAACAAATTCAAAACCCAGTATTACTTTCTCTCTACACACTCATCTACCTGTATCATCTACCTTCACCTCTATCTGTCCCTTACACTTTCTTGTTGTTTAATGCATCATCTCATCACCTCATTTATCAATCACATATTCATATATTTGATTATTTTTCTTTCAGTCTGAGTGGGTGTGATCTGAAAGAGGAAAGTTGTGGAGTTCTGTCCTCAGTTCTCTCGTCAAACTCCTCCAGTCTGAGTGAAGTGAACTTAAGTTACAATAAATTGATTCAGGATTCAGGAGTGAAGCTTCTCTCTAATGGACTGAAGGACCCACACTGTACACTGGAGATACTGAAGTAAACATACACAAACACACGTATATATACATCCACTTATTTCGAGTACTATGCATGTGTGTATATACATATA
>JBCNYH010000022.1:27304054-27325393 GCA_039654325.1 Tandanus tandanus | reverse complement strand
GATCGGGAGGTGAGCACACACACACACACACACACACACACACACACACACACACACACACACACACACACACACACACACACCAAATGAGTAAATGTGACTTCTCCCACCAAAGATGTTTAAGAGTTTCAGATTTTGTACTGGAAGAAAATTGACAGTCAATCTGAAGACCACCCAGACATGCAACGACATTGTGCATGTTGAGGAGCAGCAAGCTGAGGCTAATGGCTAGCACTGATTTGTACTAAACTCTTACTCATTCAAAGTGTGATTGTGTTGAAAGTTTACTTGCGTCTTTTCACTGCTTCAGCAAAATTCTAACGGTGTGTGGTTTGTAATTTTAATGATTCCTCCACTGCAATCTCTGATAATATACTTCTCTACCAGAATCAATGAATGTATGAGCTCTATAGAACAGTCACTGAAAAGCTGTGTGATGGTTGTTTCTATGGCTGTACTCCAATACGCTATACAAATAGATCGCTGGACACAATCACCAGAAATACAACTGAAGCCAGGATTTATACTCAATCTGGTTTTTGAGTATACTGAATCATTGTAAAAGTTTCATGCTGATAAGTGACTTATTTTTAGCTCCTTCCATTACCAAAGGTGAGCGGAGCAGAAACTATAGAAATGGGTTCCTCCATTTGATTTGTAAGTGCAATAACTTTGGGAGGAAATGAAATACAATCACCAAATTTGGTGTATGGGTCCCCCTCAAGGATGGGACCCATCCCAATTTGTGGATGGGTCCTCCACAGGAAAGTCTCAGTTGGATTTGTAAATGGATACAACGGTCAGCTTACTGTATTGTTTATTTTTGTTTGTTTGTTCTTGTTTTTTGCTTATTGTGCTTGCCAAGGCTTGTTATCATAAGGAAATATCATAGGACTGCTAAATTTGGTGGATGGGTTCGCCTCAGGAAGGTAAGGGTTGAGATTGTATATGGGTGTCCTTGACCCTGTTTCAAGGTCACAACAGTCAAGTTAATTAATTTTTCTGCATTTGGTGTGTCAAGGCTTAATAATGCGATAACTTTAATAGGAAATGACCAGGATCACCAAACCTGTTGCATAGGTTGCCCTCGGGAGGGTCTTGAATGGGATTGTACACAGGTCACCTTAACATTGTTTCAAGGTCACAGCAGTCAACTTAGGGATTTTTTTTTTTTTTTTTTTGCTTCACCGCCACCAAATGTGGTCAGAGAAGGAGCTATAGAAATGGGTTTTGTCTGTTATGCAAATATTTATTGTGATAACTTTGGAAGGAAATGATACAGAATCACCAAATTTGGTGTATGGGTCCCTCTCAGGGGTGAATAGGGTTGGATTGTATATGGGTCACCTTGACCTTGTTTCAAGGTCACAAGGCCACTTTTTATATATTGGACTTGTCAAATGGCCCTGCCGGAGGGAGCATCTGGACCCCTGTGGTCCTTTTTTTTTTAATTACCCTGCTGAAACAACCAGATTGGAAGCAGACAGCGGAGAGAGAACTTAAGTAAAACCATGGAAGACAGCCCATCCTCAAAGATGGATGGTCTTTAAATGCTTTAAATACCTGATACTAAGTAAGGATTTTAGTTGCAGTGGAATATAGTTATGTGCATACATGTGAACAGTTCTCAGTATGTCAATATTTATTGTGCTTAAAAGCGAGCTATTAGTGGAAAATATATTGTATTTCTACATTGAAATCCACCAGCTACAAGAAAATGAGGAAAACGCAGGTAGTAAACTCATAAACCAGTTTTTTTTTTTTACTTAACCTGTACAACAGTTAAAGTCATACACTTACCAATGAATGAAGCAGTCCACAAGTACATGAGTCTCTACAGTAGTTTAATTAAAACCAATGAAGCACACAAACAAAACAGTAGACAATACTCAGAAGCATGATACAGGTTATCAAAAATGAGCATTAACTAGACTAGACAATCAGTAAAAATGAAGCAGGCTATTGAAATGACACTAATCAAATCAGGTAGAGAATAAAGACATGGACTAATCAGAGGCTTAACTCGAGAGAGAGAGAGAGAGAGAGAGAGAGAGAGAGAGAGAGAGAGAGAGAGAGAGAGAGAGTGTGTGTGTGTGTGTGTCAACAAAGTAACACAAAAATGCCCAAATATAATTTATGAACTTTTGCAAGTGCATAGAAGATTTAAGCTTTAATCTGAAGAATACATTTTCATTATTTTACTAATTGTAATGATATAATGGCCAGCAACGGTAATGTTATTTAAAATATTGGGCCAGAAGTTATGTCTTTAAATGTCCACATTGCTATGAGTTTGCCTATAATAGCAGCTGATAAAAGCTGACATGACATTATTCTTCTCAGACCACAAAATTCTAAGTCCTGTGCTTGGCGAGGGTGTTTTTGTGTGGAGTTTGCATGTTCTCCCCATGCTTGCAGGAGCTTCTTCCAGGTACTCCAGTTTCCTCCCACAATTCAAAGAAATGCACATTAGACTTATTGGCTGTTCCAAATTGCACCTAAGTGTGAGTGTGAATTATTTTCACACTCCCACAATTGGCTCTCTTATGCAGTGGTTTACTCCACCTTCCGAATCAGTGGAAATAGGCTCCAGCATCCCAGTAACTTTAGTAGGATTAAGTGGTTTGGCATATGAATTTGGCATGCCCCCGTTTCTGGAGTAAATGATCACAGTTTCAAATTCTCTTTTATCACATCCATCCAAAGAGCATAAATAGTTTCATTCATACTGATGCATGTAGGAAGGGATTTTGTCACTGGCACATGAACTGGAGATGTGATACCGACAGGTTAACTCCGGCTTCATGAGGAGTATAGCTGTTTGCATGCAGAGTGAGTTTAAAACAATTTGGGATTTTTTTTATATATAAAATCCAACAGAACTCTGAATTATACATGCAAATTCTAAGAAAAATGTCAGGCTATCTGTCTGTGAACAGAATCTTCAGAGAAAGAGTGTCATGCAGCAAACAGTGACCGTAAAAACACAAGTCATTCTACCAAAGAATGGTTAAAAAAGAATAAATGTAATGTTTTTGAATAGCCAAGACAAAGTTTTTCCTGTGGTTTCTTGTGGTCCTTGTGGTTTTTGTTCTAGTACATCACTTCATTTGTAGGTACTGTATTAAGGAGGGGTAAATATTAACTTGTTCAAATATGTTCTAAAAAAAAAAATACACAATTTCCATTGGGTGAATTAATTTTTTACATGAATGTAAATAGTTGCTGTGATGGGATTTCAATGTAAACAGTTGCATAGGTACTTGGTTTTTTTTGCTATGATGGACACTTTATGTTACCCTGTTACAGACCCCACTTACATGCACTTTGCTGCTCTCACTGCAACCTAATGTGTGTGTCTGATTGCTCTCTTTTACCCTGCAAACAGTATATACAACCTTCCCCTTTGGTCACCACTGGATTTCTTTTCATTAGTTCTTCCATACAACATGTTAAGGGTTGGAGCACTATTAATAGCAACACAATGCCCTGAAGAATATTAGGGTTAAACAAGCAAGAAATGTTACTGCCACCAATATCATTGTTTACTACACCTCATTACAGAAGACGTATAAGGACTATACTCACACGGTATTGATGATTCTTTTTATTAAACCGTTGATTTTGGTCTTGCTGTTCCTGGTTTTATGATTTCACCCTGCTGTCTATTTTATTTATTTATTTATTTTTATTTTTTTTTTAAATTTACTTAGTTTGTATTTTTTTGCTGTTTGCCTGAAATTCAGCAAGTCAGAAAAAAGACAGTGACATAACCCAGAAGTAGTAATTAAAATTGCTGTTCCTGGGTTTTGTTTTTGTAGAGTTGGGAAAGAACATCAACCAGGACAAGATTCTGGCCATGCAGCGCTATGTGGAGGAATACCATGAGCAGGTCAACAAAATGCCATCCCATCTAGAATTCTTTCAAGCTAAGAAAACAAATCACAACAAAACACACCATTTTGCAAAACAAGGTAAGGATTGACATCACCTATGGTTTTAATAATAGTTAAAATAAAGATTTCAAAGTTTAAAAGGGGATCTGTCAACATTTGGATTCATTTATTTAACTGGATACAATTTACTCTATTTATACATTCGAGCCGTATGGATATGGATTGGGTAGTAGTCAAAGGTGGCTTTAGGGACATATAACATTAAATAGTTGGCGTGGCAGGAGTCTGCGTGATAGATATAATGGGGTTGAGGCTATATATAGTCAGGTTTACCTCAATGCACAGCACAGGAAACGAAAGCAGTCTGGAGTGGGGCAGGACCTCTCATATTGCAAATAATAAGTGTTCTAGCCATCTACCCCAATAACATCATGAACAAAAACATCATGAACAAAAACATAAATCATGGTTTTAGACATCTGGTTGAATTACTTGACCAGTCTGTCATATAACTTGCACAGTGTGCGCAACATAAATATGGTGCCCTGATCTGTGAGAATTGCATAATGCATAATGCATTGAGTCTAACAAAAGGTGATACTTAAAGTGGAATAGCATGTATTCAAATTATAAAAATTGCTACTGCACTGATCATTCAAATCATTAACACTACCTGCTTAATATTTTGTAGGTCTCCCTTGTGCTGCCAAAAAAAGCCCTATTCCCTTGGATCTTAGACCCCATACAACCTCTTTAAGGTTTGCTGTGGTATCTGCAAACAAAACAATGCCAACAGATCCTAAAGTAGAAAACTCTGGGGGTGTGACCAGGGTATTAAAGCTTTTCCAGTTTACTGTAGCTGTATTTACACTCATGAGCCATGACTTTAATTCCACTGGCAGGTGAAGCAAATAACATTATCTCATTATAGTGACACCTTTTCGTCATATATGCCCCTTGGTTTGTGCTTCTTGTGGAAAGTTGAGCTTCATGGTACAAGCAGCTACTTCCTGGTCTGTGGAGCAGAAATACAATGTGCCCAGCAAGCTTAGCAAAAAGTTAATATGCACAGTTGACTGTGCCACAGGTGAAGGCAATCTGCACAGCAATCCAGATGACTACATATGTAAATGTGTCCAAAGCAGGATGTGGTGGGTAGCATTGTATTTGTGCTGTCATAGCCAGTGTATGTCAAGCCTTGTTCACCGTGTTTTGGATAAACTGTTTATGACCTGTTTCAGTTTTCTTGACCTCAATAATCTGCCTAACCACTGATAACATATTCCAGTATTTGTTCCAACCCAGCCTTGTTGATTACATGACTGTTCTGCCTCTGTATTAATCATTATGTGCATCCATCTCACTTTTTGCTGCAAAGCAGTGTGACTGAGATTTAGCAGTTCAGAAAATGAATGGTGATGATGAAAATGAATGAACTGGACAGGTGTGTATGTGTGCTGAAAAGCGTTAGGTCATGGCATTCATATGGATGCTACTTTGACACATACCACCAATCTAAACATTATTGCAGAATAAGTTCCACCACTTCATAGACACATGTACATACATATATCCTATATATGCAAACACATATACATATAATCCACATATTCACTCATATACACACATACACATGCATGATATGTCAAAAGGTGCATGATATGTACAGGGTAAGATGTAGAGCTTTTAATCATAAAAGTGCATGATGATATAATGTTATATAATGTTAGAGACCTGCTCTAAACATGAGTATTGCACTAAAAGGAGTGATGCTGCACTGTATAGTAGTGGTGTGGCACATTTAACAGCTTGTGGGTAAAAAAGTGTCCTTGAGTCTGTTGGTTTTGAGTGTCCTGTATCTTCTTCTGGGGTGTGATGGGTATTCGATATTTCCACTGGCTTTCTGCTGAAGTCTGCCAGTGTAAATGTCACTGAGGGGGGTAGTGTTATTCTGATTACCCGCTCTGCCCCCCTCACCACCTGCAGGGCCTTCCTGTCCTTTCCAGTACAGCTGCTGAACCACACTGTACAGTAGTAGGTCAGGAGGCTCTCCATGGCGGAACAGAAGTTTATTAGTAGGAGTCTTGGTAGGTGGGCTTGTCGGAGCTTCCTGAGAAAGTACAGCCTTTGTTGTGTCTTCCCCACCTATTAAGAGACCAGAAGTTGGCAGAGATGTGGACTCCAAGGAACTTGAACCTCTCCACCCTCTCTACCTCCTCTCAGTCAATATATAGGGCAGTGTGCAAGTCCATTATCATCTCCTTCATCTTGGATGTGTTTAAGTCCAGGTTATTGTTGGCACACCATTGCAACTGATGCCAGACCTCCTTCTTATAGGCTGATTTGTCATTATACTTTATCAGTCCTATGATAGTGGTTCCATCGGCGAATTTGACAATAGTGTTACTGATGTGAATGGGGGAACAGTCATATGTGAAGAGGGAGAAGAGAAGGGGGCTGAGGACACACCTCTGTGGTATTCTGGTGTTCAGGATGAGAGTGGAGGAGATGTGATCTCCTATCCTGACGTTCTGAGGTGTGTTGCTTAGAAAGTCCAGTATCCAGGTGCACAGTGGGCTTCCCGGGCCCAGGTTGCCCAACTTCTAAACCAGTTTGTGTGTTAGGACTGTATTAAAAGCAGAGCTGATCATCCTCACATGCTCACACTGCTGTCCATGTGTGTAAGGGCTGTATGGAGGCCTGTGATGATGGCATAAAAAAACAATAATGTTGTGGGGACAGAGGCTAAATGTGAGCTACTTTAGGTGGGTCAGGTGAACACAAACAAATGATTAGCAGTGGATCACCCATTCAGTCCTTGGTGGGTCTTCAGCAACATCTGCAGGCAGTGGGCTGTCGGTAATGAGAGGATGTTCTCCTATGATGTCTGTGGGCAGACACATCTGGCAGCACATTAGGATGGGCTTTTCCAACTTGTTGATCAGTGAAGCTATTGACGCATGTAAAGCAAATCAAAGTAGAACTTAACAGATTGCTATGCCCCATACTTCCTTGCCACCATCTTTGCTCACAAGAAATATGTTCACATGTTTGCTAGGTTCAAATACTGATCTGTATTGTTCACAGAAGTTTAGCTGTTTCCTAAGTAAAATTGATGACTTTCTACTGGAACCTAGAAAATCACAGTGGTTTGAAGTGTGGGGAACTGGCAATGCTTACTGCTGTTATTCTGAGCACTTACAGGTGGATTGTTTGCAAATTTTTCCAGGCCTTAAATTAATCTGGCAAAGTGTCTGTGTAGGATTTAATCAGATCCCTGAGCCACCACAACTGGTTCTGGCTATCATTTATTATTGTTTAAAAATATTATAAATACTTTTCTGTGGATTAGCAATGAGCCTGTCCTTTAGGCAGATAAAATAAAATCATGTACACTGCAGTCATTCAGTATTTCTGACAAGATTCCATATTCTGAAGAGATTACAGTGTTTTTTTTTGTTTGTTTGTTTGTTTGGTTGGTTGGTGGTTTGTCTTGGTGTTTTTTTTTTTTTTTATATTTTTTTTTGGGGGGGGGGTTGTTGCATCAACATGCATTGCATCACCACTAATGCAAACTTAGCTACGCACTTGAGAGGGCACTCGATTGGGCAGCTACAAAGGAGGTCAAGCTACATCCAATTTTACAGAATGTCTTAGCAATTTCCAGGCAGTGTTTAAACATTCTGATCAGGGACAATCAAGGAATGGTCAGCTTCTCCACCTCCGGCAGGGAAATTCCTCCATCATAGAATACTCAGTGATGTTCCACGATTTCACTGCATATAGCAGTTAGAGCACTAAGCCTGTCTGACCTGGCCTGTTGAGACACTGAACCTAACCCACTTTAAGTAATTTCCTGTGCAATGGCTTTGGATCATTATTTCCGAGCCAAGTGCCACCACTACTCTCCACTTTGCTTCACCAGACCTAAAAAGCATCTGTACAACAAGGAGATTTCTCTCACACCTACCACGGAGCCTACCAACACCAATTGAGCTCATGCAGATTGGCACATCTCACCTGTTGACCGCAGAACAAACTCACCACCAGCAAAGCAGCCTCTGTCTCTACTGCATTGGCAGTGGACACTGGCTTGCCCAAGTACCAGTACCCTTACTTTTAAAAAATCAGTTCAGTTTGTCTGTTTTTCTTTCTGTCCTCAAAGTTTCTGATTCAACTGGCAACTGTTTTCTTGTCACAGGCTCTGTTGTCTTCTCTTTCTTTCCCTGCAGTCAATCTAGCCCAGCCCAGGATACTAAACCACAGCCCTCTCACCAACATTTCTCACCCAAAAATACTAAAGGTCCCACTAAATCATGCTAAAAGTATTTAATTCTTCCTTTTACTGCAATCCCAGCACATGCTAGTGTTAGGTCCCTCTGGCTTTGTTCACTGATCAATGCATAGCAAATATTCAGTCTCGTGCCAGCCTCGCACTAATCACCTTTTTTCCACCTTTATAGAGAGTCCACTCGCATGCTTTTTATTTTTAGCACGAAAACTCTACCTCAATGTTTTACCACTTCCACCTCCACTCATCCCCCTCCACACCAGCTGTGGGTTTGTGCTATTCAGTTCCTCCTGCCTAGAGCTCACTAACCTGGAGATGGGTCTACCCATTGGCCAGGCCTGACACTCAGGCAGTGAAGGATTACATTGCTGAGGCAATCAGGCACGGATTCATTAGAGATTCCATATCTCCTGCCTCCGCCAGCTTCATTTTTGTAAAAAAAAAATGGAAGATTCCGCCCCTGCATTGATTACTGCAGCCTCAATGCAGTCACGGTGAAGTATCCTTACCCTTTTCCACTCATCCTGTCAGCCATAGAACAACTCAGTGGGGCACAGTATTATACTAAGCTTGATTTACAATGCGTGTACAATTTTATTTTTATTTGAGCAGCTGACAAGTGGAAAACAGTATATAGCACTATATCTAGGCAATTATATGTATTACAAAATGCCATACGGTCTTATTAAAGTGCATTCAGTGTTTTAAGCTTTTATGGACAACATTTTCCATGATATGCTTAACAAAAATGTGATTGCCAAATGAGATGATATTTTGATCTATTCCCACTCATTTTATTCACACTTCCAGCACATCTCCCAAGTGCTATCTCTCCTGCTTAAACAGGAAATATGAGTTCCATTGACGTGAGATCGCCTTTCCTAGCTATCAGATTGAGTTGATGGCAGTAAGCATGGATGAAAAAGGGAGTTTTCAGACCCGCTAAAAGCTAAACTCAAGCACCTAACTATGGCAACTGCATCTTAAGAAGCATTCACCAAGTTCAAAGCCCTAGCACTTGCGTGGCTAAATTAAAAATGCCCAATTCAATGAAACAGTTTAAAGTAGAGGTCAATGCCTCCAAGGATGGTTTGGGAGGGGCCCTCAGTACCCCTGAGAAACTCCATCCCTGTGCATTTTTCACGTGAAAGAAGTTACAACAAGAAATTTCGACATTGGGAATCATGATCTGCTTGCGGTTGAAGCGACATTAGAGAAGTGGTATCACTAGTTAGAGGGAATACAGAAGGCATTTTTAGTCTATACTGTTCTCCACAATCTTGTGCACATCCAGCAGGCCAAAAGGCTAAACCATCAGCAAGCTTGCTGGGCACTATTCTTTTCTCATTTTGACTTTACAGTCACCTACCATCCTGGCTCAAAAAATAGGTAACTAAAGCATACCTGTCTGTTCTGTCACCACCTGTCTGTTCTGTAACCTCTGATCCAGAACCCATTCTCTGGCCATCCATGCTGGTAGTTCCAATCACGTGGATCCTAGATGAGTACATTGCCCATGAGGTATGACATCACCCCATGCCTCAGGGTTATCCAACAAATATGACTTTTGTGCCCAAGTCCCTCCACTCTCAAGTGATTGAATGGGTTTACATAATACTACTGGACATCTTGCAATTCACAGCACTGCAGAACTTAATATTGTTAAAAATACTAGTGGCCAAATCTGCATTCCCATGTATGGTAAGCCTTTCAGTGTTGTTTGGGCCACAGTTATGGTGTCTAGAAGTTTACCTACCAGGAAATTTTCACCCCAACATACCCAACAGGCTGTGGTCCCATACAGCAGTGAACTTTGTTACATACCTGTTGTGCTGAAGGGTTACAACACAATCCTCTTAGTGGTTGATCAGTTATTAAAGGGTTGCTGTTTGATCTTCCAGATGATACCCTGCCTGCTCATGAGTGTCAGCTCATCTCACAGGTATGGAGGGTGTTTTTGCTGGGGCCCACAGTCAGCCTGACATTTACATTTATACATTTACATTTATTTTTGTTGCATTTGGCAGCCGCCTTTATCCACAGGGACTTACATTTTTCCACCCCAAGCAATGAATGGTTCCACAGGGATGAGCAAGTGGAGAAAGGGGCATACAAGCGTCCGTCCAGCAGTCTGTTGATTTCAGATGCAGCTGAACGATTGTAGGAGGGAAACGCTGGTTTCTAGCTGCTCCTCTCTTTTGTTATGGTGACAAGTTTTCTCTAGAACACACCCATGCACGCACACCAGATCCAGCAAGAGCCGGATGCACCTCTATACACCCACAGTTAGCTGATGCGTGCATGTTTTCACCAACACATCAGAGAATACTAATGACAATCTGCGATAATCTCTGATTTGACACTGATTGATCTCCAGAAGATTGCTTGGTACATCAAACATATTGGCAATCTATCGCCGTCCATTCCCTGTTGCATCATTATCAGCCCCTAATTATTCCCATCACATCATCAACTGATCACTCAGAAATTGTGACTTCTGTGCAATTTCTGAGTGATCAGCCCTGCCCAGGTCATGTGTGCACTGTAAGTCCAAAATACTGGTGGCACTGAACTGCTGCACTGTAGCAGGGGATCTGGAAGGGAGTTGTCCCGCACGTACATCACCACACACAGCACATCTTCAGAGGTGTCCAAACCTAGATAGGTCAAAGATGTTTTGGCAATACAAAGGGGACCTTCACAATATTAGGCAGGAAGTTTACATGTGAAAGAGGCATGGGGGCATAGTGGTTAGCACATCCGCCTCACAGCAAGAAGGTTCTGGGTCCGATTTCTGGGCTCAGGCGTTTCTGTGTGGAGTTTGCATGTTCTCCCTGTGCTTGCGTAGGTTTCCTCCGGGTACTCGTTTCCTCCCACAGTCCAAAGAGAGGTACATTAGGCTAATTGGTTGTTCCAGACTTCTCCTAGGTGTGAGTGTGAATGATTGTGTGTGTGTTAAACCTGTGATGGTCTAGAGAGCTGTTCAGGGTGTGCCCCACCTTTGCCCAGTGTATACTGAGATAGGATCCAGCCTGCCCGTAACCCTAATAGTAGGATTAAGCAGTTTGACAAATAAGTGGATGAGTGAGTTTTCATGTTATGGCTGATTGGCATAATGTTATGAACCAACTGTGAAATAAGTCATTTCCTGTTGTCACTAATAACAGTAGCACCCGTATCACACATTGGCTTTTCAGGCTTGTATATGTACTGCGTATCAGGATAAGAAATGAACGTTACAGCAACACCAGCTTATATAGCTAATACTCTTGGATACATAATCTTTTTGTAAGCCGTGCAGCGTTTTGTGAAGTCTTTATTTAAACATCTGTAGCATATATATAGCAGCTTTGATACATCATACATACACTTGCTAAACCATTCCATATGGTTTGAAGTTCATTCATGCAATGCAAAAGTAAAAAAAAATAACATTTGTGACACCTTTCAATTTTTCTGAAAAATAGGTATTTTCAGTGTTTTTGTTTATTAGCCATACTTTTACCTCAATATACTTGTCAGAATTTTTTGGGGGTTCTCATTGCCTACAATAGCATTGTTCAATACATTTTCAACAAAAAATGATTGAGAAGTAATATTTTACTTCTTTTTATTAGGAGCCCTTATAGACAAAAGTGGTGTTGTATAATCTTCACTACTGTACATCACGTATATGTCGTAAAAGTGAAAGGTACGCAGCAGTGATGCAGTGGATTTGTTGCTGTAACACCTATTATGCCATGTTTTATTTAACATAACAATACTAGCAGTAAGCTTGTCATCTCAAATAACAATAAGTGTATAATTTGGTGGCAGGCACAATTTAAGCAGTGTGTGTGTGTGTATGTGGTTGTGTGTGTGTGTGTGTGTGTGTGTGTGTGTGTGTGTGTGTGTGTGTGTGTGTGTGTGTGTGTGTGTGTGTGTGAACACTCACTGTGTGTGTTAAAGCGGACCATAGTTATGCAGTTATGCAGCACCCTCACACATAAGAAATAAGCGCCACACTAATGAAAAGGTTATGCCGCATTAAAACCTCATATGCATCAGGACACTAAATGTTCACGTTCCTTGAACTCCATAAAAACCCTAGATATGCTACTGGAACACCACAGAAACTACACATATACTTCATGAACATCACAGGACTAATTTTGAAAAAAAAACGCACCTCATATCTTGGCATTTGACCCATGTACATTTGTTCATTCATTTATTTTCTAAGCTGCTTCATCCTAATTAGGGTTGTGGGGAGGCTGGCGCCTATCTCAGCTTTCTCTGGGCTAGGACAGGGTACATCCTGAACAGCATTGCTGGGCCAACACACATACCACCATTCACACTCACACCTAGGGGCATTTTGGAACCAGGAATTAGCCTACTGTGCATGTTTTTGGACTGTGGGAGGAAACTGGATTACCCAGAAGAAACCCACGCAAGCACAGGGAGAACATGTGAGGTGGAAACTCTACACTGAAACACCCCTCACCCAGAAATCGAAATCAGGACCTTCTTGTTGTGAGGCGAACGTGTTAATCACTGCACCACCATGCCACCCCTGACTCACATACAGTATTTTTAAAATATGCAGATTACCTGGCAGCAGAAACATTCGTTCTCCCATTTCTTTGTTTAATTTGTGTTGTTTTTGTTGTTAATACAGTGAGAAGCTTGTCCTGGAAGGATTTTGACCTGATCGTGGAGCGGCAACCAATGCCACCCTATCAGCACCACATGCTGGATGGTGCATGGCCTCTCGCCCTTGGCCTCATCCTTGGAGTTGGTGGTACACTGCTCTTAGGTGTACCTTTATTGCTCCTTTTATTATGTTTATCATGATGTGATCTCTCTGGTCAATCCTAATGTTTAATATATTAAATCCTAATAATAATCCCATACCAGCAACACCACATACACTATCATTCTTTGTTCTTAATCAAACACAATGTTATGCTTTAATCTAATTCATTATTATATATTTTGGCAATCTGTAAAATCCTACTGTGTGAAATATGTGCTTTAAATTCAAGTAGTTTAATGCTCAAAAACATTTTAAATAAATTAAATCAAAATTAAAATCCAGTTTTTCAGCAGTATTAACTCTGTTGGGAAGATTTCTATTCTAATGAATCTGAAAATGTTATCAATATAGTCATTAACTGTTGTTACGACCCTGCCTGGTTAGGCTTGGGGTTGTTTGGTCTGTCTTTGCCTGTCTTGCAGTGGAGGAGCTAGACCCAGGTGAAGGCTGTTCGGGGCTATAAAAGGTCTACCTGACCTCATCATGGCGTCCTTACTGTCCATGGCACACCCCTTTTGATTTTTGGGTTGATTCACATATGACCTATGTTTACATTACACTTTTGTTTACTATGTTTATTCTGACTAATTCGCATTTACTTTATTGAATTGGCTTTTGTTGAAAACTTATCCTCATGTGGTTTCCCTTCATGCTGCTTCACCAAAAAAACTAGCGTGGTGGACGTAACACTGCAATAATGGTAAATACATTTTATAAATATTAAACACTGGACATTCACTGAGTTTGGTATCTGATGCCAATCTTTAGGGGAGCTGTGTAAGAATACACCAGTGGAGAGAGGCTGCATGTTTCCACTACCCATTTATTGTGTG
Organism: Tandanus tandanus; assembly: GCA_039654325.1. Classification (NCBI taxonomy): domain Eukaryota; kingdom Metazoa; phylum Chordata; class Actinopteri; order Siluriformes; family Plotosidae; genus Tandanus; species Tandanus tandanus. The sequence goes on along the minus strand of JBCNYH010000022.1, from coordinate 27,311,575 downwards.
CCTGGTATCGAAAAAAAACTATTTTTCAGCCAAACTTGTCCTCAATAAGGTCCTGGGTCAAAGTCCCAGTCTCAGTGAAGGTGTTTCTGTGTAGAGTTAGCATGCTCTTCCTGTGCTTGCATGGGTTTCCTCCGGGTACTCTGGTTTCCTCCCACAGTCCAAAGACAGGCACATTAGGCTAACTGGTTGTTCTGAATTTCCCCTAGGTGTGAGAGTGAGTGTGAACGGTGGTGTGTGCTGTCCTGCAATGGTCTGGCGAGCTGTTCAGGGTTTAACCCACCTTCGCCCAGAGTCGGCTGAGATGGGCTCCAGCCTCCTCAATAACTAGGACTCTGCAAATGAGTGAGTGAGTGATGTTTAGGATTGGCAAACTGATTGTGTTTGATGTGTACACTAATCCAAACTTTTCCACAGATAATTTGAACATTTTCTACAGATCCTTCCCTCATCTCTCTGGCTTTCTCTGATGTGCTTCTGAACCAGGCAGAACAGATTAATATTGGTGTGAAGCAGCAGTTAGAGGGTAATAGTTAATAAATCAACAACTAGATTAGAACTGAACATTCGGAAGAATGGTAGGCCAAGAGGGAACGGACTGGAACATGTCCTGTGATACGGACAACACAGGCAGTGAGACCTGTTGCTTGGAATTTACAATCTACGAAAACCCCTTGATTTACACAGTATTTAAAAAATATGTGTATTTTAATCCAGGAGGAACGATTTTGGCTGCGTTTTTCATATTCATTCATTCATTTTCTGAACCACTTAATCCAAATTTGGGTCGCGGGGAGGCTGGCGCCCATTTCAGCCGACTTCCTGAACAGCTCGCCAGGCCATCGCTGTTGTGGAGTTGTGAAGAGTAGACTGGTAGGAGTGCTAGTGCAGAAACCATGAATTAAATTAAAGCAGCCAACTTGTTGTGGAATACAAGAAACATGTCAGTTCATTTAAGAAATGACTGGTGGAGCGAACACACGCATTCACTGACCTTTCACGTGGCACCAACTGGCAAATATAATGTCAGATCCTTGTTGTTGTATAATAGGGCCCAAAGTTAGGTTGCATTACATTACCCGAATGATGTGTTTATGCTAATACTTATAATAACATTACTACTGTCATGACATTAGTTACTATGTCATTAGTGGAGAAATTTGAATTTAAAAACGTACCTCTTCCAAGTCTTCGGACACACGCATGCTCTGTCTAACTTGAAGACGAAGAACTTCTAATCATCTAATTAGATCCCAGTGTTGAGCCTATTGGAAAGTTCCTGTCTATGTAAATGTAATGACTACCGTAATATTACTTTACTTTAGTACAATTTCCATAAGCTCTCAAATGTCTACTAATAATAACATGAACAATATATAGCTCATGCCAAAAGTAATAACTTACTAGGACTGAGCATGCACTTGTGGACTGTGAACAGACGAACACACACATGTAATCATCAACAATATTTACATGTAATCATCAACAATAAATATCACAAGTGTTAGAATCAAGGGGTATACAAAGCCTCATCAGCCAGCCAGTGTGCACGGTATCAAGTACCACACTGGTTCAAGAAAACAGAAGCAGCAAGAGATAAAAAGGAAACAAAATTGTCAATGTAATGCCTATCAGTTCAATTTTACAATTATTAATAAATATAGTGGAAATACAAAATGAGTTTAAAAAACCCAAAATTTAATTTAAAAATAGAAATAAAAGGAATACTGGAATACTGGCAGGTTTTGCTAATTTTCTTTTTCTTGGTAACAGAAATTAGAAAAATGGAAAATTGGTGCATGGGTCCGAATTTAATAATGTTTTATTTGTTCCACTGTATCTGTAAAATGGCACATGACATCACACACACCACAAACAGGCAAGAGGGTGGGACAAGCAGTGATCAGTAATTGTTCAGATAGGATCATGCTTAATAGTGATTGGTCAGTTATGACTATGGTTATCAGTGATTTGTTGATAAGCTGTGAGTTGAGTAAAGCTGGGGGTATTTCACCAAACCTGGACAGCAGATTAAGCCAGGGGTTTTCAGTTATCCACTAAAGCAGAGGCACATAAATGATCATGGAGATTAATTCTGTGCAGCTAGCCTGGTCCCAGGCTTGGGTTTAATATCGATGTCTTATTGATTGAGCCAGTTGTCACTCCATTACCTTTTTTACAATTATTCCATGTTTCTCTGTATTTTGTTTTATTTTTATTATAATGTTTTATTATTATTTCTGCCTAAAACTGAGTTTTGGTGAAGGTATAGTAATCTCTAGTGTTTGTGTGTGAACAAAATCCTGACCAAACCCACGCACGGATTTTCAACACACTTGCTGTTAACTCTTCCATAAATGAATCCCAAAGATGATTTGATTTGAATATCTGGGTTAAAGGTCAAAGTCAGAGCAAGGTCACAAAATTCTGAAAATAGAAATTTCCCATTATTATAGTAGCAATCTAATACACACACACACACACACACACACACACACACACACATACACACACACTCGCACACACTACCATTCAAAACTTTTAATAGAATATCTACATAGGTGTACAGAGACCCATTTTGAGCTATCATACCTGTGTTCTGATAGTACATTGTGTTAGAGTTTATCATGTGAAAAGTATAATTAATAATTATAAAATCTTTTTGTAAATATATCAGCACAGATGAAAACTGTTGTTCTAATTAAAGCAGTAATAAAATTCTCCTGCTTTGGGTGAGTTGAATATCTGCAGAATCAGCATTTGAGGGTTTGATTATAGATTCAAAATGTCCAGAAAAAGAGCCATCTGTCTATATTTGCTCTGAGAAATGAAGGCTGTTCCATATGAGAAACTGAAGATCTCATACAACAGTGTGTACTACTCCCTTCACAGAACAGCACAAACTGGCTCCAACCAGGATAGAAAGAGAAGTCTGAGACCCCGGTGCACAACTGTGCAAGAGTACAAGTACATCAGAGTCTCTAAAACTAGGGTAGTCCTAGGTCAGGGGTGGCCAATCCTGTTCCTGGTGAACAGGAGGTACCTGGAGGAAACCCACGCAAACACATGCGTGCATTTTGTCCACAGCATTGAACCACATGTTCACAGAACTCCTCTGAGCCTTTGGGGTCCAGAAGAGATACTCTAACAGTTTGCCTGTGACCAGAATGGGACATGGGGGTCAATGCTTGATCCTTAACTGGTTATTATAAGTTTTGTCTTTTTCTCAAAATCCTCCCTATGGCTCATTGCTCTAATTTTCCCTTAGTTAACTTATTCTCAGATTTCCTTATTAACTCCTAAACATATAACTCCTTTCATATGACTCTCACCCTTTTATCTAATTATTGAAGGCTTTATTTGTCTGTTTCATTATCTATCTATCTATCTATCTATCTATCTATCTATCTATCTATCTAAATCTGTCTATTTATTTATGGGTATCTGCTTTAAACTTCCTTTAAACTTTAAACTTCGTCAATGCGCTATTTTTCTCTCTCACACACACACATATACTCTTACTATCTCTATCTCTCGCTCTCTCTCTCTCACACACACACACACACACACACACACACACACACACACACTCTCTCTCTCTCACACACACACACACACACACACACACACACACACACAAACATGATGTACAGTCTTGTTTTTACCCCTCGGCCATACCTAGTCGAGGGGTATTGCCATTGCCTTCGGCGTCTGTCTATCTGTCTGTCCGTCTGTGCATCCATCGTGGTAGTACTACAGCCTCTAATAATTGACCAATCATTATGAAATTTGGTTGCCAGATGTATCTTTGCAGTCTACAGAAACTTATTTAAAATGAACTATATGGGTTAATTATTACCGTAATTATAACACTTTAATTAATTACTATTAATAGTTATGTTTGCATTGTGTAATTCCAATAACAAGATTGCAGACTGCATTAGCAGTGTGCACTCACTTTGTACTCCTCTTATCTATATGTGTTTGTACAACCCAAATTCAAGAAAAGTTGGTACGTTCTTTGAAAAAAATGAAAAGTTAAAGACTTTACAAATTATATGGGCCAATATTTTATTTACAAAAGTACATAGATAACATAAATGTTTAAACTTTAGATTTATGCACAAAATGAGCTTATTTCAAATTTGTTGCCTGCTACAGGTCTTAAAATAGCTGGGACAGGGGCATGTTTACCATGGTGTAGCATCTCCTCTTCTTTTCAAAACAGTTTGAAGACGTCCAGGCATCGGGGTTATGAGTTTCTGAAGTTTTGGTGTTGGAATTTAGTGGAATTTAGTAGCTCTTGCCTGATATAAGTTTCCAGCTGCTGAAGAGTTCGTATTTTTCGTTTAATGATGTGCCAAATATTCTCTATAGTTGAAAGATCTGGGCTGCAGGCAGGCCAATTCAGCACCCTTTTCAGCACTCTTTTCAGCACTCTTTTCCAACAAAGCCATGCTGTTGTAATAGCTGCTGTATGTAGTTTTGCATCGTCCTGCTAAAATACACAAGGCCTTCCCTGAAATAGATGTCGTCTAGAGGGGAGCATATGTTGCTCTAAAAACCTTTATATACCTTTCAGCATTCCAAAACATGCAAGCTTCCCATACCATATGCACTTATACACCCCCATACCATCAGCGATGCTGGCTTTTGAACTGAACACCGATAACATGCTGGAAGGTCTCCCTCCTCTTTAGCCCGGAGGACAGGGCGTCCGATTACCAACAAGAATGGCAAATTTGGACTCGTCTGACCATAGAACACTTTCCCACTTTGAAACAGTCCATTTCAAATGAGTCTTGGTCCACAGGACACGACGGCACTTCTGGACCATGTTTAAATATGGCTTCCTTTTTGCATGGTAGAGCTTTGTTGGCATCAGCAGATGGCACGGCGGATTGTGTTTACTGACAGTGGTTTCTGGAAGTATTCCTGGGCTCGTTTAGTCATGTCATTAACACAATCATGCTGATGAGTGATGCAGTGTCGTCTGAGAGCCCGAAGACCACAGGCATCCAATAAAGGTCTTCAGCCTTTTTCCTTAAACACAGAGAGATCTCCAGTTTCTCCGAATCTTTTGATGATGTTATGTACTGTTGATAATTAGATTTGCCAAGCCTTTAGAGGCACCTGAGGAACCTCGTTTTTAAAGTATTCCACAATCTTTTTACACACTCTTTCACAGATTGGAGAGCCTCTGCCCATCTTTACTTCCATGAGATTCTGAGAAATCCCTTTTATAGCATTTTAATTTTAAAATCATGTTACAGACCTGATACCAATTAACTTAGTTAATTGCTAGATGTTCTCCCAGCTGAATCGTTTTAAACTTTCTTGCTTTTTCAGCCATTTGTTGCCCCCGTGCCAACTTTTTTGAGACCAGCAGGCATCAAATTTGAAATGAGCTACTTTTCTGCATAAAATTGTAAATATTTCTGTTTGAACATTGGTTATGTTATCTATGTCCTGTTGGAAATAAAATATTGGCTCATGTGATTTGAAAGTCTTTTAGTTTTCATTTTATTCAAATTTAAAGAATGTCCCAACAATTCGGGTTGCATTACTTTCAGCATCAAGATTAAGCACACAAGATTAAGATGCACCATGGGCTGAGGGGTTTCACATGGTCACATGGGTATTTTTGTAATTTTCTGGACCGGACTTCACTTTTTTCAGTAGTGTGGAGCAGACCTGGGATTTACGCCTCATTTCTTGACAGTGTCCCTTCCTACCTCTGTCTCATTTTACACCTCTGTGTCTCCCTCTAGTGTCACCATGCATTTTATAAATAGATATTGGTGCTCAGTACTGTTTATTTACAGTAGTCTAAAGGACCCAATAAAAGTGGGGAAGTCAACAAAAAATAATATTAACTACAGGAATATATACACACGTCTTGTACACTGTGAAAGTGTTCAAAACAATAATGAATTATATATCTACATATCTATCATCACATTGATTTTAAAAGGAATTGTTTATATTGTCATTTAAAATTCAAAACATCAAATTTGTACTAAATTTATACATTTGTATAAAGTGGTAGAGTGGTTAGCATGTCCGCCTCACAGCAAGAAGGCCTGGGTTCAATTCCCGGGCTCGGGCATTTCTGTGTGGAGTTTGCATGTTCTCTCCATTCTTGCATGGGTTTCCTCCGGATACTTCGGTTTCCTCCCACAGTCCAAAAACATGCACAGTAGGCTAATTGGCTGTTCCAAATCTCCCCTAGGCATAAGTGTGAGTGTGAATGTTTGTGTGTGTGTTGGCATTGCAATGTCCGGCTGTACCCTTCCTTCGCCCAGAGTCCGCTAAGATGGTTGCCAACCTCTCCGCGACTCTAATTAGGATTAAGTATCTTAGAAAATAAATGAATAAATGAAAACACCATACCTACAATAAAGCATGGTGGTGGTAGCATCCTGCTGTGGGGATGATTCTCTGCAGCAGGGACTGGGGCACCCCTCAAGATAAAAGGAAAAACAGACAGGGCAAAATACTATCACATTTCTTATGGAACACCTGCTGCCCTCTGGAGGAAAGTTATCAGTGGGAAAAAGGTTTCTCATTTCAACTGTGACCCCACAGTGGCTCAAGGAGGAAAAAATCAAATGTCTTTGTGTGGCCTAGTCAGAGCCTACTGAAAATCTGTGGAATGACCTGAAGATTGTATACCCACTGTAGACTGAATCTATATAATAAAAGTATATTATTACCTCCAGCAAGGGGGAGTTATGAGGTCTGTCCATCTGTCTGTCCGTCTGTGTCTGTGACCATGATAACTCACAAGGAAATGGACGGATTTTCACAAGATTTTTAGTGGGTCTTGGATGAACAAAGAACTGATTCTGGAACCGGATCCGGAAACAAGAGGGTTTTGAAGAATTTATTTATTTAATTGTTTTCATTTTTTGCGCACTATCACCCAGAATGTGCTGCAAGAAAAATTTTCAGATCTCAGAATGATTAAAGAACAGGCCACAAGGGGGCACCTGAATCCTACATTATCCGATCAGATTTTGCAAGATTAAATAATTGTGATGTATGTATACAGCAGTTCACTAAATAAACTAATTATTATGCTATAATGCTGTCAAGGGAAACCAGATATCAGCTTTCAAAAGCTTCTTCTCAGTACTCAGAAAAGTTCCTGTTAGAAAAATATAAAAAAGACATTTTTTTAATATTCAGCAACAAACATTCAATGAAATAAAATATTCACTCATACAGCTGATAAGATACAAAGCTCATAAGGAGGTATCTTTCTAGGGGATCTGATCAGCTCACTGCACCTGACCAACTCACAACACATGCAATTACTATTATATATTTATAAGAATTGTAAAACCAACCTAGGGTTACAGGTTATGGTTATGTACTTATTTGTAATTTACCATTAAATACTTATTAAATGTATATACTTTATAACACACACACACACACACACATAGATAGATTGATAGATAGATAGATAGATAGATAGATAGATAGATAGATAGATAGATAGATAGATAGATAGATAGA
>JBCNYH010000022.1:27280291-27292933 GCA_039654325.1 Tandanus tandanus | reverse complement strand
TACTATGTAAAGCTGCTTTGTGACAATGTCAATTGTAAAAAGCGCTATACAAATAAAACTGAATTGAATTGAATCTTTGCGGATCAGTTTGTTCAGTCTGTTTGCGTCTGCATCCCTCAGCCTGCTGCCCCAGCATGCAACAGCATAGAGGATAGCGCTGGCCACAACAGACTCATAAAATATCGAGACGTCTCTGGCCCTTTTTGGAAAGTGCGGTAGTGTTCTTAGTTCAGTTTATTGTCAATATGAACTCCAAGGTATTTGTAATCCTCCACCATTTCCACATTGATGCCCTGGAAGGAAAAAGGGGCTGCTGGTGTTTTGGATCTCCTAAAATCTTTCACATTAAGCTGCAGATGATTCTGCTCACACCATGTGATGAAGGAATCCACAGCAGCCCAATATTCTGTCTCATTACCTCCACTGATACATCCAACTACAGCAGAGTCATCAGAAAACTTCTGAAGATGGCAGGTCTCTGTGCAGTAGCTGAAGTTAGTTGTGTAGAGGGTGAAGAGAAAAGGGGAGAGGACAGTTCCTTGTGGTGCTCTAATGTTGCTGACTACCGTGTCCGACATGCAGTGCTGCAGGTGCACATACTGTGATCTTCCGGTTAGGTAGTCCACAATCCAGGACACAAGAGAGGCATCCACCCGCATCGCTGTCAGCTTCTCACCCTGGAGAGTCAGACTGATGGTATTGAATGCACTGGAAAAGTAAAAAACATGACCCTCACAGTGCTTGCCAGCTGGTCCAGGTGGTTGTAGACATGGTTAAGCAGGTAGATGATGGTGTCCTCAACTCCGAGACAGCTGGTAAGCGAACTGAAGGGGGTTCATATGTGCTCTAACCACGGGTCAGAATTGATCTAGTATGAGCCTCTTGAGGGTCTTCATGAGATGTGAAGTCAGTGCCACGGGTCTGTAATCCTGGGGGCCACTGCTACATGGGATCTTTGGTAGAGTAACAAGGCATGACTTCTTCCACCACACTGGGACCCTCTGCAGACTCAGGTTCATCATGAAGATGCAATGTAAGATACCACAGAGCTGGGGGGCACAGGCTTTAAGGACACGAGGGCACACCCAATCCAGGCCTGCTGCCATGCCTGTGTGGAGTCTTTTCAGCCGTCTCTCAAAATGATTGGGATTGTCAGGTCAATCCAGGAGGCAGAGGTGCAGTAAGGAGAGGGAAGGAGAGAGGGTGGTGTGGCAGGGGGTTTCAGTCAGGCTCCTCACAAGTTAGAAGGGGGCTGAGCAGTAGCGACAGAGTCGAGTCTGTTAAAAAATATATTCAGTTCGTTAACTCTGTCCTCTCAAACAGCCACTAAGATAACATGGGAAAATCCCCTAGGCAAATATGGTCTGGGTCCAACAGCACATAGTTCAATGTCCGGACCACAGCTCCGCTCTTTGATGGATATGTGGGCGGGGTTACACCACCAGTTATTGACAAGAATGGCGAGCCCCACTCCTTTCCGCTTACAGCTCGCAGTGCAGTCTCTGTCGGCCCGGACAGTGTGAAAGCCCGCGATGGATGCGTTGTCATTGGGAATGCCCTGACGCAGTCATGTCTCCACGAAGCACATGAAACTACACTCCCAATACTCCCTCTGACTCCGGGCTAGCGCTGTCAGCTCATCCATCTTATTAACCAGTGTCCTCATGCTCCCCATTATAATAGACGGGAGACATGGCTTGTACCTTTTCCTCTCTGTAAGTCTCCGCTCTCTCACCGCATCCCTCCTTCTCCTCTTCTGTCCACCTCCTCTGCATGCACGGTGTGTTTTTCTCCAGATTTCAGCCAGTAAGTCCATGAGTATGACAGCTAATCCGGCCAGCTTCAGGGCGATCAGCTGATCCCTGGATTTAACAAAGCGCATGTATAGCTGCTGCGCTGAGGTCCCAACTCTCCATGAAATTAAAAGTTCTGCAGCAATGAAAAGTACAAAAACTCTCTCAACCCACATATTGAGAGGGCAGCTACTTATGAACAATAAAATAATAAGTACACGAAAAAAAATGTTTACGTTCGGGAAGGGTAGGAGCAATTGAAAAGGCAGCACGCCTGTTAATGCATGTGCACTAGACAGTGACACACGTGTGTGTGTGTGTGTGTGTGTGTGTACATATGAGACATATGTATCCATATGAGACAGAGAGAGAGAGAGAGTAATATTATTGTTTGTTTATGAGTGGTGATCATGTGACCCTCTCATTTGTGTTTCCGTTTGTTTCCTCATAAACCTCAGTTCTGTTTAATTCTTGCATGTGTGAGAGCTGTTTGTTCTATGCAGTCGAGCATTGTTCCGCACTTGTTTGTCACTAGCGAGGTAAATAACCCAATCATAATGTCAACTGAAGATCACTGGTTACTTCCGACTATGAATTTTAAAACTCAATATGCAGATTATTGGTTGTCCCACAGACAATCTTATAATTAATGTGGTTTTCCTTCATGGATATGGGCTGTCGTGGCAACCTGCTTATCATTTGAGCTCTGTGTATACATATAGAGTACATGTACCATGTAAGTGCAGTGGAATCATTCCATTCAGGGTTCACTTACAGTTGGGTCTGGAAAATGACTACCAGAATGGAGAAGCTCACCCCAGTAGCAACACCATAAGGCAGACTCAGGAAGAAGGTTGCCAGGAAAGAGACAACCCACACACACTGTAATGAAAATTAAAATAGTGTGACTATAAACCCAAATGGTTGATGCTGCTCAAAAACAAAATTATACTCTGATCGCAATCATATCAAAACCTCTTGATATATAAATATAAATTTATATAAATGTATTACTTAAATAATACACTGTATATTCTGGTATTACTCAGGATCGCTTTCTCAGTCCCTTGAAGCTATGGTTAATAAAACATAACCTACACAGTCTAGTTTGCTCTTCTTCCAGATATAGTATGGATCTGAGAGCTGCAGAAGCATGTTCTTCAGATTAACAGCTATAAGAGCTCCTAAAACAGACTAAAAAGAAAAAGATTAATGTAACTAAAACTACAGATAAAAACACAAGTATTGCTTAGAAATAATGTAATGAGAAAAATAATTTAGAAAATTTATATATAAATTTATATATATAACTTTATTTAAAAGTAGACATTAAGATATTGTGTTATGACCTTTCTTACCTTGGGGAGTGATTTGAGGAAAGTTCCCAGTACTAGCATGGTGACCATGACAACTATCATAACACACAGACTGGCAAACTGAGAAGCAACAACATGACATAGTCACTTCATTATAAATCCAATGTCATAAATGCATGTAGTTTTATGTAAGTTGGTACAAACATTCATGAAGGAACAGCTGTGTTAGTAAACCAGCTTCACCCCTACTTAGGTTGATTTGCACATGGTCGTCATAAGGTTGGCAAAGTTGATTAGTATTAAGTTGCTCACTCTGGTGAATCGTTCTGACACTGAATTTGTGAAACTATTGCAAAAACCTAAGACGAGGTGTTAAAAGATGCACATTCTGAAAATCATTGTAAATTAGAGTAGGCAGGCCTCAATGAATGAAAAGGCAAATTTATGTGGGTTGAGTCCAGGATTCAGTACTAACAAGACATTTCACTCTCAGTTTCCGCACATTTACGTTATGCAGATTCTTCCCTGAGCACTCCGATATCACCCACTGTGCATACATACCAAATGAAGATAGCTTCAGGAATTAAGGTGTGATGTGTTTAAAATAAAAGTAGACTTAGTCACACCCACAATATTTTGGTTGTCGTGAAAATCTGGAACTTTCTGATTTAACACATTTAACATCACTGATGTTTATTCAAAATACAACCTGGACTCCAACTTTGAAAATAAAGGGAGAGTCAGCCCAGGTGTAACACCCTTTCTACCCTAGTCTGACTTTCAAGACAAGGTAAATGGAATTAAATAAAGCCTACCAAACGAAATGTGTGTTAATGTGTTAATGTCATTATTACATAATGTGTAATAAAAACATTATGACACTGTTTAATAATGTGGGTTCCACATTAACCTGCTACTGCTCTGTCTACCCCCAAGCTACTTTCTCCCCTGGTTCAGCCACTTCTGGATTTGGTATACCCGCCATTCGGTTCAGTTAGCCCCCCCTGGCTTGTTTACTTTCTATATCCTCAGTTTGTGTTTGTTGTGGCTCTCGAAGCCCCTTTCTGTTGTATTTAATAAAGTTACGTTCCTTTGACACTCTGGGCTCTGGGAGTCTGACTACACCCGTAACACAGTGATCCCAGTACATCCGACGAGGTCAGAAATGCTGGTGTACTTGGCTTACTACAGCCCTCAAAGACTGACATGTTATCATGCACGCACAATCATTCCTCCAGTCAAGCCCTCTTGGTATTTTTATTGTTACTATAAACAGATACAGAACTAAAACAAGATGTAGAGCAGGTGAATAAGAGATACTAAGCCCATGTGCTGGGGTGATTTCACCAGGAAACCTTAATATCCATACAAAATTAACTGATAATGGAAGATAAAACACACATCCAATATTTACTAGTGAATGGCGTACATACCTGGGACGAACCTCCTGCGCTGTCCACAGCTAGTGTGACAGACAGAGCACAGCAGATTACGTGAATCTTAAAGAAACCACCCAGGAGATTACAGAAGCCCACAGCTAGCATTTCCTACCAATGAAGAAAAATAAACTGTTATAACATTTTTTTTTATAAAAGTCTAAAAACATGCAATATTTTTTAAGTAGTAGTGAGTGACAGTAACAGGACCAGTGGGTTTTATACAAGATTATTATACAGGTTTGTTTGTTTTGTCACTTTTCTATTACAAACTGAAAGCAGTAATTTAGAAGTGATTTAAAGTTTCCATTCAGTTCCCAAGTATATTATATAAAGATGAAATACAGTGGTATCTCTTGGAAATAAAGTGGAATCGGCCACAATGTCTTTCTGAAACCATTTGTTTATTATTGTATGCGAGTGTTTATGACCCCTGCACCGGGCGCCATGATATTAATAACATCAGCATCTTTTTTTATTTCTCTTGAAATCGTAAAAAATCCAGTGTATACAGCCCTGACTCTGTAAAGGGGAAACACACAAAGTGGCTCAGTGCAACCCACACAACACTAGTCCAGCCAATCTGTCTGGTGAGCTGATGAGGGTGTAATAGTGTTGTGTCTAATTATTTGGAGGTGAAACTTCTGAAAGGGAACCGAAGGGAGATATGCTTTTTTTTTTTTTTTTTGGCTGTTAGGCTCAATTAACAATCCTTCACCAATTTCCAATCCATGTTATAATATTTAGTATGTGAATCCAATCTATGTTATTATTGTAGTGTGTATAGCTATACATAGTATGTATATACTATGTATAGCTACTGTTATACTTTGAGGGCAGCATAACAGTTAGCATGTCCACCTCACAGTAGGAAGGTCCTGGGTTCGAGTCCCAGATGAAGGCACATTAGGCTAACTGGCTGTACCAAATTGCCCCTAGGTGTGAGTGAGAGTGTGAATGGCATTGTGTGTGTATGTGTGTGTGTGTGTGTGTGTGTGTGTGTGTGTGTGTGTGTGTGTTGCCCTGTGATGGTCTGGCAAGCTGTTCAAGGTGTGCCCCCCCTTCGTCCAGTGTTGGCTGAGATAGGCACCAGCCTCCCCATGACACTCATGGTAGGAGTAAGTGGTTTGGCAAATGAATGAATGAATGAATGAATGAATGAATGAATGAATGAATGTTATATTTTGGGATAAAATTTCTCCAAAAGTCTACCGTACCTGATTGGAATCCACGTCATAACCATGTCTAGTGGCCAGTGTCCGCCCTGTGGCCAAATTAATTACATATCCTACAATTGCCAGTGAGAAAGCTGTACTTAACATGTCACCCCACTTCAACACTGTAGGCAGAATTGGGGCAGGAAACCTAAAAAAAAAAAGACACTGTCTTAGCACACAAAAGCAAGTTTTAAAATAGATTAAGTAAAGGTACAATCCAGCTGGACAAAAGTTTTTGGACACTTGTCCATCAGACCCATACGGAGCATCTTTCCAAAGTTGGTGCCATAAAGTTGAACGAACACAATGTCTTGCAGATGCATTGTGCAGAATGTCTTCATCTGCTGTTGGATTACAATTTCCCTTCACTAGAACTACGAGACTCAAACCTGCACTAGCATGATAGTCCTTCCTGCACACACAGTAAGCACCATGAAGACATGCCTTGCCAAGGTTGGTGTGGGAGAATGTGAGTCGCTTGCACAGAGCGCTGACCTCAACCCCACTGAACACGTTTGGGATGAACTAGAATGCCAGTTGCTTCAGCTGTCCCTGCCTGATATCAGTGCCTGACCTTAATAATGCTCTTGTGAATGAACGATCACAAATCCCTACAGCCCACACTACAAAATCTAGTGGAGAGCCTTCCCAGAAGAGAGAAATTTATTATAACAGCAAAAAGGAATGAAACCTGGAGTCCAACTATCAAGAAACACATATGGGTGTCATGGTCAAGTGTCCACAAACTTTTGTCCATATCATGTATATCCCTTACCCCAAAGGGATTTCTCCTACTATGTCTATGTTATACTTCTCAGGCAGATGCAATGGCCCTGAGATGGCAGTTGCTACTACAACCTGAGATACAACAGAACATATATTGTTAGCAATGCTAATATATGGAAAAACTCCACATACTGCAATATCATGTGGTCCAATGTTTTCTCCTTTAAAATATAAATATAAGATCATGATTATGTTGGCATTTCTACCATCACTTACAACAATTATCTCTATGGGAATAGGGTAGGGGATCTTATGATGGTAGCGACTGCTTAGTTCTTTAACTATGATAAGCACCACACAGCTAGCAAGGGCAAACACCAGAGAAGCTACGTTGGTTCTGGGCAGGCCTTGGCACATGTCTATAAGAGTCTGAAATACAGAAGACACAGTGAAAGAACAATCATGCCAAAAGATGAAACATTGGGAAAATCAGAAAAAAAGAAAAAATCTAGCAGACTGCACTATGGTTTTGTCTGTAATCTTGAAAGATACTTACATAGATTACAGCCAGAGGACCACTGTATGGTGCTACTGTGATCCCAAAGATGTACTTAAGCACGGATATAAGGATTTGCAGCCCTGCAGCAGTCATAAACCCCCGAACAAATGACTCTGAGAGGTATATGGCCACAAATCCAAACTGCATCATGCCGAGACCAATCTGTTAATGCAACAGATAAAAGCCAACAACAAATATAATACATTATTCACTAACTGTTAATTAAATTAATACCACAGTGCTGTTGAATTCTCACGATTGACTGATTATAATGGATTAATTTTAAGTACCATTAACTCTGATAAACAGCTGCATGGAAAAATCCCAGATTTATATTAATACACTAATTTTAATATATTATACTCTTCTTCTTTTCTTTTTTTTTTACAACTCTTTGTAAAAGTAAGTGAGTGAAAGAAACTTTGTGCTTTCGATTTTGTATTGTATTATTTTTAATAGAGAGGAAAAGAGTGTTTATAGCTGCTCTGTGTACTCAGAAAGTAAACTGTTTCGGGGGGCATGGTGGTGTAGTGGTTAGCATGTCCACCTCACAGCAAGGTCTTAGGTTTGAGTCTCAGAATCTTCATGTTATCCCTATATCTGTGTGGGTTTCTTCTGGGTAATCCAGTTTCCTCCCATTATCCAAAGACATGCACATTAGGATAACTGGCTGTTCTAAATTGCCCGTAGGTGTTAGTGTGAGTGTGAATGGTTGTGTGTGTTGGCCTGTGATGGTCTGGCAAGCTGTTCATGTAACATGTCGACGGCAGAAGCATCGTCACCACTTGCCTTGTTTATTTTGGGCCCAAATGCTGAGCCAGAAATGGGGACTAGAATGCAGACGGGGGGAAAAAATGGAACCAAGGATGCCGGGAGAGAGAACAGAAACCTTTTATCCTTTTTATCATTTATATTCTTTTCTTTTTCTTCTTTCTTTTCACATTAACCAAACATAATC
Source organism: Tandanus tandanus (assembly GCA_039654325.1). NCBI lineage: Eukaryota > Metazoa > Chordata > Actinopteri > Siluriformes > Plotosidae > Tandanus > Tandanus tandanus. The sequence continues at coordinate 27,284,928 of JBCNYH010000022.1, read as the reverse complement.
GTAGCACCTGGTCACTTAAAAACCCAGGGAAAGAAATACCATGTTACCGGCTGTGAGCTGTGTGGCTTCACACATGCAAAGACCCAGCACCTTCTAAATGGTGCTGGCTTCTTAAATAGGCTTTGTGCCTAATGGTTAATTGCCAGCATGTGCAGCTCCTCCCCCCAGTACTGGGGGTAAGGGTGTTGGTGGTGTGCCCTCTCCCCCCTCCTAGGAACGGCCCTTGACGTTCCCAACCCTGCGACCCAGTCCTTCTTGAAGGCCCGGATGAGGTCGGGGTCCAGAATGTGCCGTGCTGGGACCCACAAGTGCTCCTCAGGGCCGTAACCCTCCCAGTCCACTAAGTACTGGGTGGTACCCCTAACCCGCCATAAGTCCAGAATGCGCCAGACAGTGTAGGCTGGAGAGCCGTCCACCATCCGGGGCGCCGATGGGAAAGCATGTATCTTAGGGGCAAGGCTGCTATTCAGAACTGGCTTCAAGCGGGACATGTGGAACGTAGGGTTGATCTACATGGAGGAGGGAAGTAGGAGACGGTATTTTACAGGATTGACCCTTTTCACTATCTTAAATGGCCCCACATACCGAGGGGCCAATTTGTGGGACGTAACTCGGAGGGGCAAGTCCTGTGTGGTGAGCCAAACCATCTGCCCAGAGTGAAGGGAGGGCCCTAGTCTCTGCCTACAGTCAGCCGCTGCCTTGGGAAATGGCTTTCTGGAGAGCCGAACGCACCTTCTCCCAAGTCCGGTGGCAACGCTGAACAAATTGTTCTGCTGCTGGGACCCCAACTTCTGCCTCTTGTTCAGGGAACAGGGGCGGGGCATACCCAAACTGGCACTCAAACAGGGACCTCCCCAGTGAGGCATGCCAGAAGGAGTTATGTGTATACTCAGCCCAGAAGAGGTGATCCGACCAAGAGGAAGAATTTCAGGAGGCCAGGCACCTGAGAGTTCTCTCAAGGTCCTGGTTGATGTGTTCCATCTGACCATTTGACTGGGGGTGGTATCAAAAAGAGAGGCTTGCTGAGGCCCCCAGCAAACAGCAGAAGGCTCTCCAGAAGCGACGGGCGAATTGTGGACCCCGGTCCAAGACCATGTCAACCGGTATACCATGGACTCGAGCCACTTGGCGGAGGAGTAGGTCAGCCATCTCCTTGGCTGAAGGCAGGTTGGGCAATGCAATGAATTTGCAGGCATTGGAGAATCGGTCAACCACAACTAAGTTCACGGTGTTGCCCCTGGATGGCGGTAGACCTGTGTTGAAGTCCAACGCCAGGTGGGACCAGGGACATGGTGGCACAGGTAGAGGGTGGAGCAGACCTGCAGGTTTAGCACTGGTTTCTTTATTACAAGCACAAACCCTACAGGCAGCCACAAAATCACGTATGTCCTGGAACATGCGGGGCCAAAGGTGCCGCCGCAGAAACTCCAGGGTGTGGCTCACACCTGGGTGAGCTGAAAATGGGGCTGTATGTCCCCACTGGAGTATTTTGGGTCGTACAGTGGTCAGTACGTAGAGCCGGCCCGGGGGGCCCCCACCTGGGTCCGGCTCCTTCTGTTGGGCGTGCTCGATCATCTTAAATATGTACCAGCAAAGTGGGGCTAGGATCCGAGATAGGGGAAGATAGGCTCCAGCTCCCGGTTTATGGCTTAGTGTTCTTCGATCCCGGTCGATAAGACAGCACAAAATCGAACTGGGTAAAGAACAAGGCCCACCTGGCCTGGCGTGGATTAAGATGCTTGGCTTGTTGGAGATAAGCCAAGTTCTTATGATCCATCCAGACCAGGAATTGATGTTGAGCCCCCTCCAACCAGTGCCTCCACTCCTCTAGGGCTAGCTTTATGGCTAGGAGCTCCCGGTCCCAAACATCGTAGTTATGCTCTGTAGGAGTGAGGCGGTGTGAGTAGAACGCACAAGGGTTGAGCTTGTCCTGTCCAGAGCGTTGAGACAACACTGCCCCTACCCCCATATCCGAGGCGTGTACCTCCACTATGAACAGAAGTTGAGGATCTGGAAGCTGGAGCACTAGGGCAGTGGCTAAGCGGCCCTTTAGCTCATTGAAGGCCCTCTGGGCTTGAGATGTCCATTGGAACTCCCCTGAGGTCTTTTTTGTCAAGGAGGTAAGTGGCACTGCGATGGTGCTAAAGTTCCACACAAATCGGTGGAAGAAATTAGGCCAGAAAGCTCTGAATGAGCCGAAGCAATGTGGGGCGTGGCCAGGCCGTTACCGCTCTGATTTATCCTGGGTCCGTGCTCAGCTGTCCCTTGGACACCACAAATCCAAGAAAGGTGACTGACTGAGCATGGAAGATGGATTTCTCCAGCTTAACAAACTGGTGGTTCTCCAGGAGCAGCTGGGGAACTCGTCTAACATGGGCTATGTGTTCATCTGCGGTCTTACTATAGATAAGAATGCCATCTAGGTAGACGAACATGTAGCGGCCCAGAGTTTCCCTCAGGACCTCACTGATGAACCGTTGAAAGACAGCGGGGGTGCTCATCAGGCCAAAAGGCATAACCAAATACTCATAATGCCCTGACGGGGTGATGAACACTGTCTTCCATTCATCGCCTTCATGAACTCTGATAAGGTTGTAGGCACTGTGCAGGTTCAGTTTGGTAAAAACGGAGGCCTGCTGCAATGCCTCGAAGGCTGAGGCCATGAGGGGCAGAGGGAAACGGTCCTTAATGGTGACCTTATTCAGACCCCGGTAGTCAATACAGTCCTTCTTCCCCACAAAAAAGAAACCAGCCCCTGCTGGGAAGGTGGATGGCTGTATGAAGCCCAGTGCCAGTGCCTCCCGGATGTACTTATCCATTGTCTGGCGCTCAGGACCTGATAGGGAAAACAGCTGACCCCTGGGTGGGCTGGGACCAGGCAGGAGGTTTATGGCACAGTCAAATGGCCTATGTACTGGCAGGAGCTGGGACTTCTGCTTACTAAAGACCTCCCTGAGGTCCCAGTACATGGATGGGACCTTAGAGAGGTCTGGCAAGTGGGTGGTAAGAGAGGGGTCTTTGGTTGGGGTCTCTGGGACCCCTACGCAGAGCTGTTGGCATTGGGGGCCCCACGCCACAACGGATCAACTGAGCCAGTCCATCTGAGGGTTGTGGTGTTGCAGCCAGGGGAACCTCAGTATTAGCGGCAGACCTGGAGCCTGGAGCATATACAGTATGATACACTCACTGTGTTGGCCTATACGGAGCTCCAGGGGCCTGCCTGCTGCGTAATACCTCCCTGGGCCAGGGAACAGCCATCTATGGCTGAAATTGGAAGAGGGTTGTCCAGAGAAGTCACTGGCAGCTTTAATTTACTGTCCACGGTGGCATTTATAAAGTTGCCTGCCACTCCCGAGTCCACAAAAGCCTGGAGCCGTTCCTCCCGGTCGGTCCCCATATGAGCAACGCGTTGAGGAACAGTACAGGGGTTTGAGGAGTGTGGGAAGGGTCCGACATGGGTCCCCGATCCCGTGCCGGACCTAGGCTTTTCCTGGCAACTTGGGACAAACGGACCGATGGTGCCCTGTGTGGCCGCAATACAGGCACCGACCCTCCTGTATGAGTGCCTCACGCTACTGCTGGGAGAGCCGGGCATGCCCAAGTTGCATCAGCTGCTCCATATCTAACAGGGGTCCGGTGTTCACACCGAGTGGACCGGAGCCAGACATAACCGCCCTGGGTGCCCTCTCCTGCTCCCTGGTCCTCCGGCGCTCCTGGAGCCAGTTGTCCAATTTAAGGGACAGCTCAATTAATTCCTCCAAGGAGGTTGCCAGGTCGCGAGGATCTAGCTCATCTTTAAGCTCCTCGCTAAGGCCCTGGGAGTAAGCAGCCAGGAGAGCAGCCGAATTCCAGCCACACTCGGCTGCTAGAGTGCAGAATTCAACTGTATAATCTGCCAGCGGGCGTTGGCCCTGACGGATGCACAGCAGTCTGGTGTTGGAATTATTGGCACAGGTTGGGTGGTCGAAGGTCCTACGGAGGGCCTGGGTAAACCCTGCCAAGGAGTGGCAAACCTCAGCCTGGTTCTCCCAAATGGGTGTGGCCCAGGTTTGTGCCCGCCCAGTGAGCAGGGCTATGATGTAAGCTATCTTGGATCTCTCCGTAGAACCCACGACACTGTTCCCTATCCCCGTCAAACCTCTCAGGTGGAGATAGGGGGGCTCAGAATGAGGGAGCGGATCGTGGGTAGGGGGAGGTTGCTGTGGGTGGGTTAAGCTAGGGCCTAAGGCCGCTGGGGGCATGACCAGAGCCTGCAAGGTCTCAGTGAATTGACTCAACTGTGCTGTTATATGTTGCAGGGCTAGTTCATGCCACCCAATGGCCACTCCCTGGTTAGCCAAGGCACGTCTGACCTTCTCATCTCCATTTGGCTCAGCTGGGTCCATCCTGGCTGGGTCTTCCTGTAACGTGTTGACGGCGGAAGCCTCGTCGCCACTTGCCTTATTTATTTTGGGCCCAAATGCTGAGCCAGAAATGGGGAATAGCAGGTAACAGCGGGAGTACCCACTCTCTCAACAGAAACCTTTTGTCCTTTTTATTTTTTATATTCTTTTCTTTTTCTTTCTTTTTCTTCTTTCTTTTCACATTAACCAAACATAATCGTAGCACCTGGTCACTTAAAAACCCAGGGAAAGAAA
>JBCNYH010000022.1:27213179-27234180 GCA_039654325.1 Tandanus tandanus | reverse complement strand
AGTAGAGCCGCTGCTCCTTCGCGTTGAAAGGAGCCAGTTGAGGTGGCTCGGGCATCTGATTAGAATGCCTCCCGAACACCTCCCTGGTGTGATGTTTCGGGCATGTCCAACCGGGAAGAGACCTCGGGTTCGACCCAGAACACGCTGGAGGAACTACGTCTCTCGGCTGGTCTGGGAACGCCTTGGCGACCCCCCGGAAGAGCTGGAGGAAGTGGCTCGGGAGAGGGACGTCTGAACCTCACTGCTTAGGCTGTTGCCCCCGCGACCCGACCCCGGAACAAGTGGAAGAAGATGAATGAATGAATGAATGAATGAAAGAATATATGTACATAGTGTTTTATTTCTCATATTTAAGTATAGGATTAAGTTTAAGAATACAAACTTGTAGCTAATGGGTTGTCTTTTCACTTCTCTTTATTTACATATTCTTGTCTGTATTTCCTCACAGACGCCACTGCCTGATGCCCTGGACACACAGGATACCATGAAACAGGTAAGAATGCCTTGAAAAACCAGTGTCTGACATACGACATAAGTACTGGGTAATAGTGAAAGTGCACACACATGACTTTTACTGTAGTGACTCGTTGCAAAAATATTTTAAATGGTTATTCAAGTATTAAATTTGGTACCAAAGTATATATAACACGACTCTATTTTAAAATAACATTGGCTATCAAAAATTACCATTTTTAAAATGGTCACCTTTCTACCAATCTAAACCTGTTGCGTTGAGTTTTCACTACACAGAGCTTCACTGAAACACATCATAATACATATTTACACAGCAAGAGATGAAAATCATTTTTCTATTATTATGTCAACATCAAACTCTTTTCTAAGTTCTCTCCATTCAGTTCTTGCCAATTGGAGTGTTGAGAGAATATTAGTTTCTTGATTAACTTTTGTCATTTCTTCTTTTATTTATAACATGTCTCTTGTCTCAGGAACTTTTCATACGGCTGGGAATAATTTGGAGAAATTCACTTTGAAAATCTCTCATATTCAGGAAAAGAACAATTCTAGAGAATTCACAATGGATTTCTCTGTTAACAATATCATATCTGTTCAATAATAAAGACTGGGTTAGAAACTCAAACTGGAGAAAAGCAGAACAGAAGATACCAGCGTTTTGTTTTGTTTTTTGTGTGTAACTCAAAAATTTGACGGAATGGCAAGGTCCGAAAGATCCGGTATCACATTGCAAAATTTGATGCAATATAAGCCATTTTGTGATCCATCTTTACCTTTGTGTCCCTATTTCAACTGACATTTACCAAATATTTACCTTTCTGTTTGACTCCAGGTTCGTGTAGACTATAACTGTAATTCTAATTTATAATCTGTTAGGCAGTTAAAATAAGTGTGGTGGGTTTCGAACCATGTAGAATTGATGTATAGATTTTTCGGGTTTCGGGTTGCATTTTCAGATGTAGCTGTGGACTGTGTTTACTTTTTAGTGCCAGCCATCACCAAAGGTTATAACAGGAGCTATAACAGGTGCTATAGAAATGGGTCCGTCTGTACAACTTCTTGGTGTGATAACTTTGGAAGCAAATGACATAAGATCACCAAATTTGGTTTATGGGTCTCCCATAGGTGTGAATAGGGTGGAATTGTATTTTTGGCTTGTTAAGATTTGTTAGTGTGGTAACTTTTGAAGGAATCATAAAATTTAGTGGATGGGATCCCCTCAGGAAGGTGTTGGTTGGGATTTTATATGGGTCACCTTGATCTTGTGTTAAGGTCACAAGGTCACTTTTTCTACATTTGGCTTATCAAGTCTTTTTATTGTGATAATTCTGTAAGGAATTGACATATGATCACCATTTGGTGATGGGTTCCTCTCAGGAAGGTCTTGAATGGGATAGTCTATGGGTACCTATTTTAACTTTATATTTTATACGGGATTTTAACTTTATATTTTTTAGTAATTATCAAATTCTCCTGCCGGCAGGAGCATGTGGACCCCTCTGGTCTATTTTCATGTGTGTATTGGAGAATTTTGTCCTTCAGTAAAACTCATTTAAAAACTGTATTTTGTTTATTTGAGATTTTTTTATTACTGTATTATAGTTAATTTGTTTGGGGATCATAAACAATTAAGTGTTATGAATAAACAAAAAAGAAAAAATCGAAAAGGTGGAAAAGATTGTTTCACAGAGTTATAGACATTGCAAGTACAGGTTTATTTCATAAAAATCCAACAGACCATCAAACAAACAATTCCAAAAGCAAAGTCAAAAACACAGAAAGGTCATGTATTTTTAGCAATAAATCTAGATTTGGGTAAACATGAAAACAAGGTCAGAACCAACTGTACACACACTAGAACAAAGGGTTAGTAATGTTACTAGAATTGGCCACGAGGGAGAATTTTCAGGGAGTGTTTGGATGTCTAAGTGAATGTGACTGAATCTTGTGATGTCGTTTGTGGAGTATAGAAAGAGTGTTTCAGAGTTGCATTGAATGCCTTATTTTGTTGAGTGTAAGTGCAACATTAAATGTAATCATCAGAAATATGTTTTGTGGATCCTGAGCACCTTTAAAACTTAATATGCTGTGTCTTTTATCAAAAGATGCCTCTTTTATAAACATATTATTTACTGCAAACATTTTGTCTGATCACAAATAAAAACTAAACTAGGTTCCCCATTTTCCTCCCCTAATTTAGTATCTAATTTCCACCTGTCAAGTATTGCCTTCCCTATCGTATCACCACTCTCAACCAGGTAGGGACGTAAGCATGCACCAGCTCCTCTGTGACACACAATGCTGCCACTCGCAACTTTAAAAACTGCTGCGCATGCGTATTTGGGAGTGGCCTTCACACTTAGCTCCTATGGATTCCCGGATGGCTGCGGTATCAACCTGGATTTGAACTGTTGATCTCCAGGTTGATAGTCACACACCATGTTGATGCGCCACTTGGTAGCTAACATCTCATAACTAGAGAGGTAGAGGGCTTATGTTGACCTAGGGTGATGAACTGTTGCTTAGGATACGTTCATATACATCAGGACATAGGATATGTTCTGAACCATTGAAAGGTCATGTTAGTGATGCCAATAAAGTACAGACAGTAAATGATTATATCATGATTAATAGTGACAAATATACTTGGGTCAAGGGAAATGCTGTGAGAACCAAAATTAGCAGACTGGAAGAGATCATTAATAACTCACCAGAGGACTTTCTCAGTGCTGTGCAGTGCATGGAAAGCAGATTGAAGAGGTTTTGTCATTAAGAATGGAATCAAGCTATGTAGCTGGCACTCTTAATATCACTTTAGATAAAGAAAGATTTGTGGTCCACGTGGCAGCAAGGCAGCAAAGTCTTGGGTTCAAGTCCCGGGCTCGGTGACAGCATTTCTGAATGGAGTTTGCATGTTTCCCCTGTGCTTGCATGGCTTTTCTTGGTTTCCTCCCACAGAGAATTCCTCCCACGAGATTGTGGAATGACTTGCCCCTTTACATGAGACAGGACCCCTCGTTATCCATTTTTAAATATTTTCTTAAAATTCATTTCTTCTCCCTGGCCTTTGGGACCTCCTGAGATTCTTATTTCTAAAGTTCTAAAGTGAGTTGTTTGTCTCAACCTCAAGCTGTTAATGATGGAGGAGTAATAGTTGAAGCAAGCAGCATTTAAGGCTTCCCTATGTTTATTAATGTGCTCAGTGTAAAGAAAAGAATGTACATTGAAGAAATGTCATAAAATTTCACAAAGAAAAAAAATCACAAAAGTTTTAAACATATATTTTTCTATTTGCTTGGGGGAAAAAAAAACTTCCCATGGTAGTTGAGGATTTCTGGGACTCTATGAGAAGTGGGCGGGTCAGCAAACCTGGCTGCTGCATGATTAGAGGAACGGTCAAAAAGGTGGGACTTCTTTTTGATTGACAGCAGCATCAGAGCTTTTCAAGTTTAGCTGTACACAGATTTTTAGTAAATAGCTGCTGCTTGTTTTCTGTTTTACTAGCGGTGTGGCGTATTATTTTCATTTGTAAGTGTCCTACTGTAAATAAAATATTATATAGCGTTCTTGAGTTTGCTCCTTGTTTTAGTTTTTAGTAAACTTTGTTAATTTAGTAAAGTTTTCTAGCCAGCTGTGTAACAGACAATGTGTTCCAATCAATGTGTATCATCAGTGTGTTGCAATGTGTAACAGACAATGTGTTGATCAGTGACCAAAATGTATTCGATTTAAAAGTCAGGAAAAATAACTGGATGGTTCGTTGTTAGCATGTCTGCCACAAAATAAAAAGGTTCTCTCCTTGCTCGCAAGGGTTTCTTCCAGATACTCCGGTTTCCTCCCACAGTCCACAGACATGCACGTTAGGCTAACTGGCTGTTCCAATTGTCCCCGGGTGTGAATATGAATGGTTGTGTGTGTGTGTTTTCCCTAACATGCTGGTGAGCTGTTCAAGGTGTACCTTCCTTTGCTCATATAGGCTTCAGTCTCCCTGCAACCTATGTAGGATAAAGTGGTTCAGCAAATGAGTGAGAAGAATAACCATCTTTTCAACTCTCCTGGTATGGAAAGGATAAACTGGCTGAGTGGAAGTGCTGTGATAGAGAGTGTACTGCTGGACATTTAATGAAACCATCACAGGGTGTTTGGATTAAACTGTGTTTTGGGGATCTGGTTAACTTTTCAGGGCATATATAAGAGTTTAGATTTAAATAACATAGTGCAATAATTGTATGATGTAGTTCTAAAATATGCTTCCCCTGTTTGACAGACCACCAGCCCCCCCAGTCCACACGCTGTATCAAGCAGTTAATGTCAACATAGTTGTTAAGTTCACCAAGCACTGTTATGGCAGGGCAAAGAGACTAGATCATTCTGAGGAGGTGATGTAATTATGATAAGATGCTAAAAGCAAGGACAGCTTGGTGGCGTAGTGGTTAGCATGGCTGCCTCACAGCATGAAAGTCCTGGGTTCAAGTCCCAGGCTCAGCGAGGGCATTTCTACGTGGATGTAGTATGAAGTATATACTTTGTATGTTCTCCCTGTGCTTGTGTGTGTTTCCTCTGGGTACTCTGTTTCCTCCCAAGAACATAAGGCCAATTGGCTGTTCCAAATTGCCCCTAGATGTGAGTGTGAATGCACTGGCCAGCTGTTCAGGGTGTACCCCACCTTCACCCAGAGTAGGCTGAGATTAAGTGGTTCAGTAAATGGATGAATGTAAGGACTTTTTCCATTTGTTCTGATTTTTGAAATTATAAAAATGATCACAAAATGTACATTTTATCTCATTTATTAAAGTTTATTGTCCTACACTGTAGGAATCAACATGATAATCAATGTGTACATTAAAAATACAGATTAAAACATTGCATTACTGTTAAATAAATAAAATAATCTACTGCCAAAAAAGGTGAAAGGAGTGGAAAAGTTGATTAATCGTTTCATCTGCAACCATTAAATTTATATAAATATATAGAAATGGGAGTATAAGTTTTTTAATTTACTGAAACCTCAGTATGTTATTTTCAACCTCCTCTGTGATGGCAGTAACTGACTTTTAAAACACATCTAAACGTGTTAGTCCGACTGAAATTGTACTAAATCAACTTTCTCAAAGTCAGACTATGAGTGTAGTTCGATCGCAGTCAAGCTTTTTAAATGCTTGTGAATGTTTAATCAGACTGAACTTGGACTCGGCGCTCTGTTCATGCTCCTCAGTTCTGGCCGCAGGCTTTGAACTTGAAGTAACAAAAGAGTCAAGATAAACAGGGGGAGGGGCTATGTCTCAAACCATTTATTTTTGGACTGAAGAAGAGGAGGTTTCATGCTGTTCCAGCTGAAAGAGTTGCATATTTTGGAATACATGGATGGGAGTGAAAATACAGAATGATGATCTTTTGAAAAAGTGGCGGAAGAGATGAGCGAGGATCACCGATCTAAAAATAAACACTGGATGTTTTACTGGGCTGCTGAAACTGAAGTAGCCGGATATGCTTAAGCGTCCATCTTGCGAGCCCCAAAACATTGCCTGCTGTGGCCCACCGCTGGTCACCAAAATTTCCCTCAGTATTTTTATTGTTGTACAACTGTTTCTTACATTTTATTATGCCGTCTTGTGTAGCAATGAACTGTAAATACACAAAAGGAGCTGGAAATGGAAAACCATTTCATAAGTAAGTAGGATTTATAACATATTTAATGCCATTTATGCCAAAATGTCCTGTAATGTCCCACTTGTGAGAAAAACCAAAATACCTTTTACATAGCCTGTTACTTTTACTCATTATCATAATTATATAATTTGTTATTAAAATATGCTGTCCCTAGGCCAAGCAATTCAGTTATTACGCAAATGAGAATTGTTTATATAAAATTATTTACATAAAGGCATATATAGAGGTGCACATGCATGACACTAAGTAATAATTTTACATTCGTTTCATATGTCATGTATACGTACATATATATTAAATTTTGTACATAGGACATGTAAATCAAGCCATTGTCTTGCCATTAACAGGTTTCTGCACAGTAAGCCACAACTATAAAAAAGGGGTTAGTGAACATGAAAAGAGAAAATTATTATCCATCAAACGCCATTTTGAGGAGCACTGGTTTGACAGAACAGGGCAGACAACAAGGCTCCATGAGGGTGCTGTACCTACATTTGATTTTCCACAACAACTTATGAAGCCTGTAAGTAACTCAGTCAGTTAATTATTATTCTTTATTATTAAATCAGTTTTATTGGTATTTGCGTTATCAGGAATCATGCTGATATCGATATTATAATTTCACGCTGTCATAAAATAGTAATTGCTGGTTATCACTGGAATTATTTCACACTTTTCTGTCTAGACGTAATAAAACAATAAAAGTTCCCAATCTTATGTATGATACACAGTATATTTGTTTACATCTGCAGCTTTTCAGTGGGTTATAAACTAGCTTTCAACATTTGTAAGTGCATAAAATATTTTAGTTATATATATGGACTGTTAACCTATATGCAACTAATAACACTTTGAAAACAAGTACTAGCCATTATTATGAAATAAATGTGTATATATGCTTAAAAGCCAAGCCCCAAGAAGCCTGCCCTGCTACTTATTGGAACCCGTAACATGGCTGCCCGCTAGCCTCAAAGTTGAGCGGCCCGCTTAGGACATGTGAAGGAATCCATGTTCAGTAAAGGCACCTGAAAGAGTCCCACTTCCACGCCAGCAAAAACAAAATAAGTGGAGACAATCCAGTTTCTTACACAAACTTTTTTTTCTTTTGCACTGTATATTTTATTTTGTGAGCTTTTTTTAAATGACACCACACTGTAATAAAAGATAAGTATGGTTTCTCTACCTCGGTGAGATCTCACCCGTTTTTAAGAGACACTTTTAATTGTATTAAACTTTACATTTTAAAAGTAATTTAAAAGCTATTTATTTAAAAATGTGAATAAAAACACTGTAGAAATATATCATGACTTTATTGTGTTAATTCATAACAATCAGATGATAGAAATTGAACAAGTGGAGATAAAAAGATATAACTAACCAATGCATGCCCAGAGGGAGAGAGGGAGAGAGGGAGGGAGGGAGGGAGAGGGGGAGAGAGAGAGAGAGAGATTGAGAAATCATTCTGATTCTCGGCTTAACACGGTACTAATTTCCCGCAAGTCAATTTTTCTGGTCTGTGATTTAATGGTGATTATATTAACATGGTGAAAGTGGGAATATCACTATCATAGCGGAGTCGGACATACATGCAATCAATCGATTCCTACATTGTGCTTATATATTGGAACACGGACAGTAGTCCAGTTAAATGCCCCAGTCCAGTTATAACCGCACCTTAACTTAACTTTGCGTGGAAACATAGTGTGTGTAGCACATGAGACGGATCAGGTAATGGTGTATCTGGCTGGTCTTGTGAACAGTTGCTGACGTTGGCAAATGGACTTGTTGAAGGATACTTGGAGAATATTTGGTGAACGTTTTGCGAACTCTGCGTATAGTTGGCAAATGTCTGTGGTCACATGACCATGATACTATATGAATGGCTGACTGTTCACAGGGATTCTCCAACTGTTTGGTGATATAACAAAGTGTCACTAGAAAGTCATTGTTATCTCACTGACTGACAAATACGTAGTAAACAGTTCAAAGAGGTGAACCACTGTCATCAAACGTTCATCGCTTAGTGAGATCTTTACCTTAATATCGTATTGGTTACTATATTGATCACAGCCTGCTCATTGGTTATCTGTAGGAACTGTATCTATGAGGGTCAAAGAATTTATTTGTTCACTCATTCATCTTGTACACCTCGAATAGCTCGCCATACCATCGCTGGGCCAACACACACAACCATTCATACTCGCACCTAGGGGCAATTTGGAACAGCAAGGTAGACTAATGTGCATGTGTTTGTACTGTGGGAGGAAACCGGAGTACCCAGAGGAAGCCCACACAGACACATGGAGAACGTGCAAACTCCTCACAGGAAACGCCTGAGCCAAACCATGGTCTTGAACCCAGGACCTTCTTTCTGTGAGGTGTGATGTGCTAACCACTACATCACCGTGCCTCCCGCTCCCTACCTTTTTTTAGGGGGGGGGTTCCCCATTTTTCTCTCTAATTTAGCCGTATCCAATTCCCACTCGTCAGACCTCCCCTATCATACGACCCCCACCAACCAGGGAGGGGCGTAAACATGCACACATCCCCTAAACATCCCCTCTGTGACATGCAATGCCCGCCACCCGCCTTTTTTCGAACTGCTGCGCATGTGTATTTTGGGGGCGATCTAACACACTCGGAGGGAAAGTGCTATCCGCCCCCTCGTATGAATGAGTTTACAGAAGCCCATCATTGGTTTGTGATGGCTGTGAGTGACAGGGAAGTGAGCGTACCATCACTCCCTCCTGTGAGAGCTCGGGCAATTAGCTCCCATGGACTCCCGGTCACGGATGGCCGTGGCATCAATTTGGATTTGAACTTGCGATCTCTGGGTCCACTCCCATACCTGAACAAATTTAAATTAATTTTGGTTTCTGTCATGGTCTTGACTAAAAAATTTTCATGCATAGACAGAAAACGTTCTTGCCTGTGCTCCCCACCCTACACTCACTCAGTGTGTAGTATGTACGCACTGTGGTCTTATCTGTTACCCTTCAGGAGGTGCTGTAAAGGGAGAACACTTGCCTTGATAAGAGTGCAGGAGTCAAGCTCAGCTTTCTTTCCCTGTCTAACACTTTAGGTCTAAAACAGGATTGATTAAAATCCATACACACGAGCTCTTTGTGTTCTATATAACACGAAGAATGCAAGCAGTATTTCTCTGCACCATGATATTGTACAAAAAAACAGAGTCTCACTATATATTTGACTGGAGGGGAAGTTATTACATTATAACAGCAAGACAAATCAATACATCTCAACAGCAAGCACAGCTGAGGCATAAGGCGTAGAGTTTTACACTGAGTGTTTTGTTTGGCGCTGGACTTCCTGCAGTGTTTCCTTGTGTAGACCTTGGGTGGAGTAGAGTGTGTTTAAAGGAAAGAACAGTGAGGAGACTTGCTTGTATTTGTTAAGCTTCCTTGCCCACGTTCTTTAGAAGTATGTTAGAGACACATTTGGTGTGCAGTACAGGGTGACCCAAAAAAAAAGGAGAGGAGAGGCGGTGCTAAGGTCTGTTGGTAGCCCAACCCCAACTTGAACATCATGATCTTGAAGAATTTGATGCGTGGTTTCAGTAAGATGGAGCTACGGCACACACAGCTTGAAGATCTTTGGAAGTGCTAAGGGAAATGTGTCCGGTTCGGGTGATCTCGTTGTGTGGTGATGTTGGGTAGTCAGCCGGTTCCCCTGACCCCACCCCTTGTGATTTTTTTTTTTCTGTGGTGCTACCTTAGGTCACCAGTGTATATTCATCCACCCCAAATTCTTGAAGCTCTTAAGGTTGCTATTCATCAGATCACCACTGTTCCACCCGACATGACCCACCGAGCCATGGCAGCCTTCAGAAATCTCCTCCATGGGTGTATTGACAATGATGGCCACCATTTGGAGGATCATCTTGTATTTTTTATTCATGATGAATAAAAACTGTACTGAATGAAATTTCATGTGTGAAAATAATAATTAGATTTTATTTAATGATTTAATTTTCATTTACCTTTGAAATGTGGGAGGTTTTATTAGGTCACCCTGTATTTCTCTCTGACTGTGCTCAGTTTTGTGTGTTTAGTTTGAAAATGATGAGGTACATATTGTATGTTTGTTTCATTTTCATTGAAGCCTGAGAACACAAGTATGTCTTAACAAGGGTAGTGTGCTGCCACCATGACTGGTCCGCTTCTCTGTATAGTACTCTACAATAATGGAGTCTTCCTTCCAGCACAGCAAGGTCACCCTTCTACTAATAATACTATTATTACCTACAACTGGAAAACAGACTGACACTAGGTTTTCTCCATTCAGTGAAGGAGTGGAAATGTTCTACTGGTCAAAATTACACCTCAAAAAATATTTAGTGCTCTAACTAAAGCTCCTAAACACTAGATTCATAAATAAATTATCATCTACTGTATTATAGACTAGAAGCACTCAGAGAGTGCAAACCTCCACCAAGGCTGCTAATTCCCACCTTATTTTCAAATCGGCAAAATATTATTTTCACAAATGACCATGGTGACCCTCCTTTATTCTTTATTCGTAAAATTTACCAGAAAATTTACCAGAACCAATCAGTATGTGATGCAACAACAACAACTGAATAGTTGAAAACACATTCTTTTCTTTTTTTTCCAGAAGTATATTCTTTAAAATGGCCTGGCGAGCTGTCCAGGGTGTACTCTGCCCTCTCCCAGAGTTGGCTGAGATGGGCGCCAGGCTCCTGCAACCCAAATTAGGGTTAAGCGGGTCAGAAAATGAACGATGAACAATATTCTTTAAAATCAGATACATAAACTCAGTTTATAATTATTATTATTATTATTATTTTTCACAATATAATCAACTATCATCAAAACATTTCTCTTTGCAACCATAATCACTGGGAAAATATCCATTGCCATTACAACTGGTACAAATTACAGCTTCAGAGATACACATACTGTGTGATAATCTGTGTGAGCTCAGAGCGTTCACCTCTGTACAGTACTGTCTGCTCATAAATACATTTTTAAGGGATCTGATGAAGATGTTGTTCTTCACATTAACTGATGCACATTAACTGATGTACTCATTATGCACAACGGCTCTTGTACAAGCCTCTGGTGGCAGTGTTATGATCTGTTTTGTCAGTTGGTCAGTTGGTCAGGTAGAGGCTCGGCGACACGAATGAGTCAACCGATGACCTAAATGTACTGAATGACCAGATTATCATATCAGTTGGCTTTTTCTTCCCTGATGGCACAGATATACAATTGGAGTTCAAAAAATAAAAGCATGGTTCAGGGAACATAAGGAATCATTTTCACACATGGACTGAGTCCTGACGTTAACCCTATTGAGAATCTTTGGGATGTGCAGGAGAAGACTTTATGCAGTGGTTATATTCTTCCATCATCAACCCAAGATCTCTGTGAAAAATTATCACAACTCTAAGTCACAATGAATTCCACCTGTAATCAACACTAAAGGCGGTCTAACAGAATATTGGTGTGTAAAAAAATTTCAGTCGGGCAGTGTATAGTATGAGTTTTTGTTATAATAAGGTGTTTTTAATATGATATTAAAGATTTGAACATTACAGTAATCGTTCATCATCATTCATTTTCTGAACCGCTTAATCCTAATTAGTGTCGCGGGGAGGCTGGCACCCACCTCAGCTAACTCTGGGCGAGGGCAGAGAACACCCTGGACAGCTCGCCAGGCCATTGCAGGGCAGAAACATGCTGACGGCAATGCAGCCTACTCTTGACGAAAGACAGCAATGGTTCTTTTACATGCCTCTCACCATAGACAGTGAGAGACATGGCTGACCTTCGATAACCCAGTTAGCTGCACTGGGGGGACAGCAGTGACAACTCAGTGACAGTGGAGTTTGCATGTTCACCCTATGTTTGTGTGGTTTTTCTCCAGGTACTCCAGTTTCCTCCCACAATCCAGAAACATGAACAGTATTCTAATTAGCTGTTCCAAATTGCCTGTATGTATGTGTGTGTGTGTGTGTGTGTTAGCCCTGGTGAGCTGTTGAGGGTGTACATCGCCTTCTCCCAATGTTGGAGCCAGACAGGCTTCTGCCTCCCCATGACTCTAATAAGAGAAACTGGTTTGGTAATGAGTGAGTTTGTGTGTGGTGTATATTGTTATATTGATTGTTCTGGTTTTTGCGGTTTAAGAGTAGTAAGAGTATTAAGCAGTGGTTGTTTTGTATAAGTTTGTGTCTGTATATGTTACAGTTTATGTGAAATAAGCTGAAAGCAGACAGCTTTCAAAATTGACTACATGAAGGTCATCCCTAGTGCCAGAAACTACTTCAGTCGTCATGAGTGACTGACCAAGCTAGAGGTCTCTGGAGAGGGAGTGACAGAGAGTAAGAGGACAGAAATGTTTTTATTGTGGAAAAATAAAGGCTAACCAAACATGAGTGAGACGAGGGGATAATGAGGACACATTTTTGAAAGCATATTGTGCTGAAGCTTTAGAACCACCTCCCTGGGCAAACAAGCAGCTTCAAAGAAGAAAGGTTGGTGGTCTATATGGAAAATATGAAAAATCTAAATGGACTACACTGTAAAAAGATATTCCTGGGTTCTAGTCCCGGGTTTGGCAAGGGCGTTTCTATGTGGAGTTTGTATGTTCTTGACCATTTTTTGGATTGTACTGTTATTAAATATATTTATCTGCAACTGCATCCCCATGCTCTCCGGTTCTGCTCATTGTGACATTATCTATATATTTATACTGCACACTCTCTTCTGAAATGTGCCATTTAAAAAAATGTTCACTAAATTATATATAGATATAATGACATTTATTCTCTTTTTTTTTATTTCTATTTCTTTCTTTTGTGATCTGCAGTTTTTATCTGATCGGATCTTGAAGGCAGCTCGGGCGGTGTATAATGCACTAATGAAAACAAATTCAGGTCTAATCAGAGACAGGAAACATCACCTTAAGACATACAGGTAAAGATTATCTATTACCTATTATTATAACCTCTTATATTAACCAGTCATTTTTTTCTAGAATTTATTTTGAATTAATTATTAATTAATTAGTGTTTTTATTTATTAATTCATTTTTTCTTTTTTGATATATCTTCATATACTGATGCAGGAGGTCTAAAATGAAATTGTTATTTAACAAATTTTTACTAAAATAAATATGGTACCTGAGTCTTTCGCACAGTCATGTGTATATACAGTCAGGGGAAAAGAAAGCACACGCGTTTTAAATTCTGTCTATATTTATTAGGACCTAAATAATAGTTGAGTCAAGACCGCTTTAGTTAAAGTAATTGTTTTATTTCTTATGTAATTAGCTTGCAGTAGTTGAGTTTGATGATGTGGTTCTGTTCTTTGACCTTTTTGTTGTTTCATGTGCCTACAGAGAACAGATTACAATAGAAAAAATCATATTATGGGCCATGTTTATTTTACATGACAGTTATGTCACAACTCATACTATTTATGGGAAATTAGACCCAGTGGTGCACGCAAATATTCAAAAGGAGCAGTTCATTGTAACCGAATTACAAATGAACACATTGTATATTAAACTGTTATTTTGTGAAATAAAGTGCGTGTGAAATAAAGATTTAGTATTATTATTATTATTATCTTGCATCAAAACGTTTTTGGTGGCTAGCCATTTTTTATGCTAAACAGCTAATGCTAACAATTTAACAGCCTTATTTACATTTTTAGTGTTCTGGGGCACTAAGATTCCCACTGCCATTCCATTCCCATTCCACTCACAGACTTCAGGCTTCAGCATGTTAGCATTAGCATGCTAGCATCAGCCTTATTGTATCGGCCACAGACCATTTATAATGTAGACCGTGCAACGAGTGAATTTCGGTGAAGCTCGGCAGGCATCATCTTGGGATCATACAAGACGAGTGCCGGCAAATAGTATACATACACACAGTGTCAACGTGTGCTTGTTTTTTTTTTTTTTTTACAAAATTTTCACGCTTTCAAAGAAAATTTGGAACCATTTCTTACACGAAGGTAGGTCTAAACAACTTAAGAATCACAAAAACCTATAGGAATACATATTACTTGTATATAAATGCTAAAATCGAATTTAAACATATGCTGGATCAACAGTTTTAATGCAGTAGTACAGTGTTAAAAATTTGTTAGTTATCTTGATTGTTGCACACACAATTTGCACTCTCTGCACGCCATTGCACTACTCTGCGCACACAACAACCACACTCACTGGACATCTTTTGTGCATACTGCACCGACACATTACATTCCATATTACTTATAAAATCGCCACTACATTTATATTTTATTTTATATTTTATTTTAAATATTGTTATTTTATTTTATTTTATATTTTATTTTATATTTAATATTTTACATTTTTATATTTATATTCAACCTATAACTATGTCCTTCAAATAGTTATAGTTATTGTTAGTTATTTTTCTTCTTGATATTGATAGTTTTTTTATTCTTCAAATTTTAGGACAGTCGTAACAAGCATTTCACTACATATTGTACTGTGTATGATTTTGTATGTGACAAATAAATTTGAATTTGAATTTGATTGGATTATCTATGACACTATCTTAAAAATACTTGACTGGCGGTTTGATATAGGCGATAATTGGTGGAATTTGGTTCCGATAATATAAATAGAAAAGAAACCTAATTTGGATAATTTTTTTATCATAGTTACTGGATTAGGGGCAATTATGTAATATAATGTAAAAATATGTAATTTATGTAATATGTATGTTTAATAATATTTAAAATTGCAACACAAAGACAAATTTAATTCTAAGCTTTTTTGTTCATTGTTAAACAGTTTGCATAAAAGAGTTCATAAATATATTCTTTCTTAATAATTTATTAAACATCAAACAATCTACTGACAATGAGAATGAAACAAAGCATATAAAATTATAATCATTATAATATATATATATATATATATTAGTTCCAACAAGATTTTATTTACTCCTGTTGTTAATACAGATATGAAATTATAATAAACATTAAATCCTTTTTTTAAACTTTATCATAAATTATAATTGTGAATCTCTCCTGAAATACTGGCTGTATTCAATATTATTTTACATATGTGAGAACTTTTACTGAATTATGAGTTATTAACTTGTAAATTTACTAATTACCTTATTAAACAATGATATGCACATATATGTTCTGCTTAACTGTGATATTGCTACTGATTATTTAAAAAAATAAATGTAACTACATGTATGTAGTTATAATTATCGTGTAGCTTCAGTACTACAGGCTAAAAACCCGTTAAGTATGTATTGATTATACACAATAAGACATAATATACAAATAAGACACTGTTCTAAAGCAATAAAATAACAACCCAAATACGTTCCTTTATTTTATTTACACTTTTCCATAATAAATTGAGCAGAAAATTGCGATCCTCCCAAAATACTAAGCGCTCACTGGTTGGTCTACTTATTTAGGTGTCTATGGTATCGGCATTAGCAATAGCATTAGCATTGGCTTGTTAGTATGATCATGCATATTAGCATCAGGATGTCTGCATTAGTATCATGGGGCTAAAAATATATTGAATTGCATTAATATAACTATGATCAAACAAGCGAAAGGTTTTGCTGGACAGGATAGTAAATAGCAAAAGGCATGCAAATATATGACTTTTGGTGTTTTTTGATGTGGCCTTCTGGATGATCTGAATGTTAGAAAATTTATGTGTAGATCTGGAATTTCTTAAGATCAAATACATTAATTACAGTAACTGTAGTGGAGTATATGGAGTAATTCATAACTAGACGTACAGCACCTGGATTTTACAAATAGAACAAAAAATCTGCAGATGGACCCAAGAGGGCTGTGCCTAAAGCCCGGCACTGTGCAGAATAAGTGTGTAGTCATGTCTCTGAAACATAGACCCACATCACACTGAGCGATTTGAAGATGACAGTTGTCAAAGTCAAAGATAGCTCAAATGAATGCAGTATGGAATGACACTCTGATCAACACAATACTGGCTCCAAAACACAAGTATAGTAAGTTGAGGGTAAAATGTGCAAAATGAAATGTGTGGGATTCAACAAGGAGCACACGTGTTGAATTAGCCATTTGTATGATGTGTCATCATTATCTGATTGGTTAAAGGTCTACACCACTGAATTTTTTGCTATTTGATGCTAGTAGAATGGGCTGACCAAGCCAGTTGCAATGATCTTTCTCAGCCCTTGCAGCTCTAAGTCTGGTAATAAACAAATCAGGATCATCTTTGTGAAATCTTGTTTGCTAAGTTGAGAATAATTAGACGAGAAAATATTGCTTTCATGTGCGTCCCTGCATACTGTGGTTTTCTGGAAATTAACAGCTGATAAACAGGCTGAAGATGCAAATCAAGAAAGGAAATACGATGTCAACATTGAAAATCAGGCATATTTTTGCATAAATATTAAATTAAGCATCAGGTTTTGGCTTTTTCTTTTTTTTTTTTTTTTCTTTTTTTTTTTAAACAAGTTTGAAAAGTAGATAAAGAAAACCCAATTACACCATTTAGACAAAAATATGAAAGGGTTCACAAACTTTCAAGCACCAGTGTAAATATAACAATAAAATAAGGACACAAAATGAAAAGAGGAAGTAATAACAGAACGAGATAAAGAGAACAGAATGAGAGCAGGTCACAACCGCCTGCACAGCACACAGAGACAGTAGAGCATGTCTTTGTCTTCCAAGAAATATATTAAATAACAAATTAATGCTATTACGGAAATAAGCTCAGGTAGAAGACTATTAGAATATGGAAAGTGTCGAAGGAGGAACCCAAGTGTGGCAGCAATGTTACACCATGGACACCAGCCACCAGAAAATTCCCAAAAGAAGTGATGTCATCATGTGGCAACTCAAATGTTGCCTCACTACCGAGGAAGAAGGCATGGGAGTTAGTTCCTGGACAGCAAAACAGAATTCTGTGAAAATTAAAGTCCCTGTATCAAAATAGCACCTCATGTCCACAAAATCATTACTTGCATTCTTTTTATTAACACGTACAAAATGTTACTTCAATGCAGAAATATTGCTAATTTGAAATTTCCCGCCACTCGTGCTGCGAATCAGTTTTAAGAAGTCCAGACATTGTGTGTGTAACGAAAGCAGGGGAACAGAATGCTACTGTTTCCCATGCAAACGTAAACAGAGCGAGCACGAGGATTTCATTATATGCATTCTTAAGACCTTAAGTTTATTAATAGCTTAAATCGTGGATCAGTAGTCATGCCTTGAAGGGATGAATACATCACAAGATGGTGCTAGTTTGTTCGGTTTTTCCTCAGACCCAGATGAAAAAGAAAAGCATGGTGAATGGATTAGGAAGTTAAACGAATATGGGCAAACTGGAAAGCGCCCAGCGTTCATTTATTTGTATTGCCTATTTTACTGAAGATTGTTTTGAGCCAACTACAGCGCCTCCTGTGCAAAATGGCTGCAGGTTTGACAGTGGTCATGTAACCACCACTGCTACAGGTGTCAACAGTAACACTGCGACGTTCAGAAGCTGTCAAAAAGCTTGAATGGAAAGAGTAAATAATAAAGTCTACTTAATATAAAATAAAAACGCCTACAGACATTTTACTATGCATTAGAGCTTGGTAAATAAAGCACGCTGCTTAAAGTGTGCAATGGGCCTCTTAAAATGTCCTTAGTGTAAAAAGAAGTTTCGAGCATCTCAGAACACCCGTCAATTCGTCAATCTTGCTCCAACTGACTAACACCCACGGCAGAAGGCAAGTGATGACTGGAATAATGTGCTTATATAACTATTTGGCCACAGTCAAACAGTCTTCTTTTCATTATGGTGGTGGACAGTGTACAGACGTAGACCCTGTAAGCGTGTAGCACTACTCCAGGCAATGAAGGAAACATGATAATATCCACACATAAATTCCAGGAATAGATCCATCATGCCAGGCATTTTTGACTGCTGTTGGGAGAGGGAGGGTATCACAGCTGGTGTAGATGAGGTCCTGTGGTCTGACTAGGATCAGAAGCAGGATGTTGACTGATCAATTTCATGCAGTTTGCAATTTTTTTGTAAGTTACTTTAGATACTTTGTATTGCATTTACAAATAAATGTTTCTTTTGTTACCTTTTTGTATGTGTGTACTGATTTTCTATGTAGTGTTATCCAGACTTGTGCAAAATTTGGAATTTCAATTCAATTCATTTGAAGAATTGGAATTTCAATTGAATTGGCTCCACCCCACAGGATGTTGAATTGGAATTTGAATTGAATTGGCCCCACCCCACAGGATGTTGAATTTGAATTACAGGAAGTGGAATTAAATTCATTGCAATTCAGAGAAATTCGTTATAGCCAAGTAACACGAAGAATTTTTCACGTTATCAAAGGTTTTGGCTTAAATACACTACAAAAAACACTAAAATTAAACACAAATTCCCCCTATTTTGAATAATTTGTAATGTTCTTTTTATTTGAAAATGAACAAATGACACAAAATTGTGTTAAATGCAATAATCATTTATTACAGTTCTTAATTTATAGGGTAACATTGTTGCCAAAAGTTTCTCAGAGGTTTTATCATTCTGGTCGGAATATTTTTCCTGCAGCACTAAAGATCCCCTCAGCAGGTGCAGAGGATGCAGGTATGGCCAGATATTTGCAGGCAAGTGCAGATAGGTTTGGAAAACTGCTCTGGTTTTCTTTCCAAAACACCAAAGGATCCGCATCCTCTGTCAGGCAGGGTTTACTCAGGTAGACAGGGAGTTCATAGTAATAATATTTGTATGAAATATGTAAAACAGTCATGTATGGAATATACTGTAAAGCATGATTCTGGAATACGCCAAAATTAATTCAATTTGATTCAATTAATTCAAATTTGAATTGCAATTCTACTTCCTGTTTGCAACCGCAATTCCAATTCAATTCATGGAATTGAATTGGAATTTGGCGGACATTCTCAATTGAATTCGGAATTTTGCACAAGCCTGGTGCCTGGTCTCATTGTACTTGCATTACATAAGTAAAATTACTGACCTTTGCTACATACAACATAAAACATATATGTAAATTTTAAACTGCATATGCCTGCATTACTGTAAATGCTATTTTGGAATAAAAAGCCCCATACGTCATCAAGATGAGAAAAAGGGAAACTTATTTTCACACACTCGTACACATTTAAATCGGTAACATGACACCAAAACATTTACACTGACACCATTTGGCAGACACACTTATCCAGAGTAACTTATATTTTTATTCAATTTTTACTACTCAGCAGTTGAGGGTTAAGGGCCTTATTCATGGGCCCAACAGCAGTGGTACGGGCTCACTTCACATCACATTTGAGATGCCAGATTGGAAGTGTGATTGGCGCTGGGATTGCACTGTCATCAGTGTAATTTAGGGCATGGATCCCATAAGTTTCAGAGAATAGACACAAGCTGTTTTTTCTGACAGCTATTACTTTCAAGTATCATTTTAAAACTGATGTCTCTCTAAAAAGAAAATGATTTAAATAGTGGCGTAGTTGTTAGCACATCATCCTTACATCAAGAAAGAGGGTCCTGGGTCTGAGTCCCGGGCTCGGGCAATTCTGTGTGAAGTTTGCATATTCTCCCCGTGCTTGCGGGGGTTTCCTCCGGGTACTCCAGTTTCCTCCCACAGTCCATAGACATGCACATAAGCTAATTAGCTGCTCCAAATTGGCCCTAGGTGTCGATGTGAGTGTGAATGGTTTTGTGTGCGTGTGTGTGTGTGTGTGTGTGTGTGTGTGTGTGTGTTTAAAAAAAGAGTTTAAAAAAGACAGTGTATTATGGAGGCTTGGTGCTGTTGATTCCTCTGCTGAAGTGCACTCATTCCTTGTCAAGTATTGTATGAGACCCATGGCAAAGCCAGTGTTCGAAATAAGAAGGACATCCTCTTAACAGCAAATAGCTTGTCGGCATTTTACATATGTAATGAAATAATCATTAATATCGTAATGACTGTCTACACAGGTCTTAAAAAACAAATATATTATTAATACTACAAAGTGCAAACTTTTTTTATCAGTTATATCAGGTACATTTTCCTGTTTTTTTATATAAAATTATTATTAATAGGATTATTAATGAGAGAGAGAGAGTCATGTCTCCATCCTGCTTTCAGTTATTCTGTGTTGAAGTCTAAGCTCGTGCACCTGAACTGGAGCTCTTATGTTTACTTGAAGTTTCACGTTTACTCTGCAAACTGTTACCTGCTCGTCTGTCTGCTAGTCTGAGTAATATTATTGTTTGTTTATGAGCAAGTCTGAGCGGTGATCATGCGACCCTTTCTTTAGTCTTTAAGTTTGTTTCATCATAAACCTCAGCTCTGTTTTATTCTTGCATGTGTGAGATCTGTTTGTTCTGTGTAATCAAACATTGTTCCGAACTCGGCGTGCTTGTGCGCTAGTGAGGTAAATAAATGAAATATTTTTTTTTATTTGGTTAAAATTTTATGTTGTCATATTTTGTACACTTAGTTGAAGTAAAGCAGTCATGGTGACATACATAATAACATTATATTAATGTTATAAATAAATACATAAAATACATAGAGTTTTGATGAACAAATCCTAAATGACCCCGTGCTTCCCTTAGAAGTGCCTTCTGTAAAGTACGAATAGCTGCTATACACAAACTAATGCACTACTCTATTACATTTGAATTTTTGAATTTGTAATTTAGCCCATATTAACACTGCAAGGTTGTGCGGACCGACACAAAAACTGCGTTTACTCAATCTTGGGGTTAACTGACGATCATTCGTAACTTCTTCTTGAATATGTTTATAAATTTTAAAACTTAGTGTATACATATATATATA
>JBCNYH010000022.1:27172209-27191077 GCA_039654325.1 Tandanus tandanus | reverse complement strand
TATATATTAGGATTACCATGTGTGTGTGGAGGTGTACCCACCTCTGCCCAGTGTTGGCTGACATAGGCCTCCCCACAACCATAGTAGGATTAAGCATAAGCAAATTTGTGTGTGTGTGTGTGTGTGTGTGTGTGTGTGTGTGTGTGTGTGTGTGTGTTATATTTATTGTTTGAGGTTGATTGACTGATACCATGAGATTATTTACTTTATTTTTCTAAAGCTAAAATTTTTTTTTAATAAACTGTACCTCCAGTGTATTTTCTCGTCCTGCTTAGTATAAATAAAAGGATGACCCAATTGCTTGGTTCTATTTATAATCACATCGTGTGCTCTTTTCGAATTTCTTGACCTCAGTATCTCTATAGTGATATATAATCTTTTTTTGTTTTTGGCCAGAACATGAAAGAAGAAGTGATGAATGACACAAGACTCTCAAGCATGCTGAAAGAACAGCTGAAGGATAGGAGGAAAACTCGATGGTACGTAAGAAACCCATGTTCACTAAAGGGGCATAAAACAGGAAGTGATGAGCGAAGAGCAAAAGTGTCACCAGCTCTGCCTAGGTAACCCTCTTGTTTCCCACTCAGCATCTACCAATCAACTGTATCTTTTTGCTCTGTTTGGTAGTTACTTTAATGGTTTCCCCTGAAAGTTCAGCTCAGTTTAACTTTGTTGTTGGTCATTTAGCTGACTTTCACTGACTTTACCCAGTCACTTGTCACTCATTGTTTCTTGTGTTTATGCCCATTAACAGGACGATGTGATGGTTGTTTAAAAATAAAATCACCTAAATATCATGAATGTTATTAAACAAGATATAATTATTCATATAGATGGAAGTTTGGTTAATAAAGTATACAATACATGAATTGGGTTTATACATTAAGTTTGTTTGGGGTTTGTAAACAGTCCATGTTGCAATCCATTTTCATCCACTCCATATTGGGCTCAGAAACTCAACTTCTTTTAATTTGCTAGTTGAAAGTTTATTTAATATATGTTGACATATATTTTGGACATCTGAATTTGGGTAAAAAGCATGACTCTTTAAACACTGAAGGGGTCTTTGTTTATGTATTTCATGTTGGCAAAACTTTATGAAACTTTGAATAGTTATTATTTTGTTGTTGGTGAGGTTTTTTTTTGTTTGTTTGTTTGTCCTGAAGGGAGTCTTTTCATGGTCGACCAGCCCTTTTTATTATTTCGCCTAACTCACATACGTACACCTTACATACATACAGTCTTTCAGTCATTTCTATTCTTCTTTCAGGTCAGAGAATGGAAGCCAAATGCTTATGAAGGTGAGTTTCATTACAATTTTAACAAAAACACAAAAATAAGAATCAAAAACAATAAAACCTTAACCCCCGGTCACATATTAACGATTTGCAGAACTTATGCGACATATGACAAATTTTAATAAAACGCTGGCATATGCTGAACTATTGATATTATTTCAGTTTTGAACGTATACATAACTTATTCGTAACTTATCCAGAACCTATCGAAAACTTATAGCTAACTTGTATCAAACTTATCTTCAGCGTATATTAGCGTAGACGTACCTGACATGTTCCGGACGACCGCAGAACTTTTGCTGAATGTCTTTCTAACTTAAAGCTAGTGTATTATGAACCTATTGTCAGCGTTTAGGGCAGAGGTTGGCAACCCGAGGCTCCGGAGCCGCATGCGGCTCTTTTATCTTTCATGCTGTGGTTCCCATGGCTTATATTGCCGCCAGACAAATGACTAATTTTGACAAAGTCAAAAGTTATGGGTAAGTTTTGTGTAAGTTACAGTACACTGGTATAAGTCGTAGTATGGCAAGGTCGTGGAAAAATTTTGTGCATGCACAAAATTTTTGAGGTATCCTAGCATATGACTCGTACGTTCTGCATACGCTGACCATAAGTTGTAGGTAAGTTGCCATAAGTTGTAGGTAAGTTTTATGCGATCGTTCACCCATGTTATTTGTAGATTACTAATAAGTTGAATATAATGTCTAGCGTACTTTGAAGCTGCGTATCAGTTATACCAAAGAATGCCTAGCGTGTTGGCAGCGTTTGCAATTTATGACCAACGATAATCTAACTTATGCAGCACTGTATCCCCGACGATCAATCACGTGACGTATAAAAGGCTGCCACTTGCTGATTAAAATCAGATCCACAGTAGACATCGCAGTATCAACATCACTATCATGTCGAAGAAATCGTGGTTCACCGACATTATAACATCTAACAGCAGCAGCATATTCACTGTCATTAATAGGGGCAAACAAAAATTGTCACTTTATATGTTAATGTCTATTTCAGTGTGCCATCATTCCTTAATTTCCTACTTCAACATTAGTTCAGGGTCCGATATAAAAATATATAATTTCAAAATAATAGCTCATTAAATGATTTCTTTAACCTGGTTAATATGATTTCTGCTGCTGAATTTCATTGCACACCATCTCCATTTTAGGATTGTAAGATGTCACTTTCATTTTCATGCAGGATTGCAAACTTTCATATGTGAGAGGTGCGATGTATACTTGTGATGTAGTTCATGATGGAAAAAAACGTGCTGACACAAGTAGGTGGATCCAAAGACCGATAGGACTCCAAATGCATACTTTTTCATGCTTATATAAGTGTTGGGAATGGCACTCCATGTATCGAACACAAAGAGGGGAAGTGAAACAGCGTACCTCTCTGTACATCTCTGGCAAACAATGTCATCTTACACTCAAATGCCAAAACCTCCTCCAGCATCTTTAGGGCTGTGCTTCCTTTCCCCTTTGCTCTCCAGAAAAGTTTTTATGTCCCCCAGACACATAGCAAACTGTTTCAGCACCTCCACTTTATTGTGCAGCCAGAGATATCAATACTTCATTCCATAATGAATGAAACTTTATTCTGGAAATGTCTACCAACGTTTGATTTTTCTTTCCAATTTAAATCTTTCTAATCTAATTTCAAATTCTAATTTCTCACCACACATTAAGTACGCCGTTAAACTAGTTTTGACAGCAGTGAACGCAAATGAATCTGTCCATGACGCGTTCAACATTCTTTTTTTCTTCAGAAACTTTTTTCTTCATAGATTCCATTGCTAGCTTACCTGGGGTCAAAAGGAGTCACTTGTCTGGTGGCAACATAATCCACAGGAGCCACAGCAGAGGAATGAAAGAGCCTTATATCTTATAACAAGACAAACAGACTTAATCATGGAAAATGTAACAACATCACAAGTAGTACACTGATAATCCTGTTGATCCGTGTATAATCATATATATATATATATATATTATACAGTTAGGTCCATAAGTATTTGATGGTAAATGAAATGAATGATAGTTGCATTATGTTTCTATACACTGGTAAATGTAATTTATTAAGTTTACTGTTTTATTGTCAGGAAAATTAATTGCTAGGAAATGGTAGGTTTTTCTATTGACGTTTTATTACTTTGTTTGTTTGATATTTATCAAACTTATACTTGCTAAATACTATATACAAATATATGGTATAGTGTGTGTGCCTGAAGTAGATCAAGCTAAATTTTTTGGGCATGCCTTTTGTGGCCAACTTGTTCCTAACTTAAAGTTCTAGTTGTTACTCTTACATAAAGGTGATACAGGAAAGAGAAATATGTCAGATGGTAATTTATGGAAATTTGTGGTAATGCATAGTGTGAAATAACTTAAGGTTTAAGAATCTGAATAAACTCAATAGAGAATTTAATTGTTACAGCTGATTAACCTGAATTTAAAGATTTTTCTGAATCTTTTTTAGAATCAAAAATTTGATTGGTTTGCCAGTTATGAGGAACCTTTTGGGAGGTGCCATCCAATCAGAGCTCAAGATCAAGGTTATACTTCTCTGCATTTTCTTATTTCATGATTCATTATGGTTTCTTTTTTTAATCTCTACTGATTTTTTAATGAAACTACTGAAGAACATGAAAACAGAAAAGTATAAAATAGTAAGCATTAAATACAGTTGTAGAATTATGACATCTCATTGATCTATTTAACATTTTTACAGTTTTATATGAGATTTTCAAACCTCACCACAATGCTCTGACGGTGATACTGCCAGTGAACTGCTCAGTGAAGGACATTATAAATACTTTGGTGTACCAGGGTGAAGACCATGTGCTGGTCAAAATGAACTCTTCAGGAGGTATGAGATGA
The DNA here is from genome assembly GCA_039654325.1 of Tandanus tandanus. Classification (NCBI taxonomy): domain Eukaryota; kingdom Metazoa; phylum Chordata; class Actinopteri; order Siluriformes; family Plotosidae; genus Tandanus; species Tandanus tandanus. The sequence continues at coordinate 27,186,894 of JBCNYH010000022.1, read as the reverse complement.
GAATCTGTACTGCAAGATTGACCAAATCAGTTTAATATTTCACAGAACAGATCTAAACTAGAAACTAGAGTGCAGTGAAGATGTATAGAATTACATAAATATTTAAGTAAAATCTTTAACTTGTATTATCTCATGCAATACCATCCACGCAAGGACAGGAGTATGACTAGCATGTGTACTATGCAACATAATGAGATGAAGATTTTTAACAGTATATTCTTGCTATGAATGATATAACATGATTGGCTGTATGTTTCCTAGAGAGAGTTCAGCTCAAGCTGGATGCTACAGCTGTTTTCACGTCTCTGGGGCTGAATGAAAGGCTCTTCTTGTGCACTGCCTCTCAGGTGGAGCTGCTGGTGAGTGCAATTCACCTATGAAAGCTTATGCAAGAAAAACTACTGACTTCAGCCAGTTTGATGGCTGCTACAGATGTTTTCTTAATGCTTTACAGTAAGGTTCCATTAAACAAGCTTACTTGCAATAGCATCTATTTCTGGCTTCATCCCAAATTGGCTTGTGCTCCCCATAGTCTATGTATAATATGAATATAAAATATGTATAATAATGGTGCATGCACCATCATGAGTGAACTTCTTGTAAAGTGGTGTACTCTTTAGGACACAGCCTAAGTGTGTTTACAGGAAGAGATAAATTAAAAATAATAGAAAATAAACATGCAGGATAAATCTAGTTTTTGTACCTAGGTGGTGCTATATACAGAGCCATGTCACTAGAAAGTAATGCTCTAAAAGCTTTTGCACTGAAGTGCCATGGTAAGAAAAACTCTCATATTTTTGTTTTGACAGACCCCTATGAAAGAGCAGCTTGGTCCAGACCAGAGCACAGTTGACTTCCTGGAGCAGACGTGCTCTAAAGATGTTGCGAGCCACCTCACCAACTATGACTGGGAACTCTTCATGTCCATGCACGAGGTAAAGGCCATCATCATGAACACACGAGCACTTCTGTATTGTAGGGTAACTTAAATCCGAAAAGATCTGAAAAGATCAATACTTATTTTATGAGCTCTTGGAAGAAAAACATTGGTGAACAGAGACAAGTTTTTCATGAAAAGTTATATACACAATGCATACAACAGTTTAGTTTTTGTCAAAGGTTTGGCTGAATAATTTTTTTCTGCATTGCTAGAACAATAAATTTATATTAAAAAAAAAAAAACTTCCACTGTTACCCACCACCTTAACACCGGATAGTGGAAACATCACTGACGAACAGGTTGGTGCTTTCATCAGCTAGGGTGCATTCTATCCTTGTTTTTGCTCACATATTATAACGGTCAGCTTCAGCATGCACTGTAATTGGTGTGATGCAGTCTAGAGAGTGTGAATAACCAAACAGTTTAATACAAACCTATACTCTTTCTCTCTTATTCTTTCCTGCTAGTGGGATTAATATTCTCTATCTAAAAAATACAGAGAAAACTTTTGTATGTTCCTTCCTCTTGTCTCATTTAATTAAAAATGTATTTGATAAAAATTTTTACAAGTAAAAAGTATTTTCCATGTTCCAGTTCAGTTTGTGTAAACTATTACACATCTTACTCACGTTTTCACATGAAAACTTACTGAAATTAGCTTGGGCTCATCAGGGAACCAAAGACAATGAAAGGGTCTGTAGACTTGTTTAAACATTACCAGCTCACCACCCAAAGAACACCATGCCAACAATAAAGCATGGAGGGGGTACCATCCTGTTGTGGGGAGGTTTCTCTGCAACAGGGACTGGGGCACGTGTCAAGATGAAAGGAATAATGGATGAGGTAATTCTTGAGGAGTCCCTGCTACCCTCCCCCCGAAACTTGTCAGTAGGAAGAAGGTTCAAGTTCCAACATGAGCCGAAGATGGAGAAGACCCCACAGTGGCTGAAGGAGAAAAAAGTTGTATGTCCTTGCATGGAATGACTTGTAGATTGCAGTCGACCGTCATCACCATCCAACCTGGCTGATCCTGTAAAGAAGAGTGGGTGAATATTGTACAGTCTAGGTGTGTAAGGTTGATAGAGAAGAATCCTAACAGACTCATAATTGCAATCAAAGCAGAAGGTGGTTCCACACAGGGGGGGTGATCCTGTAACAATCTCAGTGATTCTCAATGATTAATGATCTCAATGATTACAACGTTGCCCCGTGTGCTGTATTGCTATTTTTTATCTTTACATGAAATAGCATGATTTAATAGAAACAGACCTAAACTATGCATGCAAGCTTTAATAAAGTTTAATTAAATATAATTTCCTTTGAAGTAAATAATGCTGGAAAAACATTTTTGGGGGTGTGTCTCCATTTTATGATATAAAGGGATAAAACGTGTGAACATTTTGAAGGGGTGATTTTTCTATACCTACTGTGCATCATTTCTATTTAAATTCTAATTTCTTGGCACTATTGTTCTACAGGTGGAACTTGTCTACTTTATTTTGGGGAGGCACAAATTTCCAGGAGCCACCACAGCTAATCTAGAGCGGTTTGTGCGACATTTCAATGAAGTGCAGTACTGGGTGGTGACTGAACTCTGCTTGTGTGAAGACCAAATTAAAAGATCCATGCTGCTGAAGAAGTTCATTAAAATAGCATTTGTGTGAGTGATACTGTAACACAACATTGTGTTTAAAGCACATTTCCAACAGTCTGTATCAGGTAATAAGGGACTACATTAATGATATCAGTAGAAACGTCTATAATTCAGATCATATTTTTATAATTATTATTGAAAGAATAACATTGTTAATTAAATTTGTATAACAGCATGCAAACTCAAATCGGATATGTACTGATAGCCCGGCGAGGCACCGAGCTTGCAGTCAGTCATATCCAGTGAGATTGAGTGGAATACATGGTAAGTCTGTAGGGCTTTTACACCCGAGCCTAGTGGCTCATCAGACCGGTGCTTATCCCCAGTTTCTGTAGCGTGAAGCGACTAGGAACTCCTACTTTAGCGACTCCGCTAGTCCATCGCAGGTTACCTTCCCAGTATTTTTACTGGTACCCATTTATACTGCTGGATGGACAGAGGCACACTTGTGGTTAAGACCTTGCCCAGGGGTCTTAGCACGGTGGGGGTCCAACGGGGATTTCGAACCCATGATCTCTCGATCGTGAGCCCGGCACCCTAACCGCTGCGCCACCGGCCCAGAGTAGAATACATAACTGTTTTATTTTATCCATGCTCACTGGATTGTGAGAAATAAAGAATTTTTATTATTTTACTTAAATTCTTTTTAATTAAAAATACATGTTTCTACCATCAAATAGTTAACATAAATCTGGTTAGCCTAGCATGGCGTTTCGCTGCACGCCGCTTACATTGGCCCAGTTACTGGCATCAGGTGACCCTGAGAACTAGAGCATAGAACATAAAAAGGACTGAAGGTTTATTTAAGTAAATGGAAGAGCCAGCCTTAGTGGTTAGCATAGCATTAGTGGTCTACTAATGAAATCCCAGTAATAGGTTAGCCAATCAGAATGCATAATTGCTCATATCCAGTATGAATGTATAGAATAATACACAATTACTTTTGAACTGAAAGTCTACCAAGATCATCAGGAAATATCTATAATTTAAATTCTCTTGCTGATACCATTGTATTTTGCGTATAGATTTAACCTCTTCATTCCAGTTTGATGTGATGTGTCTGACATCACTGGAAATGAGCCAGCCTTACCCTGAAACACTAAAGGCCAAATACTAAACACTAAAGCAGTGGAAGTTAGAACTTTCACTCATATTAAAGTCCCAGAACTCAGGGTATTGATCAAGGCTTGCATTCTCATTCTTACATTTTACTGTTAATTTCTCTGTAATTAATGGATGAATTTATTAAAGTTAACTCATAATTTATGATAGTCCCTGAATAGAATTTTTTGAGTATGAAGAAGAGACATTGAGGGGTTAATATTCATTAGAGTCCATGTACTGTAATTAGTGCACATGAAAAGCCATGTAACTTTTTTCTAGGTTGAAGGAGCAGAAAAACCTGAACTCATTCTTTGCGGTTATGTTTGGCCTCAGTAACAGTGCAGTGCAGAGGCTCTATAAGACATGGGAGGTAAGTGAGTGTTACTGATCCATACCCGACTAGACCTTACCAATCTTACTTACCATTCTTGTATTTATGAAGCAAATTAATCTAATAATTATACTTGGGGTTTTTTTAAACATCACATGATCATTTATCTTCATTATTCCTAAACATACAACAAAAAAATCCTTGCATATCAGTTAACAGTAATTATTATAGCACAGCATTGTTAAAATGTTGAAGCTGATTGGCCAGTAGGTATTAGGTTTTAATGAAAGTAATTAATTAATGTTAAAAATTAACTCATGTTCACAATTATAAAGTAATCACTCATTCCTGGGACTTGTATAGTGTCTGTGTTTTTGTACCTTCGACTCTATTATCAGAGATTTCTTGGCAGATTTTGTCCAGGGTGGGTTGCCAGTTCTTTCCCTGACCCTTCACACCTTCCTATCCAAGTACAAACCAGGCCTGCCCCTGCTTAGCTTCCGAGTTCAGAAGGGATCTGGCTTTTACAGGGCTCACGAGGGACTGTATGGTCTACACTCAGCAATATTGTTAGGCTCATAAAAAAAAGCCTTATTATTTAACAATAATGAGATATTTGTTAAACATTCTTGGAAGTCTTGGCTGTCAGGCTTCTTATGGTCAGTATGTTTTCCACCATGGGAGAGTTTTTAAGTGAAAGGACTTTGTACTTTCCAGGTTCTTAGAAACATAGCTGCTTTGGGATGGCAGTTTATATATACCGATCAACCATAACATAAAAAGTACCTGTCTATTATTGTGTACTTATGTCTCCAAAATGGCTCTAACCCACCAAAGCATGGACTATTCAAGACCTCTGAAAGTATGCTGTGGTATTTATCACCAAGCTGTTCGCAGCACAGTCTTTAATTCCTGTAAATTGGGCCTCCATGGTTTGGACTTGTTTGTACAGCGCATCCCACATTTGAGGAATTTTGGATGGCAATTTTCCTCAAACCATTCCTAAACTGTTTTTGCAGTATGGGAGGTCACTAGGAATTCTAGGACCCAAAACATGACACTGTTTCCGGAGGCAATGGTGGCAGTAACTCTCCTGTTTCATCACCCCACTTTGGTTATTGTTTTCGTATAACAGAATATTACAGTCTTTGCTAGGTTCATGAAATACACTCAGGATCAATGAAAACTGAACACTGGGAATTTTTTCTATGTGGTACGATTTTTTAAGGAGGTACTTGAACTTTTTATATTTAGTTATAATGGATATTTCTATGATGAGTTTTGCCAAAATTCAAAAAGAATTCCAAAATGTCATAATTTTATTGACATTTATCCATTCAATTTCCAAATTCCTGGCATTTCAGTATCTCGTGTTGTCACCACTGGCATCAATACAAGCCACACAACATCTACGCATTGACTGTATAAGATGTCTAATATTGTCCTGGGGTATGTTAGCCCATTCCTGGTGCAACGCATCTACCAGTTCCTGGCATCTCAGGTGGTCCCAGAGGTGCTCAATGGGCGAGAGATCAGGCAAGTATGGTGGTCAGTCTAGGACATCGATGTTCTGTTGCCCGAGGTACCTTGTGGTGCAGCATGAGGGCAGGCGTTATCCTGCGCACACACTTTATCTCTAGCACCTCGTCAATGTACTGTCTGGCAGTGAGGATACCATTGATGATCACTAGAGGGGTTTTATGGTTGGCAGAGATGCCAGCCCACACCATTACACCCGCGCCACCCCATTGATCATTGCAACGAACGCAACACTGCGCATATCTCTCTATAGGGCAGATCCTTACATTACATTTACATTATATTGTAAATTATTGTCCAACATGAGTGTGAGTGAAATGCTTGTGAAATCCAGATGAACCGGATTTTCTGATGAAGTAGTTTCATTCTTTCTTCTTTTTTTTTTTTTTTTAACCAGAGATTGCCAAGCAAAACCAAAAGGATCTACTGTGCTCATGAGAGGTTACTGGTAAGTATAGCACCGGGACACTGAATGAAGAAATCATAATAAGCAGAAATCTGCATAGTTCTTTTTAACTCTTGCTGTTCCTGTGTTCAGGATCCATCCTATAATCACAGAGCATACAGACTCGCTGTGGCCAAACTCAACCCACCATACATTCCCTTCATGCCTCTGCTAATGAAAGGTATTGGCCACCTGTAATAGTCAACAGAGTAATTATACAAAATTTATCAAGCATACAGTCAGTGGAGAACAACTAAAGAAAGATCCTTTTTGGCTCACCAAGATATTTAGAATCTTAGGTCTACACTGACATGGTCTTGTGGAGCATAAGTAATTTGAGATTTGTATAATTTGGTAATAATGATGCAAACTATATTGATTTTCTATCACTCAAGTCCATTCCAGTGGTTTCTGGACACCTGAGTGTTGCATCCATAGATGGATATCTTCCCCAAGCTGTAACCACAAAGTCACCACAATGCTAAAGGATGTCTTTACATGCTGTAGCATTTTAATTTCCCTTTACCGGAACTAAGGGGTCCATATAATAAGCATGGCAATGCCCCTGTGTACAAGGTGAGATCCATGAAGACATTGAGTACATCCCAGTACCCTTATACTGGATCCAGGTTTCTCTCACCTGCATCTCATTTTTGCGTCTTATTCCCTCCCGCTGAGGAAACGTGAAGTGATGCGAGGAGAGTGGATTCAAGGAAATTTGTTTCAAGTGCAACGAGACATTGTTTCCTCTGAAGTGTCATGCTGAGCGACATCTGCTTCTGATGACGGTGGCACAGCTGACCTGCTGCGTAAATGCGGCTGATGTCATATATGGGACAGGTTATTTATACAGTGGTGTACAGCTCTTCCAGGGAAGGCTGCTCTTGTTTATCTTTGCTCCTCACTCCTTGATTCTCAAATAAGAGAATTTGCTGACAGCTGGCAAAAATGGCAGACCAGAATTTCTGATTCAAGTGAGGTTCAAGGAAATGACAAATAAGGTTTTTGAGATGTACCCATGGTTTGCTAAGGTTGGAGTGGAAGAACTCAAGTGCCTGTACAGAGCCTTGACTTGAACTGAAATTCTGACGGTACCCCAGGCCTTCTCATCTAACATTAAAGCCTGAATTCACCTGTGGCTCTAGTAGAACATATCCCAACTGCCCTGCTGTAAAACATGGTGGAAAAACCTTCCCAGAAGAATGTGAGGTTTATTATAACAAAGTGGAATTAAATCTGGAATGGGATGTTCAAAACACATGTGTTATGGTCAGGTGACCACGAACCTTTTGCAATATGTGGAACTAATGTCTGGCCCATTTATCTTAAGTCTAAATATTCAATTAAATTCAATTCAGTTTTATTTGTATAGCACTTTTTACAATTGACATTGTCACAAAGCAGCTTTACATAGTAAAAGTAATTTAAGGAGGAATCTAAAGATTTTTCTACAACCCCCTACACATCCCTAATGAGCATATTAGATGCATATTAGATTAGAAATATGATGTCGGCTATAACTTAAAATAAATTGGTCACTTCTGAATTATATAATCAGTCCAACTGTATTCATCTTTTTCCAGACATGACATTTATCCACGAAGGAAACAGAAATTACACTGATAATCTGGTTAACTTTGAGAAAATGGTGAGACCCTACCTGCACCTTCCTGTATTTCTCAGGCTTTTCAAGTACGTAATTTATTGGTTTATTGTTTCCAAACACTTTCATGTTTCTGCTTCAATTCCACAGCGGATGATCACGAAGACAGTCAAGATAGTCCATGATTGTAGAAGACAACCTTATGGTAATATAATCCTCATAATTACTGCAAAGTTGACATTTACAGGTATAAGAAATACTCTGAATATTTATAAGTAACTTTTTTCACATTTGTACAGTGCCTTCTTCCCCCCAAAAGGGCTTCACAGAACGAATGTTGTTTGAGTCTTCTTCTACGCGAGTATCTACATGTAAGTTAATCTACAATAAAACTAGAGGGTCTCTTAAAGACTACAAGGTAACTCCACCAGGCAGGAATGGATTACGCTGATATATGCATTACTGAAAAATCTGCCAAAGACTGCAGGTTATTATAATTTGGCATCGTTGTAATGAAATGTCTCCCCCTAGTGGGCGTCTGATGAACATCCACTCATTATTTGCACTTATTGACCTTAATTATGCAAATTCACTAACGATTTTATTATGCAATCTGACAAATAATGACGAACAGATACTTTAGTTAAAATTTGGAAGAATTCTGTGTACGAAATCTTTTATTAGAACTAAATCCAATAAGATTTGGCTGAGATATTTAGTAATTTTGTCCCATGACACGGATCGCCTCCAACATGTAATAGTTTGTTACTTGGACCACTCTAGAAAAAAAATAAATCTAATCCATACAGAACATCATTTGCTGAACTGCTTAATCCTACTTTGGTTGCAGGGAGGCTGACGCCTATCTCAGCCATCACTGGGCTAAGACGGGGTACTCTCTGAACAGCTTGCCAGACCATTGCAGGCAACACCCACACAACCATTCACACATACACCTAAGGTGAATTTAAAGCAGCTAGTTTATCCCATGCATGTCTGTGGTCTGTGGGAGGAAACCGGAATACCCGGAGGAAATCCAGACAAGCACAGGGAGAACATGCAAACTCAACACAGAAATGCCCGAGCCTGGGAATTGAACTCAGGACCTTCTTGCTGTGAGGTGGACATGCTAACCACCACCACTCTGCCCTGTGTATAATTTTGATTTATGTTCACAAACAAGCAAACTACTATCTATCCAACCAATACAGGTCAAAAAACCTCCTGGCCGAGGTAATCATGTAGTGAGGTTACACTAGAGAACATGTTGGCATACAGCAATAGTATATGCTTATTTAATCCTTTATCTTTTATGTCTTTGCCCTGTTTTAGATTCGGTGCAGTCGCTGACCTTGCATAGTGTCACCAGTATAAGACACTACATCCAGAACCTTAACGTCATCGATAATCAGAAGAAACTGACAGAGCTTTCCAGAGCCATGGAGCATTAAAACATTTCCACTCACATGCTTTTCCTTTTAGATGTCTAAATCCATGTTGGAGGAGAAAAACTCCATGATAATCTGAATAGAGGTTGATGATAGGTTGATGAACTGAATGCCCTACAGGTAGTGTCCCCTTAGGACCGCTGCACTCTTTGTATATGATTGATTTATATATCTGCACTCAAACGTTTTGTATAAACTTGCTGTTGTAAAGGTAGAATATTATCCTAAAATATATCCTCTACTCCATAAAGGTTAACCTTATTAACTTCCCTTAGTGTCCCATCCATTGTACAGGCTTTGTCTTTTTTTTTTTTTTTTAGATGTACAGTACTGTGCAAAAGACAACCTTTAAGTATATACTTTGTTAAAGATTTTTATTTGATGTCTGAATTATTGAATCTGTACAAAAACATTTAGAATTTTTAAACATTTATTTTCCAGCAGAAATTTAAAGGAGACAGAAAAATATTTGTATGTCAGTAAAGAAAGCAGTTTATAAAACAAGACATTTTCAGACAAAAACACAATGAAAGCTGCTGAGTGTTGCTGCAAAATTAAGAAGCAAGTGCGACTGTCAAAACCTCCAGAAGAACTGCGGCTGGTTCTGCGAGATGTTTAGTAAAACTTCTAGCTCCCTTCCTAATAAAAGTACACATTCTACCTGAGGATTCTTTTTTAAAACAAAGCAATGGTCATCACAACAAATACTGACTTTGTTTCATTTAGTACTGTTTGCTGCTCTTTATAGTATTTTTGTATTATGTAGAAACATTTAATTTCTTTGATTTTTCAAGTGAAATAAAAGGAACGCCTTCCAAACTCTACTGTTACACATGAATATATGTAATATACGTGTATTTTCATTATCAGGTGGTTTTTACTTACATTTTCAGAGCTGCAGTCTGCTAAAATCCGTTTTATAGTTTTCATTAACATGTTTGAAAAGGCTGCCATTTCATTCTCGTGAGAGATAAAAATCGTGAGAATTGGACATGAATCTATCAGTTCATATAAGGCAAGATAACAGCAATAATAACAGTATATGGGTAGTAAACTAACAAATTCGACATAAAATAGTGAATTTCAGAATAAAATATGGACACGTCTACAATTCATACATGGTTCTGTTTACATAAATTAAAACAAGTGTGCTCGTATCTAGGAACGAATTCCACACCATTCTTATGCAAATAGGCTGACGAAAAACTTGATAATTACGTGACATTTAGCTGTTTTTCGCAGTACAATGGCATCCCCTGTAGGCGGAGTTATTACTTTTTAATTTCCCACAAGTGGTTATGAGGCACAGTGTGTTTTGACAACAGAAACTAGACACGTAAGCTTTTATTACGTTTGGGTTTAAATTAATTTGAAAGCACCTTTGCATCTTAACGTTTCCTTGACGGTGCCTAAAACTTTTGCACTGTACTCTAAACGAAATAAACGTGTTATTCTCTGGCAGTAGAGACACTAAAGATAATTCAAATAAAACTTTGTTTCTAATATTATTTTGATGCTTTTTGTACTAGTCTTCCTCAATTTTACACATCTTGCTCAAGAAAATGTGCACGAAATGTGCAAGCGCGGTCTGGAGTGTTGCGTGCGTATATAACGTCAGACGTAGCAACACGTCTAACGTACGTACATATACCTCAAGTTTGAAACCTAGGAAGGAAACATATTTTTTAAAAACAAAGACAAGGGCACTAGAAACAAATATACAAACAGAATAAAATGTGAAGATTTTTCATTATTAAAGCATCTCAGCAGATTTTATATCTCGAAAAAGGAAAAACGTAAGAAATTTTTTCCAGAAGAGAGTAATATAGACAAGAGGAGTACAATACTTGGGTTACGTGATGTGATGTCATTGTTAATGATGTGAAATAAATAAACAACTAATTATATTCTTGTGTTATTGAAATGTTCTCTAAAGCTACGGTTTCTAAAGGGTGTACTTTACATGAGACTAAGAGTGCGTGTTTGGTTACCTCATTTTTATTCCCTTCTAGGTATAAACAAGTTAGTAAAATGAATTAATCTTGATATAGGGCGGCACAGTGGTGTAGTGGTTAGCACGTCCGCCTCACAGCAAGAAGGCCTGGGTTCGATTCGCAGGCTCAGGTGTTTCTGTGTGGAGGATGTTTCTGTCTGTCTGATGTGCTCCCTCCTCGTGGGTTTCCTCTGGGTATTCCGGTTTCCTCCCACAGTCCAATAACATGCACAGTACAGTAGATTAATTGGCTGTCCCAAAAGTGCCGTAGGTGTGAGTGTGAATGGTTGTATGAGAGTTGGCTCTGCAATGGCTTGTCAAGCTGTTCAGGGTGTACCCTGCCTTTGCCCAGAGTCGGATGAGATGGGCGCCAGCCTCCCCACGACCATAATTACCATTAAGCGGCTTATAAAATGAATGAATGATAATCGTGATACCCATAGGTGTATGGGGTGTACTTGTCAAGTAAGGGAAATCATATGGGAGCACCTCCTAAATCTCTATATTATACAAATTTACTACAACAAACCACAGTGTCATAAAAATGGAAAGATTTATTTGAAATGCAAGTTGTAAAATACCATACACATAATTAATTACTTCAACATCCCTCCAATTATCCCCAATATGGGGTGATGTAACTTGGTCAGATAAGTTTTAGTTTAAAAAAAAAAAAAAAAAAAAAAAAAAAAAAAAAAAATTCCTCCTTGCCAAATCATATTTACAACTTAATAAAATGAAAATAAATGACGTGGGTAGGACAAAAGGTTGGGATGGGACAAAATATAACCAGTGCTTCCTGCTGCAGATTTTTTAAACTAGATTTTGGAAGTATAAATAAAATGTCAAACAAAGCACTGAGAAAATGAAAATTTGTAACATGTTTAGACAACAATACATTTTTGCAGCCAAGATATAAAACTGGAAGTACAAATGCTAACATGGTTTTCAGCATCTGAGCTTATTTTTTTCTTTTTCTCTCCTGGATTGCACTGATTATTAAAGCATGATAGTCTGCTGCTCAAGTAAATACCCGACATCATTATCAAACAAAGCCGCTATTACCTGCAATTATTTTCTGTGCAACATTGTTGCACAAAAAAAAAAATGTTTTAAAAATAATAATAATTCCGATACCAGATATAACATCGTTGAGGGCGATTTTTCACGCAACTTTGGCCTTGGCAACACGTTGTGTATTTTTGACTCTGATTTAAAAAAAACAAACAAAAAAAAAAAAAACAAAAAAAAAAACACAACAAGATTATGGTACCAGTGTTAACTTGCAGCAACAATTTTCCATGCAACACCATATCATAATTGCGGTTGCAAGTTGACCGTGTAGCACCAGCTTCAATCCTCAACAGCTCAAATAAAGCTGTTATGATGGGGGTTTTTTGTTATTTATTTATTTTTTATTTAATGCATGGCGCATTTCGATGTACTTTATTGAAATAATCGTTAGAAACTCCCCAGCATCATAAATCCAATTCATCAGTTTGTTGTCTGTATAAAGACACTGACGTAGTAAAAAAGACAAAAAGTAATAAGATGGAAAGGAGAAAACAGTATTGCACTTTATATACAGATCCTAAAACTTCCCTCTTCTCGTTCTCCTTTCATCTTGCAGTTCGTGTCGATGCAGCGTCTCTGTCCTTGAGTGAACACTACGCCACTGCAGTAGCATTACTGTGCTATTAAATATCAGAATGGCCAAAAATGGAACTATGAGAACCAAGGCACTTCGGAAAACTCCTCTTTCTCTCACATCAATAAAACCAGACGCACGTATGCACAATTCCACATACCTGCACCAGACAAATACAACCTAATACACTGTGTCTTAGAACTTTAGTCCCTGGCTAAGACTGCCTTGGACTGGGATTGTCTTCTGCTTCATCACCATATCGACACTCAACAGTACTCGTTTGCCAGATGCACTGACTATTAAACACTTCGAGGCAGCCAGGTTCCAACTGGATACAGTGGATTTTCTGTACTTTGCACAGATATGAAGGACTCTATGTACACAGTGAGTCCTCTCTGACCGACTGCTACTTCCTGCCGTGAGTACCATGGGGCAAACGTCTGTCCTATATATCGGCAAAGCACAGCTCTGCTTCAAGGCATTTCATGAGATTTCACAGGCTTGATGTGCATCCAGTCATGCCCCAGATGGCAACACTCTTGAAAATTAGGTCAGCAGGAGGGAACAGTTGCACTTGAAATCCTCAATGGCGTTCCAAGCCCATTTGAGTGTAGCACTGCCGTTCAACTTTATCACCTGAGACAGACAGCAACCCGAGTTTGTAAAGTTACAGAGATGGACGAAAGAGAACCAAAAAAAACAAACAAACAAACAAAAAAAACCTTTCTCTGAAACCCACTTGTATTCAAGCCTACCTTCTAAAATGATGCAAAGGATATTTGTGTTTAACTTGAACATTAAAGGGACAGCAGAAAGTCAACTGCAGGGATGAAGACTGTGCAAGTCCTCCCTTATTCTCAGAATCAAAACATATATAAAATGGTTGTGTGTGAAATATAGTACTAAATCTCAACTTCTAAAACAGAGGATCAGGTAATTACTGCTGATATTTAAAAAATAGTGAGCAAAATGTGAACACTTCATTTCTAGCACCAAAACATGTATTGAAAAAAGAAAGAAGGAAAAAAAAGTGAACACTGCATGGATGATTGCAGGGAAATAAAAATTCGTCCTTCACAATGAGTAGGATGCTTTCGGTCCATAGAACCAAGCCCTAAATACTGTAAAAGAGTGAGGATAATACTGGTGAATGGGATCCAAACTCACAGCAAAACAACGCAACAAAAGAAACATTAAAAAAAAAAAAAAAAAAACATTCATTTGGCTTTGAGTCTTTGGGATCTTTCCGTCCAGTGCAGTGCAGTGCAATGGATATCCAGTGGTCTTTCATGAGAACAGTACCAGGCCTGCTTTAAGCTTCAGATGCAGCCTGTGGTTTCAGCTGTGCTTTTTCCATGGCAGTGCCATACGGAGTTCTCTTAAAGAACCCAAGCTAAAGAAAAACACAAAGAAAGAAAAGTTATTTATACACTCCTCTCCAAAATTACTGGAACATCAAGGCCAACTGTTGCTTTTGCTGTACACTGACAGAGACATTTGGGGTTTATGATTAAAAGATAAATGGATGGATCAGAATTTCAGCTTTTGATTAATAATATTTACACCTAAATGATTTTTTTAAAAACTTGTTTTTTTTTTTTTTTTTTTAATATAAATGGAGCCCTATTTTCTTTACATCTGCAATAAAGGTTAAGTTTTCTCACCAGTGTTGAGTTCTTAGTGTGCAATATAACTCAAAAAGCTACGCAAGGATTGGATGATTTTTTTTTTTTTTCTAGAGAAGGGGTTGGTACATGTAACAAACCATTACATTTTGGAGGTGATCCGTGCATGGAATCATGTTGAAGAAAAAAAAAAAAATCGATTAAGGTGAATAAACGCTCATCAGTCACCCACTAGGGGAAGACATTTCATTATAACTATAACTTGCACTACACACTTTCAGTATATATATATATATATATATATATATATATATATATATACACACACACATACATATATACACACATACATATA
>JBCNYH010000022.1:27114814-27141565 GCA_039654325.1 Tandanus tandanus | reverse complement strand
ATCTATACACACACACACACACATACAAAATATGTATGTACATATGTATGAAAAAACGAGGCTAGTTACTGTGTTATTGACAGTCAGGACACATCACATAACCAAAATGTTGGCCAAAATTTTACAGACTAATTATTAAGTATGCAAACATCATCTACATGATCCTAAAATAATTAGTTTTTCTGATTCAGTATTACGGCATGTACCTACCTAACAACTTGTTATATGCAACCTATGTAACTATATGTCATTACATTACGTTAGCTACGCAAGTTTACAGCCTTATTTATAAGGTTTTAGGGAAATGAAAGCAAGGCAGCACACGAGATCTCACTTTCCTAATGAAGAAGGTAATAAACATTTGTCAGTATTATTTATCTGAAAAGTCATGCAGGACCAATGATACAGTCTTGGAATGAAAACTGAAAGCGAGATATGCTATATTATATCCACATGCACTGGATATAAGCAATCATGTGTGTTTTGATTGGTTAATCTACTACTAGGATATCAGCTCATATACCATTAGTAGCTACGTAGCTACCGAAAAAAACAACAACAGGCAGGGTAAGTCCATACTAGGCTAAATGCAAACTCAAGGCTCTTCTGTTCCTTCTAGAGTTATTCCATGAAAATGTTTAGGAATAAGCGTTTTCCTCTTCCAAACAAGACCTTATCAGCCTGCTGAGAGGAGCAGATCTCCAGTCCTATGCGTCGCTAGATGCCACTGACTGGGGGAGGGGCTAAGCGAGGTGTTAGCAACCCTAAGCATGGCAAGTGGGCAGGAGCCTGTGCTAGGCTAAGCCAGCAAAGCAAATGTTGCAGATAGTCCACAAAATGAAAATGATCTTGTATAGGCTTTTTAAATTTTAATAAAATAATAAAAATGCTTTATTTCTCACAACCCACCGGGTGTAGGCAAAGTATGGTATAGTCTGCAGGGCTTTTATACCCGAGCCTATTGATTCATCAGGCTGAACCTTACTCTAGTTTCTGTAGCCTGAAGTGATTACTAGATGAACTCCTCCTGGATGGGACGCTAGTCCATAACAGGTTGCCTTCTCAGTATTTTACTGGCACACATTTTACTGGTACTGCTGGATGAACACAGGCACACTCGTGGTTGAGACCTTGCTAGGGAATTTAGCATGGCGATGGTCTGACAGAATTCAAGCTCACGACCTCTCAGTTATGAGCCCAGCACCTTAACCACTACAACACCGGCTCCCAAAGTAGGCGCATGGACATAATAAAACATTAATTAAAACATGCTCCTCGCCAAGCTATAAGCTCATATCTGATTAGATCTCATGGAATAACTATTGTACATACGGTCATGTTAAAACGTAAATACATCTCATGGAAAATGTCAGCTTTCTCAACATATTCCAACAAGCAAACATTTCACCTTTTTATACAGAACCTACAGATTAAAATCTCCAACAAAAGGACATAAAACTGTCACTTTGTGGTCACTAATCAGAACCTCCTGCAGGTGAAACTGGACTCATTTAAACTTGAAATCTAAGGTCTGGTCTTCTCTTTGCTATTGAAGAGTGTGCCTTCATCATGCCAAGATCTAAATAACTTTCTAATGTCTGTTAGGCATGGTGTTATTTTGGGATGTCCTAGAAAAAAGATAACAAATGAAAAACTAGAACTGCAAGCGGTTATGAACGGGATCCAAGCCCATCAGTGCAAGTCCCTTTTAATAGCCTGGTGAACAATTACAACACTATTGTAGAGCTGGCCACAGGAGTGGTGGTAGAATTTTCCCACCATCAAAATTGTACAAATTGGAAACACCCTTGAGACAAGGACTTGCCATATTTTATATCTAGTGGAACCATTACAGACCATTTTATTTTCAAACTCAGCACCCTGAGTTAAATGTGGTTCTCTTCTCATTTTTCCAAGGCAAAAGATGACAAATGTGAAAGAAACACAACTCTTTGGACATGGTTCCAAAATTTCAAGTTCATCAAACTTTTCAGGACACATTGCCGTCGTCTCCCAAATGTGATGGGGGCTCCAAAGGAGCAATACTAAATTCTAAGGCTGTATACTTACTCTCTCCACAGAACATTACATTGACTGATATTTTCTGTTGAATAAATGATTGAAAAAGCTATTTATCAATGTGGATATATTTGAATTCATCACCTTTATCTCTAAGAGGTGTATTTAAATGGGTGAAATATTCATTTTTACTTTTTTTTTCCCCCCATCACGACTGTAGGTGAGGATGCAACGTGGCTGTCAGTTGCACTCAAGTGTGATGTGGAAAAGCAAAAGCAAAAAAAATCTCTTCAGAATGCTAACTAGAGAGATTTTTTTGCAAATCCCTGTTATACGTGCATAATAGGAGGCAGATGTGGTCTGCTGGCTCACCTAAATTTTCTGGAAGGTGCTTCCCATTGGCTGAAAGGCAGAAGCTCAAGTTCACGCTGCAGGAAGTAAAACAAATGGAGACATGAGATCGGGGGAGATGGCAATATATCCTCACATCTACTATACACTAATTGCACTAATATGCACTAATTACTCACATCTGTATATTTAGATCTCATCTTTCTCATTGTAAAGATACTATTTAAAGAGTTTTAATGTTTCATCAGTTAACATCTGGAAAACAGAATACAGTGCTGCCAAGTGATGAAGTAGAAATGTACCAGGACAATTCTCTTCTAGAAAACATCCCTTTGGTGAATACTTGCAGAAGGCCAGGAGATGATGTCATTATGATGTAATTTCAGAAAAATATTATCAGGACATTATAAGGTAACTTCCATAAGATCTATAATACGAGTGAAAAATCGACCACAATGATACAGAAAAAGCTAAAAGAAAAAAGAAAAAAATTTGAGAAAACAGGAAGAAATTCCAGACCTCTTCTGACCTGGGCTGCAGTAAAGAGGACGGGATTCCCATGTGTACCCCTAAACATGTGTTCACTTTGCAGCTTGGTGCACTGTTATATTTTCCAGCCGTGTTCCATCACCAAACAATATCTCATTCAACGTCAAGATCACCTCTCCCCACTCCACCCCCACCCACTGCCTTACCATTGCCAGGCAACAAGCTGTAATCATGACGTGAGTACACACTTTTTCCTATATGACTCAGGCAAGGGGAGGGCAGAAATCTGAGCACAGGCACAGAATGTGTAGCCCAGAACAGTTTCCTCTCCCACAGCAGATGAAGGAAGTCCAGGAAGAACATTTCTTAATACTTACGCTGGAAATAGAAAAGGGGGTTTCATACATTTCTCCACCTCATCAGAGCTTTCGTTAACGGTGCAAACTTAACAACTCTCCCCCACAAAACCACCACCCCCAACACCCACACACACACACACACACACACAACTTCATGATGGGTCCACCGACACATAGAAAGGCGAACTGTTCCTCTAAATGTTGCCTTTAAACCACCATCATCCCGGTTTTCTACAATCACACTATTGTTCTTTGACCTGTTTTAATACTGATATTAATGTGTTTCTAAAATTACAAAACAGCATTTATAGTTTTTTGGAAACTTTATGTAGGTGTGGCATGCTATGATAACTTTTTTCCTAAAAAAAAAAACACAGAAGGTGTCACTAAATAGGGACTTTTCGATTCAGTAACATCCACTGAGCTGGAGGTGCCTAATTGTTTTAGTATTTACTCCAGGGAAACAAACAGCAAAAAAAAAAGAAAAAACCCCAACCCACTGCAAACAGATTACATTTCTTTCCCCACATTTTTTAAATTCATGATAGACACAGGTGAGCTTGGATGGAACCGTGAGCAGGTGTCACTTTAACTCTCTCTAAGTGTTTAACTACATAAAATTAAAAAAAACTACGAAAAAGCAAACTAAATCCAGGGCGGAATGGTGGAGCAATGGTTAGCATGTCCGCCTCACAGCAAGAAGGTCCAGGGTTCAAGTACTGGGCTCAGCTCGGACGTTTCTGTGTGGAGTTTGCATGTTCTCCACGTGCTTGTGTGGTTTTCCTCCAGGTACTCTAGTTTCTTTCCACGGTTTCCAAATTGCCCCTAGATGGGAGTGTGAATGTGACTGGATGTGTGTTGGCCCTGCAATGGTCTGGCAAGCTGTTCAGGGTGTACCTGACCTTTGCCCAATTTCAGTCCAGCATCCCTTCGACCCTAGCAGGATTAAGAGGTTAGGCGAATAAGTGACCGAGAGTGAGTGAGTGAGTGAGTAAATTCAAAGAGAAGTTCCGATCTACATTAAATTGCATAAAATTTTGTTTTTTTTAAAAACACTCTTAAATTCCAATTTTTTTTTTGACTCACATAACTGAAGATCTGAGAGCCGCAGTGGTCTAATGAGATAGGGTGATATTTTAATAGATGTGGATAAGGACTATGCATGCCAGAATGGTCCCTTCATCTTCCTTATGACCTTGAACCATATTGTGAGCATTATCCCTGATTTTTATGTATTCCAAAAACTTTCATGTCATTTTTCTCAAAAACAGCTTTCTCTGGTTCTCAGCCCTTCACTTGGTAAAGAAAAGTTCAGTTAAAAATAACATACCAGGAAACATGTGTGGTTTGGTTTCCAGTCCTGATGGTGCAGGTCTTCTCCTCAGGATTAATCATCGTTGGGTACACAATTAAGGTGGCACTTGTGTTAACAATTGGACGAGACCTGCAGGACGCAAACATGTTTGATTTCTCCGTAATGCACGCAGGTTTAATATGACCACACTAAATGCTCCTCACTCACCGGTAAAGAAATGCCTTATCAGCTCCAAACGCTCCAATGATGAGATCTATATTAGAAAAAAAAAGAAAGATTTCAGACTCCAGAATAATCTGATTTTAAATCAGTAGAAATCAAACTCTGTAGCTGCTTTTACATGGGCACTCGCGCCAGAATAACCAGCACCCGGAACAAGTTACCACGGGGGAACTGCCTATGTAAATACGACTTAGTGCAGGACAACTTGACACCAGTGGGTGCAACTTGCTCCACACTCCAAGTGTTCCAGAACACATGGTTCCGGGTGCAACTTGCAGTCTGGACACAATCGGTGACAAGCAGCAGTAGTGTCCATCAGGGTTATAAGTTTTTGTAGCAAATGGGCGGGTCTTCTCTAGTGGTTGTCCCTCTGACTCCTGGCTTGTCACCGATTTGAGAGTGACTGTGTAAATACATAGGAAAAGTACAAGTTCTTCCGGGGGCAACTCGTACCCATTGCCCGTGTAAAAGCAGCTTAGGGTTTTAATCCAGCCCTCACCTGGGTACCCATTGTGATCCAAGTCTTTTCCTCCTTTCATGGTATAACCAAAACTGGCAGGAGGAGCAGGAGGGGCAACTGATGACCACTGACCAGTGATCACTTGTGACGGCTTCTCCCGGAGTCCCTTAGCATAACCATTATAAATGAAAACCAATCCCTGTTCATCTTTTCCACCAAATGGACTACTGATAGCAATATCTGAGGGATTACAGGTAGAGAACACGTTACAAACTGAAAAACAGGAATGATAAGAAATATACATGAATAATAAAAATAAATAAATAAAAACACACAAGCAGACCGAACAAACAACAAAAACAATATGAATCGGCGTTCTGGTTCACCGTTAAAACCATCCTGGTTAAGATCCCCCAGTGGTGTGATCGAGCTGCCAAACCGACTGAAAATTTGCGTGCCAGTCAAATGAGGTACATGTGGTTCGAGCTCCAGTGGACCCGTCTGTAGATACACGTACACTCTCCCCAACTCCTCCAACCTCCCATCTGAGTCACGCACCATGAACGTGGGAGCACCAACAAACAAGTCTGTAAGACTGGAAGTGAGAAGATGAAGTAGAGATACGGATTTTACACACGGTGGAAAATACAAACAAATATATATGGTATGTACAGGGTTAAAATCACAAACCCGTCATTATTGATGTCTGTAGCAGCCACAGCGTAGCCAAAGTAAGAGCCCATCTGTAGATAAGAGCAACTTCAGTTATAGCCTCCTTCTGCATCACTATCTGTTCGTATTGTCAACTGATTTAAAATATTTTTAATAAAGAACACAAAGTGTATCAGTGATATCGACTGAGTGGTCACATGACCACATCACATAAGAATACGAAGGAGAGCTGAATGTACACAGACATACATATGAACATGTCAACATTCAACTTGAGCTCACCAGTCTCTGACGTTTCTGAGGAGCTAGTGGATTTTAATGGTCGCGGAAAAGTGGCACGATAGCAGCAATTACAATAACCTAATTTCCCAAGCCGCTCAATCTCAATAGGATCGCGGGGAGGCTGGACCCTCTCCCAGCCAACTCTGGGCAAAGGCAGGGGTACACCCTGAACTTGCCAGACCATAACAGGGCCAACACACACACACACACACACACACACACACACACCTAAAGGACAATTTGGAACATTAATCATTAATTAGTCTAATGTGCGTGACTGTACTGTGGGAGGAAACTGAATTACCCAGAGGAAACCCACACAAGCACAGGGAGAACATGCAAACTCCGCACAGAAACGCCCTCGCCAAACCCAGGACCTTCTAGTTGTGAGGCAGGCCACTATGCCAGAATGGTGTTTGATAAAAACACGTCATTAGATTTTCTTAAAGCAAAAATGAACGAATTAATGGTGATTAAAGTCTAGTGACTAAAAACTGTTATGCTGTGACAAAGTTATGACCTACCTGTTCTCCAATAAAGGTTTTCATGGTCTCCAACGAGCTATTAAGAATAGACACCTGAGGAAAAAACATTTTAGAAACTTCATTTTGCTAATAAATGCATTTTTTATTGGAAAAAAAAAAAAAAAAACAAAAAAAAAACACTTATTCAGTTTTTCATTTTCCTGAACTGCTTTATCCTTTATCAGGGTCGCGGGGAGGCTGGAGCCCATCCCATTCCAATTGACTATGGTGTGGTACACCCTGAACACCTCGCCAGACCATCACAGTGTCAACACACACACCAATTTAGTTTTATTTGTACTGCACTTTTTATAATTATCATTGTCTCAAAACAGCTTTACACAGTGAAAAAGGTTGGTAAAGAATTTCACTATAAATCCAATACATCTCCACTGAACAAGCCTCACACTCACGACCAAAAAATCCAATTAGTCTAGTCTAATTAGTCTAATGTCCACATCTTTGGACTGTGGGAGGAAACTGTGTAGCAAAAGGAAACCCACACATGCACTGGGAGAACATGCAAACTCCACACAGACAATCTCGCTTAGCCCAGGACTCAAACCCGGGACCTTCTTGCTGTAAGGCGAGAGTGCTAACCACTACGCCACCATGCTGCCCACAACTTACTTATCTGTTACATAATTAAAACAAATATAGACTTGTATACGTAAGGTGTTTAATTATTATTTGTTTATTTATTTTTAACTACTATCAGGCCCACTTTTATCCAAATAAAAACATATAATGGAAACTAAATTGCCACTAAAATCAATCCTGACATGTTACCTGGCCATGTAGAAGTACACCTCTGGGAACTCCTGTCACAAAGTCTGAGAAACAAAAATTCAGAAAGAAGAGAACAAAGAAAATGAAATCAAAGCCAAAATAAGAAACAAACTTTTATAATCACATACTGTTTACATGAATTCACTAATTAATGAACACACTTTAAGCTTATTGTTTATCTACAAAGAATATAAATCTACAGAATGTTACTAATAAGTTAACCTTCAGTTATTTCAAACTAAATTTATATAATTATTTTTGGTTTTTTTGTAATTTAGAGCACTGTGAGAGAACGTTGAGAGAACAGAATGCTGATGGTGTGACTAAAGCCGCGTTCACGAAGGAAGCGACAAGCGAATCGACACGCGAGATCACCTGGCGAGAGGGGCAAATCGATTCACCTTTCAGCTCTTGTTGCCTTGGTAACTCCCTCGCATTTCCACATGCACTTCAAAATCTTTCCGAGTGAAACTGTAAGCAGCACCGCGCTCCCCTACAGCAGGTCCGTGAGAACTTTCATTATCATTATCTTATATTGTTTGAGTTTATTTTTAACTGATTATCATAATTAAAATATATATATATATATACACACACACACACACACACACACACACACACTTTCACGGGAAATGCTGACCATTTCAGAAACATGGACATCACGTATCAGGTTATTATCCTTATAAAATTTCTGTGTGCAGTCAAAATGATAATAATGAGCTCATAATAATGAGCTCCTCTTCAGTGTTGATGTGAGCAGAACATTTAAACTTAAACATTGTTTATGGTTTCCATATGGAAACAATACAGCAAACTCTGTGTATGGAAGCGTCTGTCAATCAACAGTATAAACTCTGGCCCGGCTACTTAATGTCGTGTGAGAAAATTTAGCTTCTTGTTGACCCTCGAGCATATTGCACGGTCATTAACTTTGCATGGTCGCTGGCTTCTTGTTGCTTCCTGTGTGAACGAGGCTTAACACAAGCGTTCTGAAAATGTTTTGCTCAAAACCATCAAACACTAGAAAAACAAGCAGCCAGATGTCCGTCATCATACATTACACTAATCTGTTACCATTTATACACACACTATACTTACTGTTCCTATATGTTCATGTGATGCTGTAGATCAAAGGTGCTCAATCTACCTTTCTGAAGACTTTTGCTCCAACCCTTAGCATGCTCAACTGATCATCCCATCATCTAATCAAGGCTTAAGACTTTGAAATGAAGACTTTCACATGGACCCATTATGGATCCTTTTAGATTTAGATGTATATTGTGATACAATGTAACACTGCAAATTTCATGAGAATTAAAGAATAATGTATTGGGTATTTATTTTCATATTTGGAGGCCATTTTTGTACATATAGGCACTAAGACATTATCATGATCACTGACTTGGTAGTTTAAACATTACCCACAACACTGAGCTGTAATACACTTACACTGTCGTCTGTAATATATGTTGGGTTTGTGCTAGACCTTGTGCCAAGAATCTGAATTAAAATAAAGAAATTGAAGAGAGACTGCTTTCTTTCATATTTCATTATTCTGCAATGTCCTGCACAAGTTTATGGAATTATAAAGGCAAAATACTTTAATATTGGAGAAGGAGGATGATTCGGTGTGGCATCGCCTATTGGAGCAGCCGAAAGTAGAAGAAAAGGAAGTGATGTCATATTTTATTTTATTGGATATACTGTATTAATCCCGCTCGGGAAATTTGGCTTTGCATTTATTCCCCCACCACACATTTTTTTCTGCTGGTTCAAGAATCAAAACAGTGACTTTTCAGTCCACACCCTCTCTAACCTTTAGGCAACAGCTGCCCCAGATTCCAGTTATAATAGTATTGTGCAAGCAGTCTAGCTCCATATACAGACACAACAGAAAGAAAGTCATCTGGAGATTGTGGATTGAATCCCGACAACAGCCACGGCTGGGAATCATAGAGAGCAAAGTTAAATGTGCTCTCTGATGGGAGGAATGGCATACTTTTACTTCGCCATCAGTCATTGTGATGCTAAACAATGATGGGCATCTGAGCTTACATATGAAGTAGAGGACAGACAGTACCGTCCTCATGGTCTGTTATGCTGGCCCATTAAATAGGATGAAGAGAATGCGGACCTAAATCTTAAATTTATTGAACACACCACAGAAACATTTTAGTCTTACCTTCATCATCATCTCCATTAAATTCTCCGACTGTGACAGAGTAACCTAGAAGTCACATCACATTAAAGCATTAATCATTAATTAATTCCAGCACAAGCAGATCAACCTGTCCACTGATCATTTTGTTTTACATTAACTACTGCAGTGGGACAAGAATCACTATTCTTCCAGCTGTATTTACTTAAGACTCACTCTCATTCACTCATTTGCTGAACCACTTAATCCTACTAGGGTTGCGAGGAGGCTGGGGCCCACCTCAGCCAACACAGAGCAAAAGTCAGGTACACCCTGAACAGCTCGCCAGACCACTGAAGAGCCTGTATTCTGTAAAGTGGCTCAGTTCCTGCTGCAGAGAATCATCTCCACAACAGGGTGCTACCACTACCATGCTTCACTGTAGGTACAGTGTTCTTCAGATGGTAAACTGTACTGGTTTTCTACTAGAAATGCCCTTTGGCTTTAAGGGCAAATAATTCTATTTTGGTCTCATCTGACCAGAACACCTTGCTCTACTTTGCCAAAACACCCCTTGAAGCCAAGCTTAATCAAGACCCTGACCTTTTTTCTTGCAACCCTCCCTTATAAAAACACATTTGTGATATTGTAGTCACATGCACGCAACATTCTTTGCCAGAAATTCCTGTAACTGTTTAAAAGTTGCCATAGGCCTCTTGGTAGCCTCTCTGACCTGTTTCCTCCTCGCTCTTCCATCCAATTCTTTTGTCCACAAAGAGTTCTATTAGTACCAAACACTTTCCACTTCTTTATTATTGACTGCACTGTGCTTCTAAGGATTGGAAAATGAATTTTGGTTTCCCTCCTCTGCCCTGTTTCTGTTCACAAATTTGTCCCTGAGACTTCTGACAGTGCTTTGCCACCCATAGTTGATTGTTTGCTTTCAGTTTCACTTCCAAGCACCTGAATGTTAAAGGAATAGGTGGTTTTATACCGAACTAATCAGAATGCTTACAATTGATCACAAGTGGAAGCCAATTAGTTTTGTGCGTGGTGGAGAAGGTGATTAGTTACGCCGGATTGAGTTCAAAATTATTTTTAAAAGGGCGGTGATCGTAGAATCATCTCAGTAATACTGTTTTTATTTTTTCATGAACTTTTACTACTATATTTTTCACTTGCCTGTAATAAGTTGCATTGAGTAAATACAGCTGGAAAACCTTTGCATGTCTTCTTTTCAACATGAATATTTTAATGGGGTGAGTGTTGTACCCACTGCATTCATTGCATTATATATTTATGATGGGGAAACTTTACCCATGTAGGTGTCATCAAATGAGATCTCTTTTTTTTGCTTGGTCTGAATCTGGCCTGTCACTGATGTCAGGAAATAGCCGGGGTAGTAGGCTTTGATGATTTCCTCCTTCACAGCAGAGATAAGCTGTCCTGAGTAGGAAACAAACTTTCACATTACATTCTCTAAAGTTAATGCATGCAGAAGCACCAGTAGTTTGTGATAGTAGTAGGTGATACTGTTCCTGTGTACCTGATAATCTTACCTTGCCAAAAATAACTGCCTGGTCCTCCAAGTACTACCTTCCCATCCTGGAGATCAACAATAAAGTTGAACAAATGTATTGAAAGCACAAAAATGCTTATAAATTCAAACCACCTACCTTGGTGAAATCAGCACTGAATCCACCTTGACAGTAACCTTGGCCCCTACTTCCATGAAATTCTGAAACACATCATTTATTTAGGTTTTAAACTTAGATTACAATACAGTACAGAGTTCTGAATCCTGGGATCTAATTGGTCAGAAGTGGTGCACTAATTTTATATAATTGCAAGGCTCAGCCAGCAAGTCTGTAAAATGAAGTTAAAAACTATAGGTATACACCAGTCAGCCCTAACATTAACACCACATGGCAAGTCTGCAGCCAGTCGGCCCCATACGTAACAAGCTGCAATAACCTTTATGTTCTGACTCCTTTCTATCATATCCAGCCTTAACAGTTTGTGCTACAGTAGCTGTTTTGTGGGATCAGACCAGACATACTTGGCTTCACTCCCCATGTACATCAGGGAGACTTGGGCACCCATGACACTCTTGATAGTTCACTGGTTGCTCTTCCTGGGATGACCTTTGGTAGGTACTTACCACAGCATACCAGGAACACCCCACAAGATCCACTGTTGTGGTGATGAATAGTCCCAGTCATTTAGCCATCACAGTGTAGCTCTTATCAAAGTGACTCAGATCTTTACACTTGCTCAGTTTTTCTGCTTCAAACACATTAACTTCTAGAACTGACTCTTCACTTTCTGCCTATTAAACCCAATCAATATTGTTTACTTCACCTCTCAGTACTCTATATAACTATAATGTATTTGTAATGTGGACACAACGTAATTCAAAACTAAAAATAGGCAGATTTTTTAACATGCTGTTTTTTTTAAGCAGGAATTATATATAATGTTTGATATGAAGTTTTTTAAGGAGTAGTTTATATAACATTAATGGAAGAAGTCTCAGAGGTCAACATTTTGTAATATGTTTAATGTTTGTCTGCAGGAGAAAGTCCTCAGGATATACAAAGTTTATGATTTCTACTTTCCATGTAAAATGACATGCTGTGTTTTTGCCTCATTAAGTTCAAGAGAGAAAAGGAGGTGCCAGTGACTATAATCTAAGTGAGAACAGGAACTAGCTTGTCTCACAGCTATTTCACAACATTAAAGCAAAATGAAAGGAAAGCCTTCCAAACTCTCCTGTTACACGTGAACATATGTTCATTTTCATTATCAGGTGGTTTTTACTTACATTTTTGAAGCTGCAATCTGCTAAAATCCATTTGATAGTTTGCATTAGCCAGTTTGAAAAGGCTCCTGTTTCACTCTCATGAGTGCATAAAATCACAAGACTATGATGTGAATTCATCAGTTCATATAAGGCAAGATAACAGCAAAAACAACAGATTACCCTAACAAGTCAGTTATAAACTAGTGAATTTCCAAATGAAACAAAACTTGGCATTTCTACACGTAATACGAGCATCCATTTACATACGTCACACAATCATCGGCTGGTTTATAAGAACTAATGGTATGACCTGTCATTCATTCATATGCAAACTACTTATATATTCACCGTCTCATACATGTGAATCACATGCAACTTTTCTCCATACACCCCGCAACCCCACCCCCACCCCGTGCGGATTACTTTTTTCCCCCCACAAAGAAGCTATTAATAATAGGGCATTTTGATGGGCACGTGTGTGACGTATACGAAATATGAAAGCTTTTATTAGGTTTCGATTTCATTTCACTTTAAATCTAAGCCAAAACAAAAACAAAACATAAAACAATCTATATAAAGAAAATTTAATAAACTAGAAACTTAGTAATATACCTGTGCGGCAGGGAGCATACTCCACAAATTTAGTGAAGTTGTTAATGGACAGATAGCAGGAGCCAGTGACGTCTGATGCAGGAATATCCTGCTGGGTTCTCCACGAGTAGAGCGGGGCACAAGCCTAAGAGGGCAATTAAAAGGATACAGAGGAAGGGGTTATTTACATTTAATACACATGCAGCTGAGCCCAAGGAAGACCCTGAGAAAGGTTATTGCTACATATGGTGAAAAAATAAATAAATAAATAAATCATGACAGAGGAAACAGTCAGAGTTCAAGGTCATAAACAACGTCAACCATTATTCAGAACCCTCAGAGCCAAAAGGTTTAATCCATCGTTAAATCCATAGATTATAATGCTCTTCCAAAAAAAAAAAAAACCTTTCAATTAGTAAATATACAAGAGCTTTAAGTGATTCATATTTTCTTTTTTTTTTTTTTTTTTTTTTTTTAAAGTGATTCATATTTTCAGTTAGCTACCTGTTATGCAACGTTAGCTGAATCCATCGACTTCCAGAAATGAGGTTGAAAAAATCTTAACTGTCTATTAAAGGAGATCATATAAACGCATGGTGGAATCCAGTCATATGAACTGTAGAACTCATGGCTATGTTTAATAATGAAAAAAGAGCATTTGTGCACAGTGCAGTGAGAACTCGGAGGATTGGGAATAAACAGCTATGAGGCCATGAGATAACCATTCGTTAGTGAAAAAAAAATCAGAATAAAAGGCATCCGTTTGAGAGGGAGAATAAAGATCGGACTCTGGAGCAAACATTCAAGACTGCTTCAGCAATTTGTGGTGGTTTCTGTTATTTGCATAAGGCCTCGAGGTACTAAGCACCATTTTGGCAGAGAACGATCTTGACTTCTCAACGAAATGTGGTGGGGGGTGTACCGGTTTTTGTATCTATCCGAACCAATAAGTAGTGCATTATAATACAGATAATAAATAAATATATAATAAATGTAGACATTTGGCATTAAAAGAAAACATTTCAAGATAAAAAAGGAATCAGATAATACTTAACACTAAGCTAATTTATAAACAACAGTGATCCCGAGATTCAATGTGGAAGCTGCTCGGGGAAACCATAGCGATGCACTGCTATTATGGGATGTCTATGGGGAATCATTTTCCTGCATGTACTGGCACCCCAGAGTCCTTATCTTACCCCCAGTGAAAGTGTTTGGGATGTGCTGGAGAAAACAAAGTGATCTCCCATATTAAAAATTCTCATCTTTGTGAAAAATAAATATAACTCTGGTCTGACATTAAATATTATCGAAACAATGCCATGGCAAATGTGTGCTGTACACAAGGCTTAAGGCATACTAGGTGACATTTTTTGGAAGGACCTAGTATAATATTACATAAATACATTTTTGCATTTTACACACACACACACACACACACACACACATCAGCCATAACATTAACAACATGACCACTTAGAGGTAAGGTGAACAACAAGTATCTTGAAAAGGTGATCCAAAGGAGGACAGTGTGTGGGGAGTGAAGGCGAGTAAGTCTTGTCTGACCCCGCGGAAGAGCTACTGTGGCACAAACTACTGAAACTGTTAATGCTGATTATGGTAACAGAACACACAGTAAATTGTAGCTTGCTGCCTAGCCACAGACCAGTCAGGTGGAGTTAATGTTATAGCTGATTGGTGTATATGTGGCCGCCATTTTATTTCAGAGTTTTCTGGTGAAATTCCAACACACACACACACACCTTGCTTAATGAAGTGCTGCTTGTCATCACCAGAACCAAATCTACTTTAACAAGAAAAAAAAAAAGATACTTGACCTTGCTCTTACGTACGTCCTTCTTTGAAATTTTGAGGATGGAAACAACGTGGAATTCACTGAATCCCTCTGTCAGTAAGGACAGAATTGAACCCTTCAAAACTTATATTTTTGGCATGATGAATAAATATTTGTAATTTCAATTAAATTTAGGTATTACTAGCACTGTTTTTGCATCCAAAATGTTCCTAGTGTGAGAGGATAGTGATGACCACAGCAGTACTTTCTATACTTTTCTTCATTAAATAAGATTTGTTTTAAATAATCTCCTAATCTGCACCTCATTAATAATATGAGCTATGCTTGCCTTGGAATTTCACCATAGACACTGGAATGAAATAGCTGCTGCACAGAGAAGTAAAGGTTGTCTTTTTCAGAGCACCACAAACACACACACACACAGTAAACAGAATATATTTAATCAATTAGGAAAATGCTAGAATACAATGATTTCAAATAAGGTTAATTACCAAGACTGAGTCTTCATGAGAACGTACAGTTGCTCCAAACCACTGGTGGGACTTGAACTCAGCTTGAGTTTCAACATTATTGATGCTCACATTAAGATCTCCTGTAAATGGTTGTGAGAGGAAAATGCAAAATTTAAAACTTTGCCCCACATTAGAAACACATATGCACTTGCTGTCAGAATTTAGCATACACTCATCCTGAGGCTGAACGTCATGGCAATATTCTTTTTTTTTTTTTTTTTCCACTTATTCTTTTTGGCAGAAATATTCTACAACATGTACCCTTTAAGACTTATGTTCTATTAAGCTATACTGAAGAATTCTGAGGTGGTCATTCTTCTACTATCCACTTTGTGCAATGCAGCAGCAGGAAAACAGCCCCAGAACATGATGCTACTACCAGCTGCTTAACACTTGGATCAATGTTCCTCTGTTCCTTGTGGCCAAACAACTCAAGCTTTGTCTCATCTGACCATAAAACTCACATCCATGAGGTTTTTATTTGTCAATGTGGTGAGGTGTAAACTTTAATTGAGCTTTTAGGTATCAGTTTTGGAACAGGGGCTTCTACCTACACCTCCCATTAACCTGTAGTTGCCAAACAAACCCTTTTTATCTGTTTTCCCTCTGCACTTATCCTGACTGCTATCTAGGTCACATCATGAATGGGATCCTTGTGTTTCCCCTGATTAAGGCCTCACAGGCCAAAACACAGAGTGTCTGAGTGTCTCAGATTTTTCAACTTGCTTTTTAATAGACCGAGTCAGCCTTCTGGTCACATGACTTGAATTGGATAAACACAAAGAGATTCCAAGTGATCTCTACTGGTAAACATACCCCCCAAAAAGTGGATAAAATCTCTTTTTTTTTTTTTTTTTTTTTTAAACTGCCAAATTCACATTAAATGCAGGGGGAAAAAATGATTAAAAGGGATACAAATTTCTCTTTGAAAGCTATATTTATGACATTCTCGTCGGTTATAAGAGGCTATTAAACTCGTTATATTAGCCTATATTAATATGGAAGCTCATGTTAAATCCATCTAATCAATTTCACTGTTTAGCTATAACAATAAATTAATGTTTTAAAAATTCTCACCAAGTGAAATAGTCTAAACCCACCATGACATGCTGCATTAACACAATCAGGACTAATAAACAGGTTGGTGGTTTCCATGGCGCTATGGTGCTTTTTATCCTTGTCCCGGTTTTTGCTCACCTGAGTGAACACACTCCCTGTGTCCAAAATCGCTCACTCATTCACTCCCCCTACTCAGTATAGAGGGAATTCAATACAGAGGACTATATAATGATCTGTACGGTGATAAAAACGATTTCGGACACGACTCCTCAGTGTCGGTGTGAGCTGATGGTTTTCTGCTGATTTTTATTAAATTGCATTTAAGGCTTTAGGTCGATTTTTTTTCACTTTCAACTTCCTTTATATAACTTTAATCCATTTATTAATATATATTTTATTTCCAACTTCATTTTGGATTATTTTTTACTGATTCCTTGTATTATTATTTTAAATTGTTCTTGACTGTCTATTTATAGCATGTTACATTGTACACTTTGTTTTAATAGTATTTTTAAATTATTTACATTCATAGAATAGGCTAACGTTTCTGCACTGCTCTCTCTCCTCCCATCTGTCAGGCAATTTTTAAAAAACGCAATGCATGATGGTACATATTGCTTGCTAAGTGACCATCACTTGTACCCTACTTTTTATGATGCATTATTGACATATTAAGGGCTCTAAATAGTTTTCACTATACATTCCTACCTTTCAGAGTTGCTTCAGCCTTATAGACACTCCAATACACTCAGGTCAGCTGTTTTTGACTGTACCTTAAGCAAATTGTAAGCACCAAAAGGAGAGGACCGTGCTTTCAATGTAACAGGTGGACTGTGGAATGACTCGCCACTGCACATTAGCCAGGCCTCTTCTCGGTCTGTTTTTAAAATCACACCTCAAAATAATATGTTTTGCAGATAAGTGGTCTGGTCATGTGACATGCTCTATTTCTTCCCTCAAAGTATTCTTCGAACAGGGCCTTGTGATAACACCAGCTGGCTGTTTTAGACCGCCCCTTGGTGAAAGTGTGAAAGGTTGTGTGCGTTGAACCTGCGATGGCCTGGCGAGCTGTACCCTGCGCCTTTGCCCAAATGTCAGCTAAAAGGATTAAGCGGTTTGGCAAACAAATGAGTGAAAAATGGCTGTGTTTAAAGAAAGTTCCATAAATACAAATACCAGAAAATCAAAGCTAAAATGTTTATATTGTGGTATAGTGGTTAGGGTGCTGGGCTCCTGATCGAGAGGTTGTGGGTTCTAATCCCCATTAGACCCCCACAGTGCTAAGACCCCTGGGCAAGATATTAACCACAAGTTTGCCTTCTGTCCACCCAGCAGAATAAATGGGTAACAGTAAAAAAAATACTTGGAAATTAACCTGCGATGGACTAGTGTCCCACCCAGGAGCACTTGAATTCCTAGGTGCTTCACGCAACGGAAACCAGGGATAAGCACTGGCCTAATGAGCCAGTAGGCTCAGGTATAAAAAGCTCAAAAATGTTTCATTTAATCTTTTGCTCTTAAACACAAATGTGATCAGTGAACAAAAGAACTGGCCTTGACATTCCAATATTTTCAGAAGGGGATGTGTGTACAAGCCATCACACTACATGGTTATTGAATTTTATAAGGAATATTTATCATTATTATTTAAAGTACCTGGTAAAACCGAGGACAAATATACAGAAGGACAAAGAACTGCACTATGCAGGTGAAAGATGTCCTACTCACTATTGTTTTAGTTAATGTGGCACTCTGGGACATGCTTGGGTGAACACTGTGAGCATGCACATTTCTCTACTACAGTATAATAAAAATATTGAGAGCCCTAAACACTGAGCTCTGAAAATGTTTGCATTTATTTTCAGCAAAGAAACAGATATAATAGAACTTACTGTCTTTTCATTATTATTCAAAACCTCAAGAAGAAAAGCCACTGACTAAACAAGAACCTTTTCTGCAAAGTGCACGTGCACTCAGCGCAGACGGTGGCAGTGTGTGGCTTGCCTGTGTGGGAATGTGAGCAGGGACAGAGCTCATGACTTTATAACATTTGCATAAGTATGGATAAGTACACACAAGCTCTGCTATTAATATGTTGGTTGCCATTATTTTGTCATTGGTGTGCCAACTCTTACCACAAATAACTGACACTTTAAATAGCCATATTCATCTCATCTCATCTCACTCATTTGTCAAACCGCTTAATCCTATTAAGGTCACGGCAGGAGCCTATTTCAGCAAACACTGTGCAAAGGTGAGGTACACTCTGAACAGCTCGCCAGACCATTACAGGGCCAACACACACAACTATTCACACTTACACGTAGCCGCAATTTTGAAGAGCCAATCAGCCTAATGTGTATGCCTTTGGACTGTGGGAGGAAACCGTAGTGCCCAGAGGAAACCCACACAAACACACGGGGAACATGCCGACTCAACAGAGAAATGCCCTCACCAACCCCAAGACTTGAACCCAGGACTTTCTTGCTGAGAATTAGACATGCTTACCCACTACGCCACCGTGCCACCCACGGTGTAAGATCTGCTAATGCTAATTCACAGGCTCTCACAAGTGTTTCTATAGGTTTTAGTGCTTTTTGGGTGAATAATTGGGTAAGAGGAGTTCCATCTTCCCATTGCACGTCTGGACAGCCTGTGAATAAGCTTCTATAGATCTACATTGGTTATTATGCTTGGTTTCTTCCAGTAGAGAATGCTTGTCATTTCCCTTCTCCATCAGATCGACAGACTTAACCAACTTTTTAGCCAAACAAATAAAAAATGTATACAGATACACGATCGAGAACATTCCACCCACGATGGCATCTCGCCCTTGATGTTCCCTATAGTGCTGCTCTGACTGCCTACTTTAATCATGCTGGCTCCACATTACAGGATAATGGGAGCAATTTTGTGTCCAATTTGGCCCTTCTAATAATTGTGGGGTCGTTCCGGACTCAAGGCTGACTATCAGACCAAATAATCCTTTAGTGTGTGGGGTTCACAGACATAATCTTGGTCACTGACTGGATCGTCTCCCTAATTTAGAATCATGAATATCAACGCTTGCTTGCAGTTTGAAAGGGGCGGTGATCGAAAATTTCTTCAGCGATTTGAAATAGTGAACAGAAACCGGCAAAAACCAATAACCGCAATCTGGAAAGGAAATGCCATGAAGTGTGTGTGACCACAAAGTTTATAAAAAAATTTAACCATCAGAGATTTCACACTTTCTTCCGTCAGAGAACACAGCAGTGTGAGAAGTAGCTGTAGATTACAGCAGCTCACCTCCAGCGAACACGGCAGAATGGATAATAAGTACCAGTTAGTAAAGTCAGCAATCCTGAGTAAAAAGATTAAATAATTTCGAAGATAAAATATATTTACAAGTAAAACCTGAATTTAATGTCATTATTGTCTGAAGCAACAGTATGCAGGTTTGAAGCTTTCGCTCTTGTTTTTTTCTTGAGTTGATTCACAGTGGTGTAGTGGTCATCATATCCGCCTCACAGCAAGAAGGTCCTGGGTTCCATTTCTGTGTGGAGTCTGCAAGTTCTCTCTGTGCTTGTGTGGATTTTCTCCAGGTACTAAAGTTTCATCCCCTTGTCCAAAGATATGCACATTAGGCTAATTAAGTGTTCCAAATTACCCCTAGGTGTGAGTGTGAACCCTGTGGTGTGTGTTTTAGCCCTGTGATAGACTGGCGACCTGTTCAGGTTGTACCCCACCTTTGCCCAGAGTCTGTTGAGATAGGCTCCAGCTTCCCCGTTAATTATTTAAACATTTGGGGTTTTTGTGAACAGTGATATATGGCTTTATATTATACAGTTATGCCCCAAAATGGCAGTTACGGCTTTAGTTTCCTGGTGAGATTGAGAAAATCTTGCAGTTCTCTTGTATGTACACTTATGCAGATTTGTAAATTGATGCCAATTTCAGAAAAGCAAATATCATCATATTAGGGTCACAGGGAGGCTGGAGCCTATCTCAGCCAACACTGGGCGAAAGCGGGGTACACTATGAAAAGCTCACCAGAACATTGCAGGGCCAATTTGGACATTTCTAGATGCAAGAAACTTTCAGCAAGTTTAACCAAGAGACTTGTATGTTTGCGAAAATCTATTCCATAATCCGAAAGCAATTTCATATTGACTATTTAATAGAATTCGTATACTTATTCAACATGTTATGGTTAATAATTACCAAAATTTTGGAAAATACAGACATGGCTCATTTTTTTTTTGCCCATGAGTGTATAATTAAAGTATAATTTTATGGCAAGACAGTTACAGGACTCAGAGCAATAGGGCTTAAACTATTTTTTATTTTTTTTTTAATAAAACACTATTGGGTAAACAGGATGTAGCCCAAGTAAACCACACATTAGCAGAGAAAGGTCTGTGGTTGGCCAGTTATAAAATCAAAAATAGATCACAGGGGTCCAGATGGCAGGACTATATAAGGTGACCCATATACAATCCCAACTGAGACCTATGAGAGGGGAACCCACCCACCAAATTTGCTGTTTTCATGGCATTTCTTTCCAAAGTTCTCTCACTAACAAGCTTTGACAACCTGAATATAGAAAAAGTCACCTTCCGACCTTGAAACAAAGTCAGGGTGTCCCGTATACAATTCCATCCAAAACACCACTGAGGGGAAACCCATCCACCAAATTTAGTGATCCTATGTCATTTCCTGCCAAAGTTCTCGCACTAACAATTGGGACAGACGGACGGACCCCATTTCTATAGCTCCCACTCTGCTGGCCTTCGGTGATGGAAAGAGCGAATAAAATGGTCGTTTTCTATAGAAAGATGAAATGTGACTAGTTAAACCCTTCAATTCAAAGATTTCAGTTAGTTCCAATAAAACTATGCGTGTTTTAATGTACAAGCATTTCTTAACCTTTGAGTCATTAAAACGGAGTTAGAAATTTGAATATTTTAAAATTAGACTGCTCCCAAACGTTACATAATCCATGATCAGATTTAACAGCCTAACATTAACCTGGAACAACTGATCAGTACAAAACTACTGAGCATTTAGCCAAT
This sequence comes from Tandanus tandanus, assembly GCA_039654325.1. Classification (NCBI taxonomy): domain Eukaryota; kingdom Metazoa; phylum Chordata; class Actinopteri; order Siluriformes; family Plotosidae; genus Tandanus; species Tandanus tandanus. Next base: position 27,120,111 of record JBCNYH010000022.1, on the reverse strand, counting down.
CAAATAAACTGCTGAGTGCATCGGGGACTTGATCACTGCACTGAAATCTCACATGCAGCAGACGTTAGCTAGCATAGCTAGGAAAACCAAATTCTCGTAATTTGGTGGGAAACTTTCCTGTCTGCTTTCACAACCAATTGCTTTGTGTAATAAAAAAAGGTCCATATTGTTGGAGATTAAATCAACATGTGCAACAAACTCTAAGGTGTGTCAGAAACTAAGGAATGAAAGACGATGAAAATGAAAGAGTACCACGGAGGATCTGTGACTTATTTGAGGACAATAAGCACCAGATCACTGGCCGACTCTCCTCTAGCAGCCATTTTGCTTTACAGCTTAAATCCACCACCGCAGCATTGGACACATACATGAATTCAGTGGGGCGGAGCTGGAAAAAAAGTGGATTGGTGTGACAATGAACAGAGCAGCCTTGATGACAGGCAAATATTCAGAGGTTGGGGGGGAAAAAAAACAAAACATTCTGGCTGTTGTGCCACACAACACGATGTTATACAGAGACACATTCGCTGCTGAAAACATGGTACCGGAGCCGCTAATTTAATTAAGTTAAGTTTAATTAGGTTAACTAGACAAAGCATAGCGATAAGAATGCAAGGTTTGATGGCAAGTGGGCACAAACAAGTGCTCCATCACACTGAGGTCCGCTGGTTATCGTGTAACTGTGGTCTTCAAATCAAGTTCTCAGAGTTGAGTCTCCCTGGCTTCTGGCGCAGTGTTGCAAGCAACTATCCAGCTCATTCTAACCATGATATCAGCATGCTTTTGCGTTTCACCGCGACATATTTATGCAAAACTGGTTCCTCAGTTCTCACTCAGCTAAAGAACAGAACCTGAACATGAATGTTGAACATGACCTCCAGATTATCCTGTCTTCAGTTCCCCCAGATAGTTACAGGATTCTCAATAAAGGAAATCAGTCCCGTTATTCTTGCTCAAGCACCAAACACATCAAACCACGCATATCGACTGCGGCACACACGTACCAGAACAAAGTATCTACACAGACTTCCAGAGTTCCCGCACAAATGTGTGGTACCTCGTGTAACCCCACCCACCTACAGTCATGCCCCCTTTATACATGGTACAGGACTCTGGTTTGTTTCTTTAAATTTTTCCTTATAAGGAAACACCAATTGATTCATCCATTCATTGGCTAAAAAACTTCATCCTACTACAGTCATGGGGAGGCTGGAGCCTATCTCAGTCGGCTCTAGGCGAAAGCAGAGTACACCCCGAACTGCTCGCAAGTCCATCGCAGGGCAGAACACACATGATCATTCACACTTACACTCACAACTAGGGGCAATTTGGAACAGCTAATTAGTTTAATGTGCATGTCTTATTTACACTGACAGAGGACTGGAAAAAAAAAAATGGGGCGGCACAGTGGCGTAGTGGTTAGCTCACAGCAAGAAGGTTCGGCAAATGAGTGGGTGAGTGATGTTTGGAAAATATCTTATTAGTTCACTCTGGAAATGATGGACGTTTACATCAAATAATTCAATAGTGGGAATCCCCAAACACCACACGACGTGGACTCATGATTCTGTGGCATTTTCAGATATTTTTTAAGAAAATCACTGTCTGCAGGGTTTAATGCACATACAGTAGGAATTTATACATTTAAAAAAATAATAAATAAAAAAAAATGTAAAAAGGCTTGACGTCTAGACATTTCTCAGCATTTTCTGCCAAAACCTGGAAATCGCGGTCAGGCATCGACTATATCTGAAAACACGGTCTTGTGACATCCGACTGGTTTGGTGCTGAAGGGTAACCAGCGTTGTGACTGAGCTGGAATGTTCCAAATTGCCCCAAGGTGTGAGTATGAATGATTGTGTGTGTGTGTGTTGGCCCTGTGATGGACTGGCAAGCTGTTCAGGGTTTAGCTTGCCTTTGCGCACTGTCGGTTAAGATAGGCTCCAGCCTCCACAGCTCTAGCAGGATTAAATGCTTCAGAAAGTGAATGAATGAATGAATATTCGACCAATTTAACGAATATCGTTAAATTATATATTTAGCCATGTTATTTCTTTGCCGCCGTCGCTAGAGGACTGTTCATTAGGGATGAATAGGGTTTATAAAGAAATGTTTAAAAACATAAGTTTAAATTCTTTTCCAAATTTTGTTTTACTATGTAAAGCAGCTTTGTGACAATGTTCACTGCTGAATAATAATAAACGTTGATCACTGCTGAATAATAATAAACGTGTTTGGTATATAGCGTTCCTTCTGCAGAAATAACCAGGCGCCAGTGGAGAACGTGTGTAAAGGCCATTTTGAGAGGCAGTTTAAATGATTTGCTGAGACACAGTGTCTTGTTCACAAGTTACAGACAATAAATCTAATTCCTCAGGAAACAAGCCAGGAAGCCTGACACTGCACACACTGTTCACTCTTCACTTACACATGTTAGACGAACTTGGCCCTGCTTGGTCAAGTATGAAGCTGGGTCTGCTGCCTACAGTGATACAAGCCATGAAGCACATGTTCAATGTAACGAGATGTATAATCAATTAAAATTCATTCCCTTTCATTCATTCATTCCTTCATTCATTTGCAGAACCACTCAACACTACTGGAATCACGTGAAGCCTGGAGCCTATTTCAGCCGATTCTGGGCGAAGGTGGGGTACACAACGAGCAGCTCACCAGACCATCACAGGGCAAACACACACACACACACCTAGGGTCAAATTGGAGCAGCTAATTAGCCTAATATGCATATTTTTGGACTGGGGAGGAAACTGGAGTACCCATAGGAAACCCACGCAAGAACAGGGAAAACATGCAAACTCCACACAAAATCACCCGAGCCCAGGACACAAACCCAGGACCTTCTTGCTGTGAGGCGGACGTGCTTTGGGCGTACACCCTGAACGGCTCGTGAGCCATCACAGTGCCAACACACAGACACAACTATTCACACTCCCACCTAGGGGCAATTTGGAACAGCTAATTAGCCAAAAGTGCATGTCTTTGGACTGTGACAGGAAACTGAAGGACCCAGAGAAAACCTTTACCAAGCCCAGGACTCAAACCCAGGACCTTCTTGCTGTGAGGCGGATGTGCTAACCACTACACCACCGTGCTTCCCACCAGTCATTCACTCTTATGGCAAATCTAAAGGTTGTGCATTTATTTTTATTGTCCCGGATTTTATCATCAATCTGAAAGTGATGGAGACATTTTCCAAAACAGTGACTCCGAATACCACAGAGACCACCACAGTGCGTCATTCAGAAATCACCTCAAAAGCAACACAAGGATCACATGCCAGGCCAGGTTCAAATGCCCCTACACTTGCTGCATTTCTGTATGTGTATTCCATGACCTCTGTACAAGCATTTTCCTTTAAAAACCTTTCCAATGAGTCTCCTGAACTGGAAAACTACAACACAGAGATGTACCAGGAGATGAGAATAATCTAAACCAGCTCTAAAGGAGCACATCAGGAGAACATACCCTAAAGTAACATGTGAGTATCTATCAGAACATCAACTGTGGGAGGATGAGGAGTGAGGATGAGGAGAACTAGGAGAGGATGTAGACCCTGACACCTGGATACTAAACTCGCTGTCCTGCTAAACAGTACTGAGCACATTCTTCATTAACAGAATTGCAGTATTTATTCAGATGTAGCACCGTGAGGTCATTCATAAAGATACACAATGTAACTCATTTAATAGAAATTTGTAAAGAAACGGTGATGTGACGTACGCCAGCCTTACCTTGTCGGTCAAACTCTATGCTGTGGCAGTCAGACAGGTTACGATTCCATGGGCAGTAGAAAACAGATCCCCCCTCTTTAATTTCCGGCTGGCTGGTGTTCGCTTTAGGTGCACCAACTATGATACTTGCATCTCTGAAAAACAATTAATATTGTAATAAAACAACAGTAAGAAGATATATGTATTATCATCATTTTAAAGTTACCAAGTACAACAAAAAAAAACAATATATATAAATAAAATTAAGGGAGGTGGGGGCAGAGAAGGCCCTGTATTGCCCCTAGGTGTGAGTGCGAATGGTTAGGTGTGTTTAGGCCCTGCAATGGTCTAGCAAGCAGGGTGTGCCGCACCTTTGCCCAGTGTTGGCTGAGATAGACTCCAATCTCTCCATGACCCCAAGAGTAAAATTAAGGTGGTTCTGCAGATAGATATTGGAGCCTGTCTCAGTCGGCACTGGGGGAAGGCAGGATACACATTGAACAGCTTGCAAGTCCATCGCAGGGCCAACCATTCATAATCAAACTCACACCTAGGGTCAATGTGGAACAGCCAGTTGGCCTAATGTGAATGGGATTAAAGCGGAGTACCCGGAGGAAGCCCAGTGAGAACATTCAAACTCCACACGGAAACGCCCTCACCGAGCCCGGAACCTTCTTGCTGTGAGGCGGACATGCTAATCACTACACCACGCCATCCTGCTTTGAAACAGGCTGTTGTTATTTATGAGAACATGGGTAGGTGGCGCTCAGATAACTCCTCGCAGTCTGAACGCTTTCTCTTGTTTTTCATCATTAAGTCCAGGCCATTTTAGAGCATATTCGTACTAGGGCCAGTTCTCTCTCTCTCTTTTTCCCCCCGAATTTGATCCTTGTTGTATGTTTATGTAGCACCTGGTCCTGGAGAAACGTTGTTTCGTGTTGCTATGTACTGCGTCAGCTGTATGTGGTTGAAATGACAATAACGCTTCTTGAACTTGAATTGTGCCCAAATACAATTGCCCCCCTCCCCACTGTGCCACTGGCCTGTGCTCACATTGTTCGTGTACTTAAGTCATCACAATGCAACATTTTGTGTCCAAAAACAAAAAAAATTATTAATTAATTAAAAGAAAGAATAGCAGCATGAACTGTTAACATTTTGGCTTTTACACTTGGAGTTTTATTGGGTGCGTGCTCTCACACATACATACACCATACAGATTTATCGATTATCCAACACAATGGTTAACACTGCATTGTGCTGTACACATAAGATTTTTGAAAAGGAACACAACACTGACTGCTGAGTGCGAGTAAAACCCTGAGCATGGGAATGGGGTGCAGAGCTTCGGGGGGGGATGGGTTATGCAGACAGGAAAAGAACACCCTTTCCTGTCTCGTGGGCTGGTCCTCAGTGATGCATGACGAGGGGGGGGGGGGGGGGGGGGGGGTGTTTTACCCCCAAAGGGGGGATTAACCCCCCCTTTCCCCCCTCCAACCACCCTTCTCCCTTTCTTTGGTTCCCCCAGTCTCTTGTTTCGTACCCTTTGACCTTTTTTTGCCAAAG
>JBCNYH010000022.1:27091814-27109526 GCA_039654325.1 Tandanus tandanus | reverse complement strand
CCCCCCCCCCCCCCCCCCCCCCCCCCCCCCCCCCCCCCCCCCCCCCCCCCCCCCCCCCCCCCCCCCCCTCCCCTCTTTAGCCTCGCAATGCTTACAATGACCAAGTATTCCAGCAAACAGATCTCAATGAGAGGTTTTAATCAAATAGAAACAGAACTGCAGGAAATATAGACTAGGAAAGAGAGAACTGAGAAGAAGAACAAAGTGCACAGTAGAAAAAGACTACAGACAATCAGGTCTCTCCTAGTGAAAGACAAAACTGTGTGGGGGGGTTATGTCCTGATTATTTTCCTAAACCGGGGAACAGAACACTGCTTTCTTCCTTACAGAAGAGGAAATTCAGATTTTCCGCCATGTGCCTGGTCACCGGGAACATTCCAGTGGTACCGACACTCTGGAAACTCTCTATAGTGATGCCACTTACATGAAAAAATAATGTTTAGTTAAAAAAATTCATTAATTCATACACCTCAATATGCACTGGCCACTTCATTAAGAACACCTGTACCCCTGCAATTATCCAACCATCCAATGACACAGCATAAAACAGAATAATGCAGAAAAAACTGTTCACATGTTTACAAACAATAGTCTCAGGTGCAGAAACAGAATGATGCAAAAAACAAAAAACTTCCAGGAAGAACTTCTGTAGGTGGAAATGCCAAAAATTCACTACCAATACATCTTGCTGCTCCAAACACCATACTAGCCCTCTCTTCTTCTCTCGCTAAACCACACTCTTCCCTTAAAAGAACCACAATACACTTATGACACCGGACACCTATCAAAACAGATACTTATTGGGAGTTCTGCCTTGATGCAATGCATAAATCTATATATTAAAGCTGCCCAATCAGAAATTAGGACCTATAAGGAGCGGCACAATGGTGTAGTAGTTAGTACACCCGCCTCAGTGCAATAAACTCCCAAGTTCGATTCCCAGGCGTTTCTGTATATGTTCCCCTCATGCTTGCGTGGCTTTCCTCCTACAGTCCAAAGACACATTAAGCTAACTGGCTGCTCCAAACTGTCTGTAGGTGTGGATGAGAGAGTGAATGGTTTTGTGTGTGTGCCCTGCGACGGTCTGGCAAGCTGCTCAGTGTGTTCCCCGCCTTCGCCCAGAGTCGGTTGAGATAGGCACCAGCCTAACCGCGACTTCAGCTCTAGGATTAGGCAGCTCAGCAAATGAGTGATTGAGTGATGAGAGAACCTACAATGCAACAAATGGACAGTAGGAGGAGGTAGTACAGGCCACTGACAGTGCATACGGTAATGTATAAAGGGCCACATATTTTGCAAATTATTACTGATAGTGGACCACGGACGTTTCGACACGGTGAAAGATCACCTCCACTCATGGAAACATTCATTCATTTGCTGAACCACGTAATCATACAAGGGTTGCAGGGGGTTGGAGCCTATCTCAGCCGACTCTGGGCAAAGGTGGGGTAGCTTGCTAGACCATCACAAAGCCAACACGCACCCAAACCTAGGGGCAATTTTGAATAACCCCTTATTTGGACTGGGGAAAGAAAATGGAGTACCCAGAGGAAACCCATGCAACTCCATACAGAACCTCCTCACCGAGGCCGGGATTTAAACCAGGACCTTCTTGCTGTGAGACGGACATGCTAAGCACTACACCACTTGTTGTAGTTAAACAAACAAAACAATGAGAGGTCTAGTGAGGTTCAACATTCATCAACGAAAACTTCAACAAGTTAATGACTCTCATCACATTCCTGGAGGCAGCAGGCTCACCACTCGTTCTTCAATTTTACAATCATGTGGCGGATATTTGAGCCTATCTTACTGCTGCTACCAAAAAAATTCCCATTTGGTATCAAAACAGACCAACATTTGGCAAAACCCAAACCAGCAGAGGAACAGAATATGATGAAAATGTTCAACAGCATTTTCAAACCTCCCTTCACATCCATGCCTACCCTCTAACCAACCCATCAACTTGTTTAACCCCCCCTCCAAAAATTAAAATAAAATAAAAATCACAAATATGTAGTGGAAAATCATCCCTACACACATTCAAATAGCCAATAATTTATTTATTCATTCGTTTATTTTTAGGGTTTTTTGTTATAAAGCAAGTGAAGACACTCTTTAAACTATAATCCAGTTTTAGTTTATATACTCAAGTACAACTGAGCAAAATTACTAAGAATTTAAACAAAGACAGCAGAAGTAGTTTTTATCCCACAAAAATGTGGGTTCATGGCTCCAGACTGGAGGGATTCCGAGGAATGATTCTAATAAAGGTCACTTACAAGGCGATTTAATAGGCTATTTAACATGATTCATGGTTAATAAAATATTTTTTATGGTAAATCTTACCTTTTAGAATACAACACCTAAAATTTGCTGATGGTGCCTAATTGGCCACATTAAGCCAAAAATGTAAATAAATAAAAAAGAACTATCCTCTCATGATGTAAATCTAGGTAAATATGGGAGCAGCAGGAGCCCAATGGCTAGAGAAGTGGCTTTGGGACCGAAAGGTCGCTGGTTGATTCCCGAACCAGCAGGAAAATGTGTGGCGGTGGCTATACCTTCCTTTCCTTCACCTTCATGGCTGAAGTGCCCTTGAGCAAGGCACCTAACCCCCACAATTGCTCTCCAGGTGCCCCCAATGTGTGGCAGCCCATTGCTCAGAGTGTGTGTGCTCACTGTTTACGTGTGTGTGTGTGTGTGGTGTGTGCTCACTTTGGATAGGTTAAATGCAGAGGCAATAATTTCCCTTGCAGAATTAATACAGTATAGCAAACTTTTTTTTTAAAAAGCAAAAAAAAAAAAAATTATAAATATCAATAGTAAATAAAGAACATAAGAAGACAGTAGAATACCTTTTTAAAGTATTCATGATTATGTGATGATACAATGTGGGTGGTCATGGGCAATACTGATGATGAACAGATGTGACAATTTTTAAAGAGCATCCAAATATTAAAATCAATATATAAAAACCTGTAAAACCTTCAGTAGGGACTAACCACTGCATACCGAGAACACTGCACAAGACCTGTGGTTTCGGAGACACTCATTTAGCCATGATAATTTGGCCGTTGTCAAAGTCACTCAGATCCTTACCCACGGTCGTTTTTCCTGCTTCCAACACATCACCTTCAAGGACTGACTGTTCACTTGCTGCCTGTTATACCCCACCCCAAGAGAGACAATTAACAATTATTTGCAGAAGGCAAGGTGAAAGACAGAATATCAAGGGGACTATTTAGCAACATCCAGCAAGCCTGAGGTGACTGACTGTTTTAGTATATACTACACAGGAACATAACAAAAGCACACATACAAAGAGTTCACACTATTTCTAAATAATAAGAAAACAATAACCGCAGTGATGAAGTGCAACGGTAATCAGCCTCAACAGTAGCATCATGTACAACATATGTGGACTTACTGTACTAGCGTGTCTTTATATGTTGCAGCACTCAGATTTCAGCTATAAAATATATACAAGCATCCTTTCATTGAGTTCCAGTTTATAGAAAATAGAAATGAAGCCTCATTATTACATCTATCCACAGATCTGAAATACGATTTGGACATTAACTGGAATTCTGAAATGAAGTTAGAAAAGTTTAAAAACGTCATAAATGAGATGAACACATAGCATGTGCTGGTTCAAGCTACTGCTAGTAAGATTTCTGTCATCAAGTGCAACCAAACCTTCCTTAATTTATATAAAAATATTTTACCTTCCTTACTTAAAGAAATGCTCTATACCTATGGGGCTCCACTCATGATACCATTGTGGGTGAATAGGCAAAGCGTTCTACAGGCATACTCCAAAATATAGTGGAAAGCCTTGCTAAATAAATGCAAAGCAAGGAAACTAAATCTGGAATGGTATGCCGTGGCATTGCTTCAGCGACCTTAGTGCAACTTGGGACTGAAATAAGTGTTGTAATGTTGCATGATTTTTTGCTGAGAGCTCATACTGATAACAGGAGAATCAAACTACTCCATAAAGTCTTCTCCAGCACAGTCCAAAGATTTTTAAGGTTAAGACTATGGTGGGGAATTCATGTGTAAAAATGATTCCTCATAATTCCTCCCTGACCTCTTTCACAGGTCTGATGAATCCTGGCACTGTTGTCCTAGAATACGTATGTGCTACCTATCTGGGGGGTCAGCTGACTTCAATTCATTAACACAACATTGTTGAGCCTTGACCTGACAAATGGAAGCAACCTCATGTTCCGTTATGCATGATGGGTACACCACTGCATGTTCTTTCCTTCTTACCCTGACGTACCCATCACCCTGGTATAGGGTACATATTGTCTCATTAGACCACATGACTTATCCATTGCTCCAGTCCAATCTTAAGTCTCCCAAGCCAACTGAAGTCTTTCTTTCAAGCCTCACTCACAAGTCAGGTGTTTTTTCCCCCATCTGTAAAGTTAACAGCTTCTTCCTGGATCTCAGTGTTGGGTGCTCAGTGCTTAAGCCACTTCAGCATTTCAGCAGACTCCTTGGTCATTTTCTGTGCTTGGCATATGCCAATAATTTAACCCTTCTGAAACACAATAGCATATGTTCCATGACCATGGGATACATGCTGAAAAGAGTTTGGGACCTGAAAGTAGAGATTAATTTTTTTGTAAAAAAGACATACCAGGGCTCTCAGATGGGAACTGGATGGAAGATCTTGCAATTGCTGTTGAGACTGCACTGATGAATGAACTAAATACCAAACTGCAACAAAAGGATCTTTTTGTTCATGAAATGTACAGCCTGGTGTAGGCTTTCCTGAGAAAGTTGCATGCAAAGTTGCAAATCGTACATTTTTAAACATGAGCATTTTGTTTACAGTTGTTTTGGGGAATTTTGATTGAATAAGTTATGTTTTTCCTAAGCTTATTTTCTGGCATCTCGCATTTAGTCTTACCAGTCGTATCTTGTCAAAACGATGCAATTTACTGCTTTTATAAAGAGATAAGCCTATTGGTCCGGCACTCCACAATATTTTCTGTATCTCATGTGGGAAAACTAACTGCCCACACTGGATCTAAATCAAAAAGTATCAAGTATGTGCTGATTCCAATGCAAATTGTAACCTTTTTGGCCAGGCCATGTACATGGGTGTGTTTGGTTAAGTGTCCATAAAATGTATATCATAAACGAAACACTTAATGAATAGTGTTGAGACACTTGCAATGACAAGTGAGGACATTAGCACTTTTCAGTGAACAAATGTCTCAACACCAGTCACCAGAACACTAGCACAAAAAAAAAAAAAAAAAAACACAGCCATCACCCCATCACCAAGAGTTGTTACAGCATTCAACATTAAACACCCCCAAAAAAAAAAAAAAAAAAAAAAAAAAAAAAAAAAAAAAAAAAAGCTTTACTTCACTCAGGTAATGCTTTGCTAATAAGACCAACTGCCAGGTTAAAAATATTTGGTGCTGGTGTAATAAAAGCTGGATAAAAAGCTGTTGATATGACAACTAGCACTGTAATAGGGAAGAAAACCCAAATGGTCTTTAACCCAAATTACCAAACCATAAACACTTTACCACACATACCCCAGTCACCACCTGCCCTGGTGTGAATTATATCACTTGAGCACTCTTTCAAATTACTTTAAACCTGCTGGCAAAAAACACTCAGTGTTAAAAATGGATCAGCAGCCTCCAAATACATGCAGCAGAAGAAGAAGTGTACAACTGTATGATAGGAATATACAGAAATACTCAAGAAATTAATAAGAAGTGAAATTATCCAGAACAGTCTTGTGTGTTCACATACCATGTACTATCCTAGAACCTTGCAGGTTAAAAAAAAAAAAAAGAATTAAAAAAAAAAAAGGTAAATATAAATTTGTATGAAATTGGATTTCTGGACCTGCAGGTAGTCATCCCAAAACCTTTCCTGTAATGTACAAGCATATAAGTAAGCTTAGGGTTGCTCTAGTCAGAGCCAATTTAACATTACCGGTAAATATGTAGGCTAAAATGGTACAGTAACGTCATTTCACAAATTTCAGCATGTAATGTTCCTGAATCTTGACCATTTTTGTTAAACATCACTCTGAAATACACTTTAGTTTTTCACACAGCTTGAAACAAGCTGGTGGTTCGTGTGTGTGTGTGTGTGTGTGCGTGTGTGTGTTTTGCAAGTGTAAAGCAGGGAGCAGCCATAGCTTCATGGCGGCTTTGGGACTGAAAGGTCACTGGTTCGATTCCCGAACCAGCAGGGAAAATGTGTAGCGGCGGGGGAGTAAGCTGCACCATTCCTTCCTCCACCTTCATGGCTGAAGTGCCCTTGAGCAAGGCACCTAACCCCCAACTGCTCTCCGGGTGCCCCCAATGTGTGTGACAGCCCATTGCTCCGAATGTGTGTGTGCTCACTGTTTACGTATGTGTGTGTGCTTACTTTTGATGGGTTAAATGCAGAGGCAATAATTTCCCTTGCGGGATTAATACAGTATAGCAAAATTTTTAAATAAATTAATTAATAAATAAAATCAGTCAAAAACAGTTTCGGCAGTTCTGTGATTCTTCTGTGAGAACAAAGCAGACGTACAAATCTTCAATTCTCACACACATCACTGTGCCTTGGTCAACACTAGGTACGAACTACCACATACCACAAACACCCTACAAGACCTGCAGTTTTAGAGATTAATATACCCAGTTGTTTAGCATCAGAATGCAGCCATTGTCCACGTCATTCAAATCCTAACGCTTACTCATTTTACCTGCTTCTAACACCTCAACTTCAAAAACTCACACTAGGCTTTCTGACTAATACACCCCACCCCTCTGTACCAAGAGGATTAATGCTATTCATTTCCCCTGTGGGTGTAGGTGTTACTGAGTTTTTTTCCCCTTCAATAAATGAAGTTTTTTTTTAGAGAACAGAACAATTAAGTGTTAAGAATCAACAAAAATAGAGGAAATCAGACAGGAAAAAAGACTTTCACTGCACTGCAGTTAATTTTACTTGGTCTCCATGTTATTTTTTAGATCATTATAAAAACTTACAATAACTATAATTCAATTAAAGAAAATTGGAAATCAGCCACAATTGGTATCAGCAGGTCAGATTTAAAACAAAATTAGCCACCACTACTGGCCAAAAAAGTGCAACTGATGCATCTTCAGTAATATACATACACATTTATTGCATTTGGCAAACGTCCTTATCCAGAGTGACTTCATTTTATCCCTTCAAGGGCTGAACAGTGGCAGGTTGGTGGAACTGAGGCTTAAACCCCCAACCTTCTGATTAGTAACCCAGAGTCTTAACCACTGAGGCACCACAAAGCCACTGAGCCACCAATGTGTGGCTGACATGTTCACAGACTTTCCTTTGCCGCCCTTTGCCAAATCCAGTTTTTATGTATTAACTTCCTTTGAAAGAATATGTATAACCATTTTTTCTTTTGACCCCAACATCTCTCGTGAGCTTTCTAAGGAAGTTTGCTGAATTACAAGTTGACTCTCCCCCATTTTCTTAATTTATCTACACTCGTGGTAGAGGTTCATGAGGGCTGGGACGAGGTGTATTTCTACATAGCACTGAGACACTTTTCTAAATGGGCTGGTCATCTTTGCCTATTTTCTTACATTACAAACTTGGAAGGTAACAGTGCACTTTAAAATCCCAGTGCATCCCTAAGCCTCAATTACATACCTTATTTAAAAACAAGGAGGAAAAAGCATCCTGAACCTTGAAGCACCGAGACTGCCTTTCAATCGACAGGGTGATATGATGCTTTTTTCATATTTTTGATCCATGAATGCTGTTACAGTATGGCATGAATAGTCATGTTAGTACACCTCTGCAGTGTGTTGTGTGGCTTAGTAACATAACTGCATGTGTAGAACAGTTGTGCATGTGGGTGGATTTAATGTAATCAGAAGATGCCACAGCCATCCGTGTCCGGGAGTCCATGGGAGCTAATTGGCTGAGCTCTCATGGCAGGAAGGGATGGCATACACTCACTTTCCTGTCACTCACAGTGAACACCAGCCAATCATGGGCATCTGTGAGCTCATTCGTACGAGAGGACGGATAGTTATCCAAGTGTGTTAAGTCGCCCCCAAATACACATGTGCAGCAGTTCGTAAAGAGGCAGGCGGTAGTATTGCATGTCACGGAGGGGGCATGTGCATGCTTACGCCCCTTCCCGGTTGGTGGTAGCTGTGTGATAGTGAAGGCAATAATTGACAGGTGGGAATTGGATATGATCAAAACTTTTTAGGGGAGGAAATGGGTAAAAATCAAAAATAGAAAGTTAAAAAAGAAAAAAAAAAAAACCCGAATAACCATTAATTCGGGCTTACTTCAACCATTTAAGAACTAAATCACCTGCAATGGATTGGCCAGGTGTTCAGGGTGTCCCCTGCATTCGCCCAGTGTCGGCTGAGATAGGCTCGAGCCTACAGCCTCCGTGATCATAGTAGGAGGATTAAACAGTTCAGTAAATTAGTGAGAGAGAGAGTGAAGCACTAAATCACAAATGCAACCCAATATTTTGAGAACAGAAAAAAACTATTTCAATACAAAAAAAATACACAGCAGGTCTCATAAGATTTACTTTCTTTCAGTGAAGTTTCAGCCATTTAACTTGAATTTAATGCATGAACACAACTGCACTTTGCTCACTGATCAGCAGTACGATTTAAATGGGGGGGAAGCCTTTTCTTTGCACGCGGGACAGCCATTTCATCTTCAATCTGAACGTGTTCGATACATCAGTATTTGGAGTGTTAACCCTTAAGTGACTGAGTTTTTCTGCTTTTTTTTTTTTTTTTACATCTTTTAAAAAAATAATAAAAATCTGCTCTGACGGTGGATTTGATGCACACACGACTGATTACATTACACGGAGAACCAATCAGAACACCATCAGTTTTCATATATCTGCATTCCCAGTATGCAACTCTGCAGTCTGAGACCCAAAATAAAAACCTTTAATATGCAAGTGTTTAATGGTTAATGCGGAACAATATGTCATTTACACTAAATAAAGTACAAATGTGTGAATTCAGCTCAGTTCTGAGATATTTAAAGGGACTTTTGTGGGGGTTTTTTACACTGATCATGGACATTACACGCAAAGGCCGTCTAAATAAATTGTCTTACTATTAGATTTAAACAGTTTGACAAGATAAAAGATCAATGGTGCACTAGCCTCTGATCCTGTAGGATGCAGGTCTTTGTGGAAAACACAATTTTTGCCAATTTTTGAGTAGACCTTCAGATTAGCTACACCCAAATATATGCTGGGACTCACACAACCACACCCCTTTCTCACACTTCAATATTACCAAATGTTTACTCAGACTCCATCCGGGCAAAAACAACAGATCCATAAAAATATGATTTTAAGCTCTGTTTGAATGGCCTGTCTGCTCAGTGGACACCATTACACCTACAAAAAGAAAAAGATGAAGAAAGCAGTTACTTCCTGGAAGAATGGCACAGGAAATCTGCATAGCTTGCTTAAACAGCCCTCATGACAAAAAAACAAAAAAAAAACAAAAGGAACAGTCATGGATTATTGGCAAATATGAAGAGTAGTAATGACAGTAAAGCAAAAGAGATTCATAAAACCAGGACCAAGTTAAGTACAATCAGGTTCCATCACAAACATTACAACTATTTAACTTCAGTCTTGTCAGGAAAAAGTCATAGCCTGTAGACTCGTTTCTGTTGATCTGATAAACATCACCTTACACATCGAGAACCACAAATACATTTCCTGCCAAAAGATATAATTATCACAAAAGGTCACCTACAGATCAGGATTTCAGTGCCAGTGAGCAGCTTCATTACATTTGATTTATTGGTGTTCTGGGGTATATCAATTATCTTTCTTTAAGGAGTGGAACCTTGTAAAAATGTAAAACCACACTATTTTGCCTATTTGGAGTACTTGCATTAAGTTGTTGCCTCGCTATTTGTTGAAATACAAGATAATTTTTGGTTTCTATTTGAACAAATTGTGCAAAGTGTTAGCTAAAAAGATTTAAGGAAATACATTTTCTTTATAACCTTTCCTCCTACGAGTTTTCAGTACGAGAAGCTTGCCTCTACTTCTCTCCTTTAGGAATATACATGGGTTTGGAGTTTTCATGCTCGTACCGAATCATTTGATTAATGAATATCACGATTCTCACCATGAAACTAAAACGAACAAAAAAGTTGTACAGGGTCACTGAAACAAACAAATAAATAAAGAATTTTTTAGAGTAAAATTTATACTTTATATGAGTTACAACTGTTGCTACCTTACACCTGTGAGGAGGTTTCTCAACCTTTTTTAAGTTCATCTCTGCCAAGTAATGAGTACACATCAATTATTATTATTGTTGTTATTATTATTATTATTATTATTATTAAACCCACTTACAAACAAGTAACATTCGAAAACACATTGAAAGACCATAAAAAACACTCCAAATATAAAATTAAATGAGCAGCTATTTATAAAAGATCGAAATATAAACATGTATCAATGTGTGCTTCAGAACAACTAAGCACGAGCCAGAACTTTGCCTGAGGGGATGACGGACGACTGTACAAGGCCAATTTGGCCTGCTGTGACTCAACACGTGGCTTTTACCACAAAAGAACATACAAGGACAGGGGTTCATTATTCAAATCTGCCATTCCAGGCAGACAGTAAAATAGTCTCTCTATTACAGTGGAACATACTCTCTACCGCTTCAGCCACTGACCAAGGTTCTGCCCATTAACCCTTAAAACAACCAACTCATGTTTTCAAAGATCCCTTCAGACGGTAGCCAGGTAGAAGAATGATGCTAATGCTGAATTGTGAACTAGAACATAAAGTCCACAAAATAAGCTTAATTGAGGTACACACTGGAGGTAAATCAAATCTTTTTAAAATCAGCTCCATAGAATTGATCATCAGGTCAATTTGGATAAACCTGCAAAGTTCTATTCAATTCCGGTCATAAATAACAGAGAAGTAGGACTGAAGTTTTGTAACTATGATGTCGTGATTCTACATCCGGGTCGAATAGTAAAAATTGTTGGTATTGATGTATACATTGTAGTTTAATGTCGCCAAATTGCATTTGATTCTGTCCACGAATCATGAAGCAATTATTTGGACCCTGTTTCTGGCTCAAAAATCTAAAAATTATACTCCATGGAATTCTAGATATCATCCACAAGTCTGCAAAGATTCATGTGATTTGGATTACTACTAATGGAGGAGTAGGACTTTTAGAGCCAGCCGTCCACCACCACCACCACCACAATAACATTAACAAGGTTTAAAACAAATGTCAGAAGGAAAATTTTTCTGCAAACAAACACACTGCTCTCCAACAATACAATGAACCTGGTGAAGAATAGCCTGGAAACCAATACAGCCTTATCCACTCTCTTACTCAATCACCCAATTGCAGAGACGCTTAATCCTTCTAGGGTCGCAGGGAGCCTGGTGCCTATCTCAGCTGACACTGGGTGAAGGCGGGCTACACCCTGAATAGGTTGCCAGACTATCACAGGGCCAACACACACAGGTGTGATTTGGAACAGCCAATTAGCCTAATGTGCATGTCTTTGGGCTGTGGACGGAAAGCAGATTACCCGGAGGAAATGCATGCAAGCAGTGGGGAGAACAAACTGAGCCCGGAACTTGAATCCATTACCTTCTTGCTGTGAGGCGAACGTTCTAACTACTACTCCACCGTGCTGCCTTAGCCTTATTCAGATGGATTCGTGATTTTAGAAAATAAACAGCAAAATACATAAACAATAATCATATTAACCAGGATATTAAAACCAATCTTTAGGAATATCGAGGAGAAGAGAACAGATCCAAACACACACAGAGTGATGTATCTCTGAACAGTGAGGACAAACTGAGCCTGGAAAAAACACTTGATCAGCATTTAGACTGTCACCAGACAATCACCAGATAACATATCTGTGTCGTCATGGGCGAGGGCTATGCATATAATACTAATAATATTAATATTATTATTAATAATAATAATAATAATAATAACCTCCTTAATGAAAGAAGTTAATCATACCCCCAAAATATTGGAACCGAAAGCCAATTAGAAAAAAAAAATGGGTCAGTGGTAGCCTGGTGGTAGGGTGCTGGCTTACTGATCTGAAAGTCGGGGGTTCAAGCCCTACTATCTCCAAGTTGTCACTGCTGCCCCCCCAGTGCAGCTAACTGGGTTATCAAAGGCCAGCCATGTCTCTCACTGTCATGTAAAAGAACTATTGCTGTCATTCGTAAAGAGTAGGCTGCATTGCCGCCAGTGGGTTTCTGCCCTGCGATGACCTGGCGAGCTGTCCAGGGTGTACTCTGCCCTCGCCCAGAGTTGGCTTAGATGGGTGCCAGCCTTCCCGCGACCCTAATTAGGATTAAGCGGTTCAGAAAATTAATGAATGATAGAATCGTGACATTTAAAGAATTTTCACCCTGACTTTGTTACTTTGTATCAGACAGACACACAAATAGATTTAATTAATGGTAAATATTTGTTTCAGATTAATAGAGGAAAAAAGGAATGACTCAAAATTCGAGTGGGGTTGGGGCACAATCTTGTAATTTGCATTTCTGAAACAAATACCAGCAAAAATCTTAATCTTAACAGTCTGTAGTTAAAAGAGAGTTTACAGAGCTTAACACACTGATGGACTTTAATTACATGCTTTTATTATATGGTTAATTGCACAGGAAAAAGTCCCTAGTGAGATATATGTCAAATGACACAATGGAAGGGATTATAACTCTCCTTCAAGAAGGAAATCCAACACAGAGTGCGGCACAAGATGTCAGTAGTTACGAGGCAGCTGTGTCTATAATTTGGTATTAAGATGGGAAAGTCAAGGAAGATGCCAAATCTCGAGTCACTCACGCAGTTGCCAAACTGCTTAATTCCTTCTGGGTTAACGGGGAGGCTGGAGCCTATCTCAGCCAACACTGGGCTAACGCAGGGTACACCCTGAACAGCTTGCCAGACTATTGTAGGGCAACACACACACACACACTCACATCCACACCTAGGAGCAATTTGGAACGTGTGCATGTCTTTGGACTGTGGGAGGAAACCGGAGTACCCGGAGGAAACACACACATGCACAAGGAGAACATGCAAGCTACACACAGAAACGCCCTCGCTGTGAGGGGGGCATGCTAACCACTACACCACTGTGCCACCCACTTGTTATTTAAATGTAAAATATTTCATAAAGTACGTTTTATTCCTGTGGTTTCTACTACAATGCACATTTTGTAAGTAACTCCGGAAAGATTAATTATACATGAGTAAATGTAATTGAAAAGTATTTCCATTTCAATACATTATTTATCCGCCCCAGTGAGAATGTAGTCTAGTGTTTAGACTCTGATCTCTGACCTACTGCTGTTGAAGAGCTCCCCCTCCTTATCTCCATGCCATGTAGACAGAGTGGAATGTGCTGCTCCTACACATAATGAATGACTTCTTTCTAATGATTTAACTAAGGATACAAGTTTGTACCAGGAAACCAGTGTTTTTGTTGTTTTTTATTCTAAACAAGCTAATATTTCTTCTTTGAAGCAGAGATATGTGACAACATTAACAGCTGAACACGTGCATAGCTTTAGAGAAGAAGAGATATTGTGTGTGCAGTAAGGAAAATCTTTATGAACCCTTCTAGACAGACCATGATGTATACAAAGAGTCTATCTGTACAGTTTAAAACATGTTTTAGACTTCAGGTTTCTCTGTTAGTCTGAAATAAATCTATATTAAAGAAGCACTGCGATGGCTGTTTGAAAAAAAATATATCATGAATGTTGTTATTAACCAAGATGTAATTATTCATATAGATGGAAATATGGTTTATGAAGGATATGCAAAATATGAATCGGATTCATACATTAAGTTTGTTTGGGTTCGTAACATGATCTCAATCTCTGAAAACTGTTCAGAACAGCAAGATTTCAAAAAGTCCATGATGTAATCCATTTCCTTCATAATATCGGGCTCAAGAACTCTCAACTCCTTCTGATTTACAAGCTGAAATGACACTAAAATATTTATAACACAGATTTTGAATGGTTATGAAATATTTAGAATATTTTTTTTTATAAAAATAAATTCTCTCCTTTAATATCTGTTTGTGTGTAAAATCTTAAAGCAATCGGTGCTATTTTAATGATTTTATGGAGGATTATTTTAAAAACCGAATCTCAGAATGATGACATCATCAAGGCCCAAGTTAACATTTAAACATGATTTCTGGTGTTTGTGTTTAAATATATGAATCCTGGTGCAAATATAGATTCTCACTACACAGGTGATAATTTTAATCTAAACCTTTTAACAGTTCCAACACAAATCTGTCAACAAATGGTATGAATGGATGAAAATCCTATACTTGTACATGTTAATTTGGGCCCTGATGACATCATCATTCTGAAACTCGGAAAATAACTGCCCCTAAAATAATTAAAACAGAAGCTATCGTCGTCAGATTTTACACACAGACATAAAATCATTTAGAGATTTGAATGAGATTAACTTTTAAAAAAGTACTCTTATACTTTTTAAAATTAGTTAAGAAGCTGAAATGCACACCCACAGGGAGCCGCGATACTCCGAAGATCTGATACAAGGAAGAAGTTTTAAAAATATACATAATGTAACAGAAATTACTAGAAAATTTCTATTTTGATTATACTTTATTTTGTTCTGTATATTTCTAAAACACTGTTTTCTAAAGAAATATGATTTAAAAATTATATCATTATTATTATTATTATTTTAAAATAGCGACTCGATCCTCAATATCTGCACTCGATAAACTTGGAAATGGCTCTTATTGATAAACAGCTTGAGCATTGACTCGGTCATCCCAACACTACTAGAAATGTTTAGAGCTGATTCCGCATTGCAGATGTTTCAAACAGCTGGCTAAGAGAACGATAGGAAAACAGTCAAACATACTGTATTGAACATTGGGAAGTCTGTTCATACAGAAGCAGGCAGTTCACATGAGAATTAAAAACGGTGTTCCATCTATTTGACTTCACTGTAATGTTTGATATGAAACTATAAAATATAAAAATTTGTGAGAAATATGATGAGAAGTGATTGAATGGAAGATGAGTAGGGAAAAGTATGGAAACCATCTCAAAGATATGTACAAAAATGTACAAGAATGCCCTGGGAAGAGTTTAAGTTCAAATCAAGTAACAGTAGTGAGAGCAGCAGCTGCTTTTGCTGTGACTTCATAGTTCATGGGAGAGAGAGAGAGAGAGAGAGAGAGAGAGAGAGATGGGGGTTGTATGGCCTGAAATATGTGAAATGGGTGAGGGGGTTAAAAACCATGTTAAATCACATTAGCAGTGGGCTGAAAAGAAGAGAGAGCGTTTTACCACTCTTTACTCTCAGAGCTACATGAACCAACACACACACACACAACTCTTAATGAACGATCACATTGAAATTTAATGTCACTCTTGCGTCTCTGAAAGTAAAACCCCATGAACGTTACACCTGAACAGGCACAACAACAAAACCAGACAACGCGGACTCTGTCCTGTCTAGATCACTGATCGTTTACCCAGCAGAGATCCCTGTAATCTGATGAACCCCACAGAGATGTTCAGAGAAGTTCTTAAACCTTTACTCAAAAGCCCGTGAATCTAATCTGACCTTGAACCCACTTTCCCCTCCTCATAACGTCTAGCAATTATCATACAAAGAAACCAGACACAATCAGCAATCAGCGCCCCTCCCTTTTAATTCTAAACAAACCACCAGTTCACAGGAGCAGCGGCGATTACAGACGTCTAAGTCCATGTGTCACTGAGTCTCAGAGGAAATTCCAAAGAAGGCATGACTTATTAAAGTTGATATAATCTGATCGAAGACTGAGGTTTTACTCCTTATAACAATGAGTCACCCAACCAACTGTCTGGGTTAAAAAGAAAGAACAGGAACTAAACTCTGTGTGTAAATATACAAAACTTCTCAAATCAGATCCATAAATGAGGCACATTTGATTTATTATAACGGCTATACAAATAATCTTTAAACGTTCCAAATAAACTCTATCGTCTCCTGGTAATCTAATAATATATAATACAGGGATATTTTGTAAAAACATGGATTATATTCTCTCTCTCTCTGGGAGAAGAAGTGGGTACAGTAGTCAGGGGTAATTACAGGAGCATTGTTAGTAATTCCCCTCTCAGGGGTGAATCATTTTCCCTGCTGTGACGTCACAGATTCCCCTGGTCATGGACTAAATATGGCCTGGAACATGGGCTTATCATGCAGTTAATGGACAGGCAAAAAAAAATTTTAGGAAAAGTTCTGTATACAGTTCAGGGTTTATTGTCATTCTGAACAAAAGGTGGAGGTCAAGAGACAGAGAGTCTCCAGCTGTGAAGACAAACTTTCATCTACTCAGTGCAACAACTGGGGGGCCATTGTCTTCTGTAGTATGCAGTTATATTTATATGTATAATAAATATATATACACACAAACACACACACATTCCCCATTAAGGTATAATTTGATCAGTAAGACCATTAAAATTATTAACTCTCCAACAGTTTAATCAGTTACTAGAAGATTCCAAAATCCCAGAATAGTGAGAAGGCAATTTAAATAGTTATAAAAGCTTTCAGTATATCTTTCTGACATTTTCCCCCATAAATAAAGTATGAAATGTAAAGTGATGTTTAGTTGAAGAATCTGAACTCACCCTGGGGACTGGACCATATAAAAGTCCACAGAATAACCGAAATAACTTCCTGCAGGTCCTGTGTACACCACCGGCTTTTCTACATCTAAATTAAACCCTCGGGTCCAGGGAAGAAGGGAAGACATGAGAAGAGAAGACATGATGTGGAAGAAACTTCCCACCGGGGTTGAGCGGTGCTTTTTAAAGCCCATGATGGGATGAGTTCAGATCTGGAATTCAGCTCTCCGGTTTCTTCTGAGATAAAGTTCACACAGTTTCCTCCTCCTGCCACAATCTAAACCAATCTCATGGCTTTTCAAAGAAAAACTCAGATTCTGGTCCTTTCTCTTCTTCAGTCTACTAAAACTCTCTCTCTCTCTCTCTCTCTCTGTCTCTCTCCGCGTCTCTCGTTTTCCTTTTCAGATCCTTTTCTTTCTTAAATGGAGGTCATATTGGGGGCGTGGTGATAAACTGCGTGTGGGCGGGGCCATAGGAGCGCGTCTCAAACACATGGCTGGATTTGATCACTGATTCTCTAATACCAAGTAATTCTAAGGCTGGGATCCCAAAACCGAGACATGTAGCCTACTTTAAAAGGTTGATACGTGCATATGTAAAAAGTTGTATATAGTACCTTACATTACCCTCGTTCTGGTGCAATATCAACATCCGGTTTTGTGCTGTATTGGTTGCGCGTGATTGGGTCAGGAATCGGGGGTTAAAGGTGTCTGGTACACTGCTGTTTAATCCCACATGTAAACACACTCAGTAGGGGGGTATTTCAGATCATTTTTATTTATAATCTCACCATGCTGATTTTGCCACGATTCCTAAATCTGTTGGGCCATTAAAAAAAAAAAATCAGTGATTGATGTTCTTCTGACTCTAAAAAAAAAATCCATGGGGAAAAATGTTAACAAAAATTAGCATTATTCCAATTTTTTTTTTCTTGGTGGAATTTTATATATATATATATATATATAATA
>JBCNYH010000022.1:27062400-27074116 GCA_039654325.1 Tandanus tandanus | reverse complement strand
ATAATAATAATGATAATGATGATAATAATAATGATAATGATAATAATAATGATGATAATAATAATGATAATGATAATGATAATAATAATGATAATGGTAATAATAATAATAATAATGATAATAATAATGATGATAATAATAATGATAATGATGATAATAATAATGATAATGATAATAATAATGATGATAATAATAATGATAATGATAATAATAATAATAATAATAATGATAATGATAATGATAATAATAATAATGATAATGATAATGATAATAATAATAATAATAATATTGGTTAGCACATTGGCCTCACAGCAAGAAGGCCTGGGTTTGATTCCCGGGCTCGGGCGTTTCTGTGTGGAGTTTGCATGTTCTCCCTGTGCCTGCATTGGTTTCCTCTGGGTACTCCGGTCTCCTCCCGCAGTCCAAAAACATGCAATTGGCTGTTCCAAATTGGTCTTAGGTGTGATTGTGATTGTGAATGGTTGTGTGTGATGCCCTGCGATGGCCTGGCGTGCCAGCCTCCCCGTTACCCTAATTAGGATTAAGTAAGGATAATAATAATATGATGATATATATAATAATAGATGATGATAATATGAGGTAAAATAAAATCAAACAATATAAGATAATGATAAAAACCTCTCAAGGACCTGCTGTAGGGAAGTGCTCACAGTTTCACTCGGAATGATTTTGAAGCCGGAAAGGGAGTTACACAGGCAACGAGAGCTGAGAGGTGAAGCGATTCGCTTCTCTCGCCAGGCAATGTCGCATGTTGCTCAGCGACACACGTCTTGCTTGTTGCTTCCTGTGTGAACACGACTTTTTCACTTTCCATGAATTGGTTTTGCCCTGCCAAGTTCTCATGCATGCACAAGATCGTTCCTCTGGTCGTGCTGTTATTGTTACTGTAAACAGGTACAGAACCAAAATAAAATGTAGAACAGGTGAATAAAAGATACTAAGCCTGTGAGCTGGGGTGGTTTCACCAGGAAACTTATATATGCATCCAGAATGAACTGATAATGGAAGATTAAACACGTCGATACTCACTAGTGAATAGGGAACTTTAATAGGAGTAGAACAGTGTACACCCTCAAGAGATTTACAGAACATGAGGAAATATATGCGACAAGTTGAAGTTGTATTCGGTTTATTCTATCGATAAGACGTCGGTTATGATCACTTGTTATCTTTTACCTGATTCATTACTTACATTTTTTATTTTTATTTCTTTAATAAAAGATATGCCCACCGCCTCTAGTCTTTGTGAACTTAAGATGTTCAGCTGTTACAGAACTATTTTCAATAGTGCTAAAATGTGCCTGCAATATGAGACTCTGTTCTTTATCATTACATGGTGCGAGAGACAGTGGTCCTCCCCTGGACCTTCGGGTCCTCCTCATCCTTCTCGTCCTCCTGCTAACTTTAAGTTTAAATAAAACAAGTAAAAGTGTAAAAATCACATTCATTGATTCTGTTTTAATAAATTATTGATTTGTCAATATTTTCTACTGAAACTATAACAATTAGCCCAGTTGAGGATTTCATCGTTCATCGTTCATTTTCTGAACCGTTTAATCCTTATTAGGGTCGAGGGGAGGCTGGCGCCCATCTCAGCCTACTCTGGGCGAGGGCAGAGTACACCCTGGAGGGCTCGCCAAGCCATCGCAAAGCAGAAACACACTGACGGCAACTCAATGGCCTACTCTTTATGAACGTCAGCAATGGTTCTTTTACGTGCCTCTCACCACAGACAGTTAGATACATGAGTGATTGACAGTGATTGAGGGACAGCAGTGACAACTCGGTGATAGTGGGGCATGAACCCCCGACCTTCGGATCAGTAAGCCAGCACCCTACCACCAGGCCACCACTGCCTCCAGTTGAGGATTTATATTATAATATATTTTATATAATATTATATTATAATGACAACTGATTTTATTTTCTATCCCATATCTTATGTTCGTTCCTTCTATCATCTGTAGATTTTGTTCAGAAATCTCCTGTTGTATTTGGAGAGAGCAGCGTTCTCACTCACAACAAAAGGAAAAGATCAATTAAACACCAGACAGCTCTTCCATTAGGATAGAACACAGTGCTGTACTCGGTGACTCATTTCTTAATAAAACTCTGCAGGGTGATGGGACCTTCCTTATAAGTCAATGTTAACATTACCGTTGTGTGGTCGCTATGGAGTCATATTCACCTATATTCACCAAGTGCCTTATATAGATCACACTGACTATGAACAGGAATA
Source organism: Tandanus tandanus (assembly GCA_039654325.1). Classification (NCBI taxonomy): domain Eukaryota; kingdom Metazoa; phylum Chordata; class Actinopteri; order Siluriformes; family Plotosidae; genus Tandanus; species Tandanus tandanus. The sequence goes on along the minus strand of JBCNYH010000022.1, from coordinate 27,071,856 downwards.
ATTACAGTATTAACACCACTCACTCTCCCACTCTCTCATTCACTTTCTCACTCACTCTCTCAATCACTCATTCTGTCACTCTCATTCTCTCTCTCATTCACTCTCTCATTCACTCACTTATTCACTCTCTCATTTACTCACTCTCTCATTCACTCACTCAATCACATTTATTCACTCTCTCATTCACTCAGTCATTCATATTTATTCACTCATTCATTCAGTCATTCACTCACTCAATCACTCTCTCGCTCACTCACTCTCTGACTCACTTACTCACTCACTCACATTCTCTCATTCAATCACTCATTCACTCACTCACTCATTCACCCACTTTCTCACTCACTCATTCACTATCACTCTCTCACTCACTCACATTCTCTTATTCAATCACTCACTCACTCGCTCATTCAATCACTCACTCTCTCACTAACTCATTCATTCACCCACATTCTCTCATTCAATCACTCATTCACTCTCATTCACTCACTCACTCTCTCAATTACTCATTCTGTCACTCTCATTCTCTCTCTCAATCACTCACTCATTCACTCTCGCTCACTCACATTCTCTAATTCAATCACTCTCTTACTCACTTATATTCTCTCATTCAATTACTCATTCACTCATTCATTCAATCACTCATTCACTCACTGATTCATTCACTCACTCTCTCACTCACTCATTCACCCACATTCTCTCATTCAATCACTCATTCACTCACTGACTGGCATAAAGTAATTGAAGTGGAGGTTGGTGCATTTATGGCACTCCAATGTTCTCATGAGGAAATGACATTTTTCTCAAAATCAGCTTTCTGCAGTCTTGTAATTGTTATTGTAAACAGATACAGAACTAAAACAAGATGTAGAACAGGTGATTAAGAGGTACTAAGCTCGTGAGCTGGGGTGGTTTCACCAGGAAACATTTATATTCATCCAAAATGAACTGATAATGGAAGATAAAACACATCAGATATTCACTAGTGACTGGGGAAATTTAAGGGTAATTCTATTGGTGTGTTTGTGTAATGTTTTTATTAGATACAGATCATAATTAAAGATACATGTGCATCAGCAGCTGTCCGTGTTACTTGATTAGTTACCACAAATAAGGACTTAAACAATGCAAATTCCAAAAGAATACCTAATACGTTAATAGAGACAGTGCTGAATCTCTTTTCGAGTGTCACAATTTCATCACTTCCTGGTTTTGTGTAAAGTCATTTCAACTGTTGCACCATAGGAAAGAGCCCATTTAACATCAATCACATACCAGGGTCGCACCAAAGTAGCAAAATATACAAATATTCACCATTAAAAAAAAATTTTATTAAAAAAAGTAATGGCCACCAGTTATATACACAAACCCATGTACTTTTTCTCAACATTATTATTATTATTATTATTATTATTATTATTATTATTATTCTTTCTTCATTCTTTCATTCATTTATTCATTCACTTATTCATTCATTTGCTAAACCACTTAAACTTATTAAGGTTGCAGGGAGGCGACTCTCAGCCGACTCTGGGCGAAGGCGGGGTACACCCTGAACAGCTCACCAGACCATCGTAGGACCAACACAAACAACCATTCACACTCTCACTCACACCTATGGGCAATTTGGAACAGCCAATCAGCCTAATGTGCATGTCTTTTGACTGTGGGAGAAAGCTGGAATGCATGGAGGAAACCCACACAAGCATGGGAGAACATACAAACTCCACACAGAAACACCCTCACCAAGCCTGGGACTCAAACCCAGGACCTTCTAGCCTTCTAGAGAAATTGTACTTTAAGTGAATGTCCCAAAATCTTTATCCATTAAAAGAACTAGTATTCAGCAAAGCAAAGGTAATGTGGACTCTACACTTATTAAAATATTAGGAAGGTCTGTGTGTGAATAAATCAGCTTACCATCAAGACACATGCACATAAACACACACATTTAAATGTTTATTTTACTGTCCAGCATGACAGCACCTTTTATAGCCATGAGTGCTCTACCAAACAAGCTCGCCTGAATTTGCCTTAAGATGTCTGTAGATGATTCCTTATTTATATTCATACTCAGAAAGAGATAAAAATTTATCCTAGACAAAGAAGTCTGTCTTCATATATATATATATATACACACACACACACACACACACACACACACACACACACACACGTAGAAATAGGGACGGTACGGTGGCGTAGTGGTTAGCACATCCGCCTCACAGCAGTAAGGTTCAAGTTCCGGGCTTAGGCGTTTCTGTGTGGAATTTGCATGTTCTCCCTGGGCTTGCATGGGTTTCCTCCAGGCACTCCAGTTTCCTCCCACAGTCCAAACACATGCACATTATGCTAACTGGCTGTTCCAAATTACCCCTAGGTGTGAGTGTGATTGGTTGTGTGTGTGTCGGCCCTGAGGTGGATTGGCGAGCTGTGCAGGGTGTGTCCCGCCTTCGCCCAGTATCGGCTAAGATAGGCTCCGACCTTCCCAAGACCCTGATAGGATTAATCGGTTTAGCAGACGAGTTGGTGGGTGATGAGTGAGAAGAGGAATAGCTATACCATCCTTCACTACTGATACTGTGATGTTATAAAAATGAAAAAACAGCACACCGGAAATGCTGATTAAGGGCTGAGACATACAGCTATAGACATTCTCACACACTCACACACACATTCATTCACACACCCACCCACTCACTCACTTACTCCACACATAAATACCCTCACTAAGCCCAGGACTCAAACCTGGACCCAAGAGTGAGACAGATGTGCTAACCACTTCACCACCGTGTCGCCCTATAGACTGACACTGACACCACTATTTGGAATCCCAGGAGATGCTATGTGTTCTCTGTCATGTAAGAGTTTAATAGATGACCACTCAAAAGCATTCCCAGAAAACCGGAAAACATGAGTAACACTGTGAATCATTTAAAGCTAAATTAGAAATTATAACTCTCTTTGGCTCTTAGTTGGCTTTCTTCAACTATTTCTAAATATGTTTGTTTTGATGATCCCTAGACACAGTTACCCCCTTCCCTCATCTGTCTTATTCTCTAAGAAGAAAAAATAGCAACATAAGAGTCATCCTGTTATTCTCTCTGCCTGTTTGACTTCCATAGCAGTGCGCTTCAGCCTCACATAGCCTTCACACAAGAACAAGAGGCTGACCACCAAGCACCATAAAGCATTGCATATTTATAAGAGAATATACACTGCCACAGCAAATATGTACCAGAATCAAAGCTTAAAGAACTCCACTGAAATATTAGCTTGTATAAAGGTGTGTTTAGCCAGTGTTACCATGGAGATCAAGTTTCTAAATTATAATGGTGGAGATCGAACGCCTGTTCAAAAGCCTAAATGAGCCAGGCATATTAAATAAGCATGAAAATGTGTTGGCCCTGCAATGGACTGGCAATCAGGGTGTTCAGGGTGTACCCCACCTTCACCCAGAGTCGGCTGATGGAGGCTCCAGTCTCCCCATGACCCAAATAGGATTAAACGGTTTGGCAAATGAATTAATGAATACATGAATGAAATACAGTGGTATCTCTTGGAAATAAAATGGAATCGGAACAATGTCTTTCTGAAACCATTTGTTTACTCCTGTACGTGAGTGTCCATAAACCCTGTAGCAGGATTGAACAGACCTTGCTTGACAAGCAACACATTTGCCAAATGAGAACTTTTTTCTCACCGTCGGACATCCATTTACTCTATTCGGAAAGGTGTGACTGCTCCCTTAACACTTCCCCAACTTTTCAATTTCTACGAATCGGTGTTGCGCTGCCAAGCTATCATACATGCACAAGGTCGTTCCTCCGGTCACGCAGTCTTGTTGCTGTTATTGTTAGTTAAACAGCTACAGAACCAAAACAAGATGTAGAACAGGTGATTAAGAGATAATAAGCCCGTGAGCTGGGGTGGTTTTACCAGAAAACCTTTATATCCATCCATAATGAACTGGTAATGGAAGATAAAATGCACACAGGATATTTACTTGTGGATGGGGAACTTTAAAGTAACACATTTGTGAAACAGGTTACATAACCTTAGACCTTTGAACATATGATTTTATACCGCATTGTCAAAACATTTGTAAAATGAGCCCCATCTTCTTCTAGCGGAATTTTCTTTCCTATGCATGAGAATAGTTGCTCTGGTTCTTGCTAAAGGTCTGGTTTACATTAAGAGATTTGGCAGGTTGCCCCTGCAGCATTTTGTATGGTCACAGGAGCTGTCATTCCCCACACCCTGTCCAGCTTTAATCATATCCTACAATAAACAAAGACACAACTTCACACTCCTCCCATTTCCAAACAGAACATAGGCTTCTGACCTAAGTCTGGAACATATGACTAAACTGTTACTGAAGGTTTGGAGCGTGAGCAGTTTGGTTGCCAGGGCAGAGAACAATGTGTCACATGATTTGTGCACAACGTCATGTATCTGGTGTTTTCTAGTGTGTGTGCCAAATCACAGCAGGGGCATTTGGAGAGGTTTCATATTCATGTGAGTTGAATTTATTTTAATTTACACCGTGTGCTTCTCAAACTTAAGATCTAGAGGGACGGTTTAATTATCAATTAGAGAATGACATGAATGAGCGAAGAGGAGAAGAGAGATGAGACATAAGAGAAACTCTGGGAGGGAAAACTCTGGGAGGCAAGCACGCCTCCAGCTTCCCCGCAACCCTAAACTAGATAAAGTGGTACAGATCATCGCATGCAATCGAATGAAATGGAGCCTTTAGCTGGCCCAAGGCACAAAGCTCACCTGACCTGCCTCAGGTCAAGTTTAAAATATGTACATAGTCTATAGAAATCTCCTTTTAGTTTAGTTCTTTAGTTTTTTTAGAGGTTGTTCGGTATGCCCATAGTTATGTAATGATTAAAAAGAGAGTTTATTAGCGTTGAGTGCAAGCAGGGACTCCAGCATGACTGACTATGACAGCATAACTAAAAAGAGAGAATCAGGAGGAAGACAGATATTATGGCACCCTGTAACATAAGGCAATCACCCACTTCACTGTTGACCAACCTTGGTGAGCATGTGAGAGGGCGGGAGTGACAGCATCCCAACATCCCAATTTACTAGAACTCTCTATGTTTGAGAACCCCCAGATCTGCTCCTTTACCTAATCAAATAGTGATGGGCAATTCGTGAACAAATCATTCAAAGAATTTATTAATTTAAGTGAATCAGTTGAATCGATTCGCAAATGCAACTGAATCGATTCACCAGCACTTTGCTAACGTAACTGTCTATTATCACATAAAGTAGTCGGAATCACTCATTAATACTCAAAGCCAGCGGAGGCAGAAGTGGTGTGTGATGCACTGTCCAGCAGTCAGTCTCTACGTCAAGATCCCTGATCGTATCGTGTAGTGCACCGCTGAATCACTGAGCGACCTTGTCAGGCCAAGTCGCTGAATCATTCAATGAACCGGTTGATTCTTGCTGAATCATTGGTGAACAGCTAACTCGCTGAATTGCTCAGTGAATCGCTAACTCGCTGAATCACTCAGTGAACTGCTAAAACGCTGAATCCCTCAGTGAACCGCTAACTTGCTGAACTGCTCAGTGATCCATTAACTCGCTGAAACGTTCGTGAACCGCTAGCTCGCTGTATTGCTCAGTGAACCGCTAACTTGCTGAATCGCTCAGTGAACCAATAACTTGCTGAATCGCTCAGTGAACCGCTAACTTGCTGAATCACTCAGTGAACCGATAACTTACTGAATCATTCGTGAACCGCTAACTCACTGAATCGCTTAGTGAACCACTAACTTGCTGAATTGCTCAGTGAACCATTAACTCGCTGAAACGTACACGTACCGCTAGCTCGCTGAATCGCTCAATGAAACACTAACTTGCTGAATCACTCAGTGATCCGCTATTTTGCTGAATCACTCAGTGAACCGCTAACTTACTGAATCATTCGCGAACCGCTAACTCACTGAATCACTCAGTGAACCGCTAACTTCCTGAATTGCTCAGTGAACCTCTAACTTGCTGAAACGTTCACGAACTGCTAGCTTGCTGAATCGCTCAGTGGAACACTAACTTGCTGAATCGCTCAGTGAACCGCTAACTTGCTGAACCGTTCGCAAACAGCTAACTCGCTGAATCGCTCAGTGAATCGCTAACTCGCTGAATCGCTCAGTGAATCACTAACATGCTGAATTGCTCAGTGTACCTCTAACTCGCTGAATCGTTCAGCGAACGTTAATATTCTAGTGGAAAATCTTTATTAAGTTTTGTAATTTGCAAACTAGATCATTCATAGATATAAAAAATGGAAAAGATTTGACTTGTCAGTGTGATACTTCTTCATAAGGCAGAGTAAATAGCTCAGTGAGTTAACAGTATGCCTTGCAACTTGATGATGCAGGTTTGAGCATGACAGTGGGGTTTTTTTTTGTTTTGTTTTTTTTGTTTGTTTGTCTTTTTGGTGAATCAAATGAATCGATTCACTACAGTCGAACGAACCAAAAGAATCGAGTTAGTTAAAAGAATCAGACTTCCCATCACAATAATAAAAGCCTATTAACAAAGTGCCCGACTAAACAAGTAAGTTTTCAGCCTGGTCTTAAATACAGAGACTGCGTCTGAATCCCAAACATTAACTGGAAGGTTGTTCCATAAATATGAGACTTTGTAAGAGAATTACAATAATTACAAAACACATTACAATAATCTGCCCTCTGCTGGGAGACCAGAGATGCAGGAAGGCGCTACTGTACAAGAACTCTGATTGGCTGGGTGAGATATTAATCCTATTGCCTGTGCATGTGGGCTAAACTGGTGTGTGACGTTACCAGGGGAAATCCGGCCTGATAATAGCGGCCAGTAGAGGGCAGCGTATCCAGCCAGTGCGGCTGAGGCTAGCTAATAAAGGGGCACCAAAATAATTAGAGGTCAAAGCAATTAACAAACTACTGGACTAATTAAAGAAAGTTATCATTAATTTAAAAAGAAATAGTGAATTAACACGTTAATGCCTACCACTGTGTGGACGGAGACATGAGCATTTGGAGGAAACCCATAGTGCTTTATTAGAGTAAAGGTCAAAAAGTTCTCACATTGATCTTAGTTACATTTTTTACATCCCAAAAATCCTTTTAATAGGATGTGTTCACTTTTTAAATCGTTTGTATGTAAACTATATCAATAAAATCTTTTCTATACAGTCTAATATCTGAATTATGAACGGATTTATTTGTTGTTTGTCAGTCACAGGGCAACTCTCAGACTCTTAGGTTTATCTTTAAACAGTTAAACATTCCCATGCAGATTTTTTGCCTTAATTGCTTCCATCTTTCAATCGTTGCACAGGCTATGCTGACTGTGTTAAAACATAAACCCTGGGAATTGTGAGAGAGGAAAGAATAGTGAGGGTTATGTCACATCTGCTTTGTTTTTTTAATGAATCAAGTTTAAGAAGCTGGTATTTCTGTGTTATTCTTTTTCTTGTGACTAAAGAACAAATGTGGGTTTTGTGGTCCAAAACCACAAAAACACACACTTACAATGTAACAAATTCTACTGCCAAATATCCGAGGTGGGTGGAAAAGTAAACCGACGGTATTCATATGAAATGACTCAATTACTAATTCATTATTTACTAAATAAGAGTAACAACACATCAAAATTTCAGTTAAAACATATGATTAACTCTTTAATTATTGGAAAAGAAAAGCCAATTTTGTTCTTTTTGCTGTACAATGAGGACACAGTTCTGAGATAAACAAACAAAAAAACACAAATAAATACATATGAAGAAATAGAGATGAACTCTAGCTTTCATTATTAACTCATCCAGTATTAGGCCCAATAAGCTTATGCTGTAGAGATGCGGCATCTCTCTATCCATCCATCCGATATCTGGCCACAATTTTTATAAGGCTTCTTCTTTATTTCTTGACAGATTTAAATTATCTGTCTGATAGACAACCTTTCACACTCACACTCACACCTAGGGGCAATTTGGAACAGCCTAAAGTGCATGTACCAGAGAAAACCCACGCAAGCACGGGGAGAACATACAAACTACACCCAACTTGATCCCAGGACCTTCTGTATGAAAGGTGGATGTGCCAACCACTACGCCACCATGCCACCCAATTTTCTACCCAGAATTTGCAAAATTAATAAAAATGCAAATTGATGCAAACTTTTTCAAAATCACAAGTGTCTTTTCTCCTTTGTTTCTTGTCTAATTTGAATTCTATTTGCTTTATCTGACAGAGCTCGACGGGTCATTGGTCAGTGTTCAGCTTGGTGCATCCTTCTGTTCACAGGTCTGAAAACACATTCTGCCCGGTTTTTCCTTCTTTTATCTGCCGAATTAAAATGTTTATAGAAATTTACCATCATGTTTACTCTCAGAAATACATTTATCAATTGCAGTACAACACAAATATATATCATATTCATAAATCTGCGATGCTCATTCCAATAAATATTCAGTCAGATACCTGCACCTGCACTGATTTTATTTTATACGGGCGCCAGATGTGCACGGCATCACAGACATTCAGGTTCATTTTTATTTAAACATATTTTCAGATTTATGTTTAGATGTGTTTAACCAACTTAGAAAACGGGCAGCTTCAGTGGCAGACCTCACAATTCTTCAGTGAGCAAAAGTATCGGAACAGGTAGTCTTAAAGTTAATTAAAGCAAATAACCCTTAATCGTTGCCTAAATATCCCTTTCTTAATTAACTGCATCAAGCCGGCGACCCACTGACATCACCAAACTGTGGCATTCTTCTTCTCTAAAGCTTTTTGAGACTTGTACTGCAACTTCTTTCAGTTGTTTGTTTTGGGGGTTTCTCCCCCTCCCCCAGTCTCCTCTTCAGGAAGTAAAATGTTCACCTGGGTTCAAGGGGCTCTTTTATGACTGATGCATGGGAGCAAGGATTTAATTTTGCATTCCAAACAAGGAATTTAAAGAAGACTATCTTTCTGAAACTCAAGGAATATCTGCATCAATCGACTAATTACTTAGTTTGTTCTCATTCATGCATTTGGCAAATCATTTAATCCTACCAGAGTTGCAAGGACCTCAACCAACTTTGGGTGAGGGTAGGGTACACCCTGAACAGCTCATCAATCCATTGCAAGGCCAACACACACACACACACACACACACACACACACACACACACACACACACACACCTAGGGGCATTTTGGAACAGCCAAATATCCCAGTGTGCATGTCTTTGGACTGTGGAAGGAAACTGGCGTACTCAGAAGAAACCCACGCAAGCATGGAGAGAACATGCAAACTCCACACAGAAACACCCTCGTCAAGCCTGGGACTTGAACTCAGGACCCTCTTGCTGTGAGACAGATGTGCTAACCACTATGCCACCCCTCGCGGAAGCTTTGTGTGTGTGTGTGTGTGTGTATGTATGTATGTATGTATGTATGTATGTATGTAT
>JBCNYH010000022.1:27036030-27047885 GCA_039654325.1 Tandanus tandanus | reverse complement strand
AGGACAGTCGTACTAAGCATTTCACTACATATTGTACTGTGTATGATTTTGTATGTGACAAATAAATTAGAATTTGATTAGAAACTCCTGTAGGCAGAACCCATTTATTAATTCATAAGCCACTTAATCCTAATTAGGGTCGCAGGGAAGGCTGGTGCCATCTCAGGCGACTCTGGGTGAGGGCGGGGTACACCCTGGACAGCTCTCCAGGCCATTGCAGGGCCAACACACATACAACCACTTACACTCACACATATATCTAGGGGTGATTTGGAACAACCAATTAGCCTACTGTGCATGTTTTTGGATTGAGGGAGGAAACTGAATTACCCGGAGGAAACACACAAGCACAGGGAGAACATGCAAACTCCACACAGAAATGCTCGAGCCCAGGAATCGAATCCAGGCCTTCTTGCTCTGAGGCGGACGTGCTAACCACTGCCGCCCGCAGGTAGAACCCATCATATTTAAAGTTGATATCTATGTTTGGGTGTTCTCTTTGCTATTGTAGTGTGTAATGTCTTCATGCCAAGATCACTGCGTGTGTAGGTGTCTCCAGGTCAGTGTCTAACCATTAGATGACCAGGTGATGGGAAAAGCTGAAAATTGGACTTATCAGAGAGGATGACCTCACTGCAGTCTTCCAAGATCAAATTCTTCTGGTCTTTAGCAAATGTCAGCCTGGCTCTTCTCATTGATGATGGGCTTTTTTCTAGATTTGCATGACTTCAACCCTGCATTGGAGTAACCTGTTCACAGTGCACTTAACGCCAGCTACCATTTGCCCTTCTTTCTGTAGGTCACTTGATGTCATCCTGCAGCTGATGTGTGACATTCGAATAAGTTGATGATCAACTTAGAGTTTAATATCAGACAATTTGAATCAATGCATCCATCCATGACTGGCATGATTATAGATCTTGACATCAATCCAAAATACTACAATTAAAATAACTAATAAATTAAATTTGTAAAATTTAGCTGATTTGCTCCTGAAATTTGTATCATTATTTTAAGAATCATATACATAAAATTGACTGCAATAAAACAATCTTATTGCAAGCAGGGCTGCATATTTTGTTTGCAGTATTTAATCCCACTGCAGATTTTATACCATAGATAACAATATTCTACACACTACACACTCACTCACTCATTTGCTGAACTGCCTAATCCTAGCATTAGGGTCGCAGGGAGGCTGGAGCCTATCTCAGGCAATACTGGATGAACACAGCTTGCCTGAACAGTTCGCCAGACCATCGCAGGGCAACATGCAACCATTCACACTCATACTCACACCTAGGGGCAATTTGGAACAGCCAATTAGCTTGAAGTGCATGTCTTTGGACTGTAGGAGGGAACCCACACAAGCACTGGAAGAACATGCAAACTACACACAGAACTCGGGACTTGAATCATGGATCTTCTTACTGTGAGGTGGACGTGCTAACCACCACACCACTGTGCCGCCCAATTTTCTACTAGAGTACAAAAACATTTTGTTAGAGTTGAGGGAATGGCTCTTTCCTGGTTATTTGACCAACTTTTATTAGTTTGTAAGTGATTGAGGTGGTTGTGTAACAGGTTGAAAAACAGACAGGATTTTTTGGTAAATTTTTAATTTGCACAAAAACATCTAAAATTCTCCAAAATGATTAAGGTCCAGTTTTATGAGACCAATTGTTATACGGACATTGGGCATGGATTTGATTAAAACACAGTAAGCTACTCTACAAGAGGCATTTTTCTAGATCTGAAATATCCTGGTCACCCTACTGAGATGTAGTGAAATCGATTTTACTTGAGCATGGAGATTCTTTCACAGTGCTCCATTCAGTGGTGGACTTCAGTAACGAGCTGCAATGATAGATAGCAATCGTTGGTTAATGACTGATCATGAGAACACATGGAGATGTTAATTTCTGATGTACTTTGTGTGTCCAGAGTAAAAAGCCCAAAATGACTCCTGAGGCACTGATCTGCAAAATCAGTTGAGGCGTGTGCTCATATGCAAATATTGAGCAAATATTGATCATATTCACGAGTATATATAACTGATACTAGAGATGACTCAGCAGAAGTGTAATAAATATCTTTTCATCAATGTTATTTAATGAACAAGGATTTTGTGAGCATTTGTAACTCGTGTAAGAAATTTGGACGAAGCATTTTATGTACGCGGGGTGTTGCTGCCCTCTAGTGGCAAATCATTATTTAACTAGTGGTTGCCAAAAGAATTGACCTCCCCTGGCATTTTCCCTTGGCCTCCCCTGGCATCCAAACACCATTCCCACAGTGAAGCATGGTGGTGGCAGCATCATGCTGTGGGAATGTTTTTCCATCGACAGGGACTGGGAAATTGGTCAGAATTAAAGAAATGATAGATGGTACATACAAGGAAATTCTTGTGGAAGAGAAATTCTTGAAGGAGTTGTGTCAAGCCCCTTAAGACAAACCCTAAGAGACACTGGGTGAAGGCGGGGTGCACCCTGAACAGCTTGCCAGAAAATCACAGGGCAACACACACACAACCATTTACACTCACAACTAGGGGCTATTTGGAACAGTCAATTAGCCTAATGTGCATGTCTTTGGGCTGTGGGAGAAAACCGGAGTACCCAGAATAAACCCACGCAAGCACAGGGAGAACATGCAAACCACACAGAAACCAGGAATCGATCCCAGGACCACCAACACCACTGTGCCATCCCACTGTATATTTAAACTAATAAGAAAAGTGTTTTTTATATATTATGTGATTTTACACTCATTTAATTCTTTCATCATGCAAATTTTAGTAACACTCCATTGCATGTCATTATTAGACCAAAAATAATACACAACAAAATTATTGGACCAGTTAAGCCTATGAAAGTGACAGTATTGAGAAAAATGGATGAACAACGAATTTAAATAAATTTTACTTTATTTGTCACATTTTCATATAAAATGAGTTACTTTTCCTGTTCCATGGGTAACAGTTAACATTAGGGTCTTGCAGCTAGTTAATCTAACCTCATTCAGTTTCATTTATCAAGCATCTTTAGAACACACATGCTCACACACACACACACACACACCTTCCATTGACATAGCTCATTTTATATCAAGACAACAGGTTTAAAAACACACACACACACACACACACACACACACACACACACACATCACCCATCCTTCCCTCCCCTCCCCAGTGCACTGTGGTTTGGTCTGTAGCAGTTCATCACATCTTCAGTGTAATTGATCCATTTCTGGCCTATAATTCTGCTACAAAAGTAATCGCAAAAATGTCTGACACTTCATCACCATGATTAAAGACTATCCACACAAACACACACACACACACAGAGAGAGAGAGAGAGAGAGAGAGAGAGAGAGAGAGAGAGAGAGAGAGAGTCTGTATACTGAATCAGTCACATGTACAAAGATACACAGTCAAGGACAGAATACAACAAAACACTTTCAGTTCTGTATTCAGTTACATCATGACAGTACAAAGTAAATATGCTTTCTCTTATGATTAGTTATTTCAAAATGGTTATTATTGCAGTTTTTGCCTAAACTGTAATTCTTGGCTCAATACACTGTTGAGAAGCTGATGTAAAATGAAGGTCATGACCTTCAGTCAAGTTACTCAACAGTGAGTATTGAGTTAAATTTAAATACTCACTATTACCCATGCATATCTATATGAATAAATGAAGCAGAATAAATACACTGAATATTTTGTATGATTAAACCTTCTGTGAACAAAAAACATTACAGTACTGTCTATAATGTAGTGTCGCTTTAAGAGATATCAGATTATCTCTGTGTGTGACCAGCAAGTTACTCTTTACACAGCATTCACACTAATATGTAAACCTAACACAAGAGCACCTTTTTGAACAAACATAAGGTTTAATACACTTTCATATGAATATAAAAACTTTCTCTCTCACACACACACACACACACACACACACACACACACACACACACACACACACACACACGCACACAATTTTCTGCCTGGTGCAACATCCATTCTTCTTTTTTCTATAGTGTATACAAATACACATATTTTTACACATACATCATTTAATGACAAATAAATGTCATCTGAAATGCTTTTTATTTTATATTACCAGCTAAGGTACGTAATCAGGGCAACAAAAATAAAAACCATACTGGATCAAATTGTGCTGGAATGAAATGTAACAAATTGTAGATGATTTGATATCATAATTAATATGTGGGAAAAAAAGGTTAAAAAAAAGTCTTTCCCATGTGAAAAACAATGTTCTCTGCCTACAGCATGGCAGACTTACAGTATAGTACTTACATATAGCAAAAATAATAAAACTCAATGCCATGTTATAACCCTAAACAGTTAGAACGTAACGCGGCAGTCACATCTTGCCAGATAGTGTTAACGGGCGACAGACAGAAAGCAGAATCTGTTTGTCTCTGTTCGGACGCATTTCGTGTCTGTTTCTCATTTGGTGTTATGTGTTTCTTGTCAGGTGAGGTCTGTCCAATCTGACAGTGAGTTTTGTGCATGCACTAAACTTGGAACGGACTCCACCGTGCAAAGGCGTCCGCTGGTTGTACGGTTGTAGTGCTAGCGTTTTGTACTGTACTGGATCTGACTAGCAACTGGACTGCTACCTGACATAGGTGAACCGGAGGTGGGTCTTCACCGTGTTTGTACAGCGATGTACATCCTCCAGGGTATTGTGAGACTAGAGCAGCAATGAACCTTCAAACCTTCGATTCACCATCGAAATATATTCTTTCACCAAGTTTCTCTCCATCAGACGTCCGTTTACGATAGCCGGTAAGATGGGACTCCTGATTTAGTTCCAGAGCTACACCACATCAGACTGTTTTCCAGCTAATGGTTTTCAGGCTCTTACAGTAACATTTGTCATATCATAAATCATGTCTTCCAAGTTTCCATACAGAATGCTGGCCATCTTACTTTTTAGAGGTTTAGGGATCAGAGGTGTGAACAGATGGCACATACATAGAAAAAAACTTAATTAATCCACAGTGTGCAAATAAAATGTCTGGAACCAGTAACTTAAACACAGTAGCCATTTGACCTCATGAGTCCTGAAAGACTAAAAACTGTGGATTATTCTATACTTAATCACAGCTTTTAAAACCCAGCTTTTGCTGAAGTATCTTTATCTCACACTGAAAAAATGAGCAAAAAAACCCCCAGCCTTTGTGTTTTATCTTCCATTATTAGTTCATTCTGGATGAATATAAAGGTTTCCTGGTGAAACCACCCCAGCTCACTGGCGTAGTGTCTCTTATTAACCTGATCTTGTTTTGGTTCTGTATCTGTACTGTAACAATAACAAAACGGCGTGACCGGAGTAACGATCTTGCGCATGTGTGATAACTTGGCAGCGCAACACCAATTCGTAGAAATTGGAAAAGTGTGAGATCAAGTGTTGAAGGGAAATTAAATCCAAATTTGATAAAAGCTTGCATACATCTTTGCACATCAGAACATACTGTTGTTATTACAATCTTCTTCATGGAGAAAAAAAACGACTAATACATTTTCACACGGGGGTGTCATTATACTACGAAATGTCTCACGTGACTCACAATGCTGTAAACAAGGAAGTGTTCTGCATATAAATGAACTGTGGTGTTTTCCATGAGTTCATGTAAATGAGCAGGCGCCTGTCTGATGTATGTAAATGTAAAGCGGCCTTCACACTATGAGGAATTGGCCCAGTGTATGCCAACATATGGTCAACATATATATATATTTTTTGAGTTTTTGTTGTTATTCATTCTAATACGTTTCAGTACGTTGTTGGCGCCATTTGTTGCAAATTTCAGTACAAAAAATAAATAAATAAAAAAATTCGACATATGCCAGCGAGAAGCACGTGTGCAGCGAGAAAGCTCTGTAGGCATTATGGGAACGTCTTATTTGTACGAAGTAAGCCTACCATTACCAGTATGGCCTCATTGGTCCTACCCCAAGTGAGTTAATTTCACCAGACTTCTTGCTCATTATCCACACTGCTCATCATCCACACTCCTAAGCTTGAATTATTTTCATGACCCTGGGCTTCTTAGACTTTTCTGTTGGTACTGTTGAGGATGTGGAGGCAGTTGAGAGTTTTTGTGAAAAATTGGGACTGGGAGACCTGGATCTTGAGGCTTCTTGGAATGTACTTCTTCAGGTGAATGTGTGGCAGAAGTTTTCTTCTGTGGTTAGCTAACCATTTTTGTGCTGATTTGGACATGTACTACAGATGACTGTCCTGCTGGAAGATCCAGTGATGACCCAGTTTTGGTTTCCCAGCAGAGGAAGCCAGATTTGAGAATGGCCTGGTATTTTAGTACATGATGCCATATACTCTAACAAGTTTTCCAGGGCCTTTGGAGGAAAAACAGCCTCACACCTTAACAAAGCCCCCACCATGCTTTACAGATGGCATAAGGTTCTTTTGCATTATAGCTATCCTCGTTTTACACCAAACCCACCTTGAATGTTTATTGCCAAAAAACCCTACTTCTGGGTAACAGAAAATACTTTTTCTGGCACACCCTTCAAGTCATTTGTTGGCATGAAGGCTGCGTCTGATGGTTGGTTGGAGTCTTGGTAACCCAAAGATTTGACTTTTTTTTTGTAAATCACTAACAGTAATCATTGGGGATTTTTCCCTCTCTTCCCAATAATAAGAATGCAAAATAAACTTGGGTGCAAACATGTTGCAGTTACAGTTAATTTTCACCTTTTTATTATTTTCCAGAAGACATGGGCGTTTTTAGGAGAGTAGATATTTTTTATAACCATTCCCTGACTTATGAAGGTTAACATACTTCTGGCATATTTGGTTTGTGTGTTCTCTTATATTTCCCATGGTGATGGATGACTAAGGGCATTTGACCTCCGTCACGTCGTATCTGTACCCAAGTTAATCAGCAAGTCATGGATTACAGCTTGAAAGTTCCTACACACTCCAGTCCACTGTAAATTAGTGAACACATTTTGGCACGTATCTTTGGTGAACATTTCCTGATGAGTGATTTAAGGTTGCAGGGGGTAAAAAAATTCAGTGTGAGATGAAATTAATTCACCAGATGGTTGATTTTTTAAAGCTGTTTTTACTAATATTTACAGGAGGTGCCATTGTGGAGGGCTGTGAATTAACTGCCATGAACTATGAATATTAGCTATGATTCAGACGACTAGCCTGGTTCCATAACAAGGTTAAGATCTGGTTGAAAAGTGAAAGGTGGAAAGCTGTCTTTTTCAGGTAACCTCTTTTTCAATGACTTTAATTCAACCTAATTTCAACTCTAAAGTCTTGGAAACTTTAAAAAAAGAAAGCATGCAGGTGGACTGGCTACTCTAACATATCCCAAGGTGTGAATGAGTTTCTGAATGTGTTGGTGCACATAGTGTTTACCTAGATACACTACCCAAGGTGTATTCACACACCACCCTGACCAGGATAAAGTAATTACTTAAAGAAGCTACTGAGTTAGTGCACTCATCTGAAATGACTTTGTATCGCAGCTTAAATGTATAACAGAATAACTGAAGTCCAAGGAACCTTATAGCAATTACATACACTATAAATATATTGTGTTTTAGTTTTATGTTCAAATGTAACTAAGGTGGTATTATGTTAGTTTCTTAAACGTTTTTACAGTAGCACGCTCGCCTCACAGCAAGAAGGTCCTGGGTTCGAGTCCCGGGCTCGGCGAGGGCGTTTCTGTGCAGAGTTTGCATGGTCTCCACGTGCTTGCATGGGTTCCGTCCGGGTACTCCAGTTTCTTCCCACATTCCAAAGACATGCACATCAGGTTAATTGGCTGTTCCAAATTGCCCCTAGGTGTGAATGGTTGTGTGAGTGTTGCCCTGCGATGAATTGGCGAGCTGTTCAGGGTGTACCCTGCTTTCACCCAGAGTCAGCTGAGATAGGCTCCCGACCCTAGTAGGATTAAGCGGTTCAGCAAATGAATAAATGAATGAATTTTTACAGTGGTAAAATTTCCTCTCATTAGGTTTCAAAACCTTCACTTTTTCAACTTTTACATCTCGGGAATTTCACACTATTCTTTGCATCCAATAAACAGAAAAAACAAAAAGATTCTCAAACAGCTAATTTGGCACCATCTCATACCTTTGCTCTATGATCTGTGATCGGTTCATCAAAAGCTTCTATAAAGCAAATATACTACATGGGCAAAGGTTTATGGACACCTGACCATCACACCTGTGCTTTGCTAACATGCTATTCTAGATTTCCTCTTCCCTTTGCTATTATAAGAGCCTCCATTCATCCAGGAAGGCTTTTCAGTTGATTTTTAGCCATGGCTATAGAGATCTGTCCATTCAGCCACAACAGCATTGCATGAGGTCAGGCACTGATGCCAGGCAAGGAAGCCTGGGGTAAAGTCAACATTGCAATTCATCCCAGATATGTTCGGTGGAGATGAGTTCAAGGCTCTGTGCAGACCACTTGGGTTCTTCCATTCCAAACTTACCAAACTTCAAGGGCCTGGTTTTGTCACAGGACATGGTCATGCTAGAACAGGTTTGGTCAAGTCCCTTAGTTTCAGTACAGGGGGGACTGTAATTTTACAATATGCAAAGACATCCGAATAAAGTGTGTGTTTCCACCTTTGTGACAAGGAAGGCTCACACACTGGTCTGATGGTCAGGTGTACACACACTTTTGACCATATAATGCAACCGACACCTGTGCAAAATAATCATGTAATCGTTTAACATGCTGTTTAACTTTAAGTCTTTAATGTGCATGATTATCTCTGCTCCCTGTTACTTGTTCTTCGCAAACACTTGTACAGTACATCAGAGCTAAGAATTTCCAGAGTAATGTCTATTTATAATAAAGACGGCGGTTATCAGGGGCCCTTGTTCAGCTTCACCACTGAAATTCCACCAACATCCATAGAGCATTTCAAGCTACTGGTAAACCAAGGCATCGACAAAGCTGTAAGAACCCGTGCCATCTTGTTTACTCTTAGGCATAAAGGCCACACATTTCACCAGTACCAAATATATAATTGATACTGCAGCAGAAAAAAATGCAATCTTTCAATCAAGTGTTTCCTCTCTGCTTTGTTTTGATTTTTAAAGTTATATGTGAATAATTTATTATTCTATAATTTTTTTTCCAATAAAATGTTAAAAGTCCTACATCAAATATAGTGCATGCTTGTTTTTAAATACAAACCAGTATCTCTCAGTATCTCTCAGTTGACTTGATCTTCAAATATTGTGCAAAATATCTGCAGCACTGCCAGGCTCTAAACTTCTGGAAGAAGTTTTATTGTCTCTTCTTCCTCCAGTGGGCACGTCTCTTGAAATTCCGTGCCACTTGGGCCATGTTCAGAGGGGGAGTGGCCCTCTTCAGCCTCTTTTATGCTCTCTGAACATGAAGGAGGAGATTGCTCAGAAGTAGGGCTCTCAGCATGATCTTGCCTGCAGGTTTGGGATTTGTGACATTTGCTCCTGGCCTCTTCTTCGACTTGTCCACCTTGAGGATCTTCATCTTTTAAGGGCTCTTCTTGCTTGTCATGTGTCTTAAATGTGGTGGTTTCCACATGGTCTATCTGATAATAGAGGACAGAAGCTGGCTCATTCAGGCTGTGAGCATCCTCCTGGTTGTCCTTAATGCATAGCACAGTAGCTCCTTCTGGAAAACTGTTCTGAAAGAACATTGGGTCCACCTCAACCATACTTTCAACCTCCTCCTGGTTGCTAAGCTCCTCATGCAGAAGACACAGTTTTGGGCTGGGACTTGGGACCTCCTCTCGGTGTTCCTCCTCTTCCTGCACCCGTCTCCGCTCCTGCTCCTCAGCACTCTGAAGGTGGAGCACAGCTGTCTCGTTCTCATGCTCCAGGCTATGGCAGTGCTCCTCTAGCAGCTCCTGCTCACTTGAGGCCTCTGTCTTCAGCTCTACTCCAGAGTCCAGGGAAGAGTAGGCACATGAAGGACCAGGGTCCAGGTCAGTGTCCTTTCCACAGTCTTCTCCAGATTTGGAGCCTAGCACATTTATGTTCTCCCGGTCTAGTTTCATAATTGTGTGTAAAAAGTGAGTTCGAACACGGATGGGATTGAACTCAATCCTTCCTGCTGCATTATGACACCCATCTCGAGAGCAGCCACACGGGAAGGACATGCGGTCTACCTGGGATAGAGAGATGTAAAAGATAGAGGGAAAATTAGAGCACTAATCTGCCTCATTTTGTCTCAAATATAAATTAAACTGATAAAAATCCACAATAAAGATTTGAAAAAGGGATTAATGTAGGAAGATCAGTTGATGCCGGCACCAAAAAATATACGATTAAATGCAGTTTATGAAGACTCGATTCTTCCGAGAAGACCTGTGATGGAGATATGAAAAAGAGAAAAACAGAGGAACAACACAGATAGACATACTGACCCTGAAGAAGAAAAATGTGTAGTATCAGAAAATAAAACTGTAAAGAACTTAAAAAAAAAAAAAAACCTTACTAGTGATACTGGTGGAAAATCCACGGTTCAAAGGGTTAACAGATTTTCAAAGGTTAATACAGGTGGTAATACTATACCACATCTTTAAAGGTGATGTTATTTTTAAGAGAGATGAACATGTATGCAAAACTAGAAACAGATATAAACTATTACTTTTTTATAGGCATGGAATCTACCCCTACTATGTGCCGACATGAAATCGTGGCATTTATACAAAAAAACCCCCAAAAAACAGTTCTATGTTATTATCAGATTATTTCAACTATCACATTACAGGTATGAAATCAGAACATCTAGCCCTATTGTCGCTCAGCATGAAATTTTGGTATTCGTAGGAAATGTATAAAGTAACAGTTCTATAACAGTTCTATTCAGGCCATTTCAGAGAGCAACTCATAAACCAGAACATGACTGAAGATGATCCAAATGGAACGGTAACACTAACAGTACTGTCGGATATGGCTAGATCCATTTATTATCACTCAATGTTAACACCAGCTGTTTATTTATAGCATAGGTGTCAAACTCAAGGCCCGCGGGCCATATCTGGCACACCAACTCATTTTATGTGGCCCGCAAGAGCTTTCAAAGAATATGATTATCGTACATTCTTTGCATCAACCATTACAATGCAATATAATTCATCATCTTTCCACTAGGTGGCGGCAGCCTATTTCAAGTAAACAGCTAGTCATTCATGACTCAAGAAAGGTTGCATGCTAGCTTGTCTCTGTTACGCGTGGCCAGAAAATGCAAGTGAAAAAAGGAAAAGAGAACAAAAAATGAATCACTTTGCCATGCAGATTTCATGGTTGCTCTTTTAGAATAGATATTCAGTGATTATTCGTCCCTCAATCACCTTTAAAGGTCGAGTCTTACGTAAAATATTTAGTCATCTTTTTGTTGCAAATAGTTCATGATGACTTAATAAATCAAACCTTTCAGTCCCAACATTATCACAGCTGTGTGTACTGTGATATTTGAGTTCAATTTTGTGCTTTCCGGCTCCTTAATGCCCACAGCTGCCAAACAGACTCAACTAGGTCAAGTCAGGTCACGTGCTACGTGAAACGTCACACACCGGACTCGCGCGGAAGTGTAAACATGTCCAGTATGACTGAAAACAGTCCTCACTCGCGGAAAAAAAGGGAAAACTGGAGACATATGCTCAATGGCATTTTGTAGCAAGTCCATTAAGGATGGAGTAAGCCTGCATAAAGTTCTCGCAAGAGGACTGTATCCCTGTGAGACACTTGTTCCCTGAATAACAACCACAGCGTTCGGGCGGGCTGGGAACCGATTCCGAGAAGACTCGATTCACTGATTCAGATATACATACAGAAT
>JBCNYH010000022.1:27012774-27028939 GCA_039654325.1 Tandanus tandanus | reverse complement strand
ACACACACACACACACACACACACACACACACACACACACACACACACACACACACACACACACACACAGCAGATCACTGACCTGGCACTTGATGCCTGCTCTGCTGCAGCCACACTGATGTGGGTCACAGTAGAAGCGACAGTCACAACCACATTCCTCACGTGACAGCCGGATGGCACGCAACTCCATCTTCTCTCGGGCATCAATACGGGCAATACCTGAGGCACGCAACAGTGCCCGTCGCCGCTTGGTAGGCAGCGGTTGTAGGAAGAAACAGTCATCCACCTCGACACCCTCCACATCCAGATCATCATCTGACACATCATCCAGTGTCAGCAGGTCAGCCTGGGCACAATGCACTGTGCCGTTCCGCGTCAACTGCGAATTGATGTTAAACTCAATCAAAACACTGATCTATTTGATTTATTTTTAAATTGTAAGGGGGTGGAAAATTTATCATCAGCTCTTTTAATTTTTTGGCAATAAAATTAAATTGTGTAGAATCTTTGCTGTCTTTAATAAAAAAATAACCATGAAAGCATGTAATGAGAGATAAGAAACCTTGAAGACACTGCAGAGTGAATCAGAATTATTTCATTTATTGTGACACTGTGTGTGAAAGTATTGTATCAAGTATTGTATTTTGTATTCAGCATTTACAGTGTATACACACATTTCTTTAATTTCAACATTCCAATAATGTCACTCATTCATTCCCCGAACTGCCTAATCCAACTAGGATCTCGGAGTACAACCTTAACAGTTCGCCAGTTCATCACAGGGCCAACACACACACACACAACCATTCACACTCACACTCTCACCTAGGGTCAATTTGGAACAGCCAATTAGTCTAATGTGTATACAGCGCCTTGCAAAAGTATTCACCCCCTTGGCTTTTTACCTATTTTGTTACATTAAACCTGTAATTTAAATGTTTTTTTTTATCTGAATTTTATGTGATGGATCTGCACAAAATAGTCTAAGTTGGTGGAGTGAAATGAGAAAAAAATATATAATAATTTTTTTAATAAAAATCTGAAAATTGGCATGTGCATATGTATTCACCCCCTTTGCTATGAAGCCCCTCAAAAGTTCTGGCGCAACCAATTACCTTCAGAAGTCACATAATTAGTGAAATGAAGTCCACCTGTGGGCAATGTAAGTGTCACATGATCTGTCAGTATAAACACACCTTTTCTGAAAGGTCCCAGAGGCTGCAACACCACTAACCAAGATGCATCACACCATGAAGACCAAGGAGCTCTCCAAACAAGTCAGGGTCAAAATTGTTGAGAAGTACAAGTCAGGGTTGGGTTATAGAAAAATATCCAAATCTTTGATGATCCCCCGGAGCACTATCAAATCCATCATCTTCAAATAGAAAGAACATGGTACCACAACAAACCTGCAAAAAAAGGGTCAACCACCAAAACTCACAGACCGGGCAAGAGGGCATTAATCAGAGAGGCTGCACAGAGACCAAAGGTAACCCTGAAGGAGCTGCAGAGTTCCACAGCAGAGACTGATTTATCTGTGCATGGGACCACAATAAGCTGTACACTCCATAGAGCTGGACATTATGGAAGAGTGGCCAGAAAAAGTTATTACTTAGTGTTAAAAATAAGAATGCACGTTTTGAGTTTGCCAAAAGGCATGTAGGCGACTCCCCAAATGTACGGAGGAAACGCAATGTCTGGTGCAAACCCAACACATCCCATCACCCCAAGAACACCATCCCCACAGTGAAACATGGTGGTGGCGGCATCATGCTGTGGGGATGTTTTTCAGCAGCAGGGACTGGGAAACTGATCCGAGTCGAGGGAAAGATGGATGGTGCTAAATGCAGGGATATTCTTGTGTAAAACCTGTTTCAGTCTGCCTGTGATTTGAGACTCTGACAGAGGTTCACCTTCCAGCAGGACAATGACCCAAAGCAAACTGCTAAATCAACACTCGAATGGTTTCAGGGGAAACATTTAAATGTGTTGGAATGGCCTTTTCAAAGCCCAGACCTCAATCCAATTGAGAATCTGTGGTCAGACTTGAAGATTGCTGTTCACAAGCGGAAACCATCCAACATGAAGGAGCTGGAGCAGTTTTGCATTGAGTAATGGGCAATAATCCCAGTGGTGAGATGTTGCAAGCTCATAGAGACTTATCCAAAGCGACTTGCAGCTGTAATTGCCGCAAAGGGTGGCTCTACATAGTACTGACTTTAGGGGAGTGAATAGTTTTCTGTTTTTTTGTCCTATTTGTTGTTTGCTTCACAATAAAAAAAAAATAAAAAATCATATCTTGAAAGTTGTAGGCATGTTCTGTAAAGGAAACGATGCAAACCTTCAAACAATCCATTTTAATTCCAGGTTGTGAGGCAACAAAACACAAAAAATGCCAAGGGGGTGAATACTTTTGCAAAGAGTACCCCGAGGAAACCCATGCAGGCACAGGGAGAACATGCAAGCCGCACAAAGAAACACCCTCACTGAGCCCGGGACACGAACCCAGGACCTTCTTGAAGCGGACATTCTAACCACTACACCGCCATGCCGCCCTAATGTCATCCATGCTCAATATCAGGATTGTGGCACACTACATTAGTGCCATTCATTACTTTCTCCTGTAATGTCTTACCTTCTATCTTTCTGTGTTTTTCACTGATGCATGGTGGCTTGTTATAGAGAATAATCATGAAACAAGCTTCATCCTGCTCCATGCTTCTTTACACCCTATATATTGTTGTGCCAGAAGTGTAACGTCTTTCGTACATATTAACATTTCAATCCTAAACATTCCCTCTCATTCGCCAGACCACTTAATCCTATTAAGGTCATGGGGAGGCTGGAGCCTATCTCAGCCGACAGTAGGATACACCCCAAACAGGTCTCCAGACCATTGCAGGGCCAACACACACACACACACACACACACACACACACACAAGCACACAAGCACACAAGCACACAAGCATTCACACTTACACTCTTACCTAGGGGCAATTTGGAACAGCCAATTTGTCCAATGTTTGAACTGTGGAAGGAAACCGGAGTACCTGTAGGAAACCCACACAAGCACGGGGAGAACCTGCAAACTCGCCCTTGCTGAGCCCCACCAAACCGCCCATGGTTAACTATCATCCGATCGTTTTTTCATCATGTTCCTGGAAGTCTTTGTTAAGTGCACATATAAAATTATTTTATACCTTCAATATTATGGAACCCTTTCTACTATAAAAGTTCAGTTTTTTAGTGAGTACTAATGACAAAATTAGGTGTTTAAACACTTTTGGTTCTGATACAGGGCACAGCAGTAACCAGGTACAGTGACCTATACAGGACATGTTTCCTCTACTTACATTTGCGGTAGGCTGATACTGCACCCACTGGAAACACAGTGCCAGGATTTATAAAATGATCTGTCCGTTATTCAAAATTTAATTTTTCATAGTTAATACTTAAAAAACAGTTAATGCATTTTAGGGGGTGATCACACTAGAGGTACGACAGAAAAGCAACTGACGCAAATGTTTTTATTTATTTTCTTTTTTTTTTGCGTTTGTTTTCAAAATTCACATCAAGATGTTTTGTCACTCCACATGCAAGCAAATATTTTGTGGCTTAAATACATATATTGTGTGAATGTTGCGAGAAAGTCACTTGACAATTTGAGACTGATTTGCGAGTAATTTGCGATTGGTTTGTGAATGTAAAAAAAACAGCAAATCTCCTTTCGTAAATCAGTCGTGTTTTGTTCGCTTTTTATTCCTGCATTAGTAGCGTGAACAAAATGTGATTAAAATATGAATGATGGCAAAATACACGGACTATGGTGGATGCAAGCAAGTCTCAAATTTTCCACGTGGAAGTCTCCAACTTGTTGGTTTTCCTTAGTATGAATAACTTGTGGGCAAAACGACAACTTGGCTACTTTCTCATGACATGCGGATTGTTTGAGACAACTCTGCGTCAGAGCCACATTTTGTGACATTAACAGAAAACTCAAACATCTGCATGTATAAAACATAAATGTATTGCCTCAAATTTATATTAAGAATACAAAGAATTAAAATTTAAATAAAAATACAAACCTTCATTTTGCGAGCATTCAGTTTCTCCTGACGCAGGTGCTGGCGTAGAATGTGGCGGTGACTGCTTTCCTGCTCTCGTGCAAACTCCCCCAGTGTATATTGACGTATGGCACAGTGATGCCGTGCCATGCCCAGTGAGCTGCCACCTTGGCTAGGGACACTGGTAAAACCTTGCCTTCTGGAGAAATAGTAAACTGTCACTGCGTCAAAACGCACCCGCTTATGGCCCAGAGAGGTTCTTTGTCTCCTGAGAATGGAGGTGGCTGAGAGGAGAAAAATTATATAGAAGTGGTTAAGAGTGCCTGAGGACATGTTTATTATCTGTGATATAACCTAATTATTACTAAAATAGAAAACTCTTTAAAAATTAAACATGGATTATATTGGCAGTTGCATAGCAGTAATTGTTCTACACATATTTTAATTGATTTTAGTTGATAATTTACTCATGCTACCCATCATACCTACCATTTTTAACAATGGGGTTTATCTAAAACAGAGGCTCCCAACCCTGGTCCTGGAGGACCACCTGTCTAACACATTGTAGCGTTTTCCCTATTTACAACACACCTGATTTAACTAAATACCTACTTAACAGCTCTTCGTGGCTTTAAGTGGGTGTGACAGAGCAGGGAAAACAGTAAAATTAGCTGGACAGGGGGTCCTCAAGGATCAAGGTTGGGAAACTCTGATCTAAAAGAATGTTATGTTTTTTAACATGGCTGTAAACATTTAAACACTCTTTCACTACAAATTCAGAGGATACTGGTACACAGTACAATATGATAGATAATTAACATAAGACACCAGACCTTGTGAAATAGTATAAATTGCACACTAAATCAATACCAAATAAAATAGCTTGAAATATATTTTAATTATTATACAGTTGTGTTCAAAATAATAGCAGTCCAACATCACTAACCAGATCACTCGATGTTTTTGGTAGAAATAATATTTCTGTGTGGTAAATAATTGATAAGTAGCTGCAGTAGAGTAATAGGAAACCAAGAGACGCAACAATCATGACCTGCATGCTCCTGAATATGTGTTTTTCAATGATTAAATGAAAGGGGCATGTTCTAAATAATAGCAGTATGTACTGTGTGGTGCAATTAGTGAGGTCAATCAGTCTGTGAAAAACAATATCAAACAGGTGACCCTTATTTAAGGACAAACAAAGGCAGCTAATGTTGTACATGCTGGTAATAGTGCATTACTCTCTACACCACAGCAAAATGGGTCGTTCCAGACATTGCTCAGAAGAACAGCGTACTTTGATTAAAAAGTTGATTGGAGAGTGGAATACATATAAAGAAGTGATTGGTAGGTACGGCCTCTCCGA
This sequence comes from Tandanus tandanus, assembly GCA_039654325.1. Classification (NCBI taxonomy): domain Eukaryota; kingdom Metazoa; phylum Chordata; class Actinopteri; order Siluriformes; family Plotosidae; genus Tandanus; species Tandanus tandanus. Next base: position 27,023,507 of record JBCNYH010000022.1, on the reverse strand, counting down.
TCTGAACCCGAATGGTGTTTCATTGTTGGACTTCTGTGCTCGTCACGGTTTGTCCATCACGAACACCATGTTTGAACATAAGGGTGTCGATAGGTGCACTTGGCACCAGGACACCCTAGGCCATAGTTCGATGATAGACTTTGTAGTAGTGTCATCAGACTTGCAACCGCATGTTCTGGACACTCGGGTGAAGGGAGGAGCTGAGCTGTCAACCGATCACCAGGAGCTGGCTCCGATGGCAGGGGAGGCTGCCCTCCAGATGTGGGATACCCAAGCGTGGTGGAGCCAAACACTTGGTGGAGTCTCCTGTAAGAAGTCTTTTCAACTCCCACCTCCGGCAGAGCTACAACCACATCCCAGTGGAGTCCAAATAGGCCATGTTCTGTGTCTCCATTATTGAGGCGGCAGCCCGGAGCTGTGGCCAGAAGGTTATCGCTGCCTGTCGTGGGAGCAATCCCTGAACCCGGTGGTGGACACCTGTGGTGAGGGGGACCGTCAAGCTGAAGGAGGCCAATTGGGTCCTTTTGGCCTGTGGGACTGCCGAGGCAGCGGATGGGTACCGACAGGCCAAACATGCTGCAGCCTGGGCTGTCGCCAATGCAAAATCTTGGGTGTGGGAAGAGTTCGGTGAGGGCCTGGAAAAGGACTATCGGTTGGCCACGAAAAGGTTCTGAACCACCATCCGCTGCCTCAGGAGGAGGAAGCAGTACTCCACAAGCACTGTTTACAGTGGATGTGGGGAGCTGCTCGCCTCAACAGGGATGTTGTCGGGAGGTGGATGGAATACTTCGAGGACCTCCTCAATCCCACCAACACGCCCTCTGTGGAAGAAGAGCCTGGGGGTTCGGGAGGGGGTCTGACCATCACTGGGGCTGAGGCCACCGAGGTAGTTAAAAAGCATCATGGTCGCCGGGCTCCAGGGGTGGACAAGATCCGCCCTGAATATCTCAGGGCTCTGGATGTTGTAGGACTGTCTTGGTTGACACGTTGCTGCAACATCGCATGGTCATCAGGGGCCGTACCTCTGGATTGGCAAACCGGGGTGGTAGTTAAAAAAGGGGACCGGAGGGTGTGTTCTAGCTATCGTGGAATCATACTTCTCAGCTTACCCGGGAAAGTCTATTCAGGAGTACTGGAGACGAGGATCCGACCAATGGTTGAACCTTAGATTCAGTTTTTCATCCTGGCCACAGCACTCTTGACCAGCTCGATAGACTCTACAGGATCCTGGAGAGGGCATGGGAGTTTCCCCAACCTGTCAATATGTGCTTTGTGGACTTGAAGAAGGCTTTCTACCATGTCCCTTGGGCTATCTTGTGGGGTGTGCTCCAGGAATGTAGTATACCGGACCTGTTGTTATGGGCCATTTGGTCTCTGTATTGCTGGAGTCAGAGCTTGGTCCACATTGGGAACAACATGTCAAATTCGTTTCCAGTGGGGGTTGGACTCCGCCAATGCTGTCCTTTGTCACTGGTTCTGTTCATAATATTTATGGATAGAATATCTAGGCGCAGTCAAGGCGTTGAGGGGTTCTGGTTTGGTGGCCATAGGATCTCGTCTCTGCTTTTTGCGGATGACGTTGTCCTTTTGGCTTCATCAAGCCAGGACCTTCAGCTCTCTCTGGAGCAATTCACAGCTGAAAGTGAAGCGGCTGGGATGAGAATCAGCACCTCCAAGTCTGAGACCATGGTTCTCAGCCGAAAAAGGGTGGAATGCACCGTAAAGTGGAGGAGTTCAAATATCTCAGGGTCTTGTTCACGAGTGAGGGAAGAATGGAACGGGAGATCAACAGGCAGATCGGTCCAGCCTCTGCTGTAAAGCGGAGCTTGTACCGGTCCGTCGTGGTGAAGAGGGAGCTGAGCCGGAAGGCAAATTTCTCAATTTACCAGTCGATTTACGTTCCTACCCTCACCTATGGTCACGAGCTTTGGGTAGTGACCGAAAGAACAAGATCGCGAATACAAGCGGCTCAAATGAGCTTCCTTCGCAGGGTGGCAGGGTTCTCCCTTAGAGATAGGGTGAGAAGTCTGGAGCCTGGAGTAGAACCGCTACTCCTCCACGTTGAGAGGAGCCAGTTGAGGTGGCTCAGGTATCTGATTAGAATGCCTTCTGAACGCCTACATGGTGTGGTGTTTCGGGCATGTCCAACCGGAAAGAGACACCGGGGTCGACCCAGAACACGCTGGAGGTACTATATCTCTCGGCTGATTTGGGAACACCGCTGTGTCCCCCTGGAAGAGCTGGAGGAAGTGGCTTTGGAGAGGAACGTCTGGACCTCACTGCTTAGGCTGCTGTCCCTGTGACCCGACCCCGGATTAAGCGGAAGATGATGAAGATAATTCTTAAAAATAAAAAAGAAATACGTTCTTATTATCAAATACTTCAGTTCTAGAGTTTGTTGCCCTTCCTGGAATTAATCCAGACTGGAAAACTGGCATTATGGTTACCGTATATGAGCTGATATCCTAGGACTAGATTAGCCAATCAGAGCACAGAATTGCCCATATCTAGTGACCTGGGAAAGAATATATATGTATATAAAATATAGATATACAGTTCAAATGAGAGTCAATGGAACTACGGTTGTAATCATTGTTTATGATCGGCTGAGTTTAAAAAAAAAAAACATTGACAACAATAGCATGTTTTACCAAAAACATTTTTGCTTGTGAAGCTCATATTACTGCTTACAAGGTACAGTTTTGCATATTCTCCCCATGGGAGTTTGATATAAAATGTGTTACATGTGTAATGTTCCATTGTAAATATCAGGGAATAACAGATCTCTGATCTCTCCTTATAACAAGACATCTTCTGTGGACAGCAAACACAAAATAATTCCCCTTGCTGTTCCAATACTTTTAGAGGGGACTGTACCTGTCTCCCATCTCCTAAAAACATGGTATGTTGTTTGGCTACAGTAAATTGTCCATTTATATGTGTTTGTGTGTGTGTGTGTGTGTGTGTGTGTGTGTGTGTGTGTGTGTTTCTGCATTTCACCCAGTGTTTGCTTGCTAGGCTCCAGTTCTACAGGTTGATAATGCAGTTACTGAAAAACTTAATCTATAATGTAATTTCACTAAGCAAAAATATAGATCTTGGTGCATTAAAATTGCGACTGTTAGTTGACCTTTGGTGGCATCTTACGTGTGAGGGAGCTGCAGGGGGCATTGAGACTGTCGCAGCTATCCACGCTGTCACTGCTTGAGATGTCATCATCAGATTCTTTAAGCATTGAGCATGGTGAACTACTGTCAACCTCCTCAAACCTGCGCTTTAGGCCCAGAGCTGATTCTGTCTCCATGGAAACTTGATATTCTGAGGGCATGACAAACATAGTTAGCTCATACCACTAATGAAGCTACAAAAGACAAATAAAAGCAGCAGCAGTCAAATTGACATCACTGATCCTACCTCAATTTGCATCAGACAATAGTACTTCATTAAAACTGCGCTATCAAAATGTGACCCTTTACCACCAAACCAGCTGGATGTTGCAGGACCCAATTTTGGAGATTATTGTATTAGTGGGGGGTAAAATATTTTTAGATTTTAAGCATAAAATGCTAGAAAATGTCTAGATCACATGTCAAACTCAAGTCCAGTGGGAGAAATCCAGGCACACACCTGGTTTTATGTGACCAGCGAGAGCTTTTAAAAAATACGTTTACCATAAATAGTGTAAATTTATACTATTTCAATAAAACTTTTTTTATAACTTTGCTGGACGGGTGAAAGAGGAAATGCAAAAAGCAACTGCCACACAACCTGAAAACTAACCACTGGGCCACAAAACATGACATGAGGGTCCAAAATTGAAACTTTTTTGTTTTACAGAGTGGCAGCATGGTGGTGCAATGGTTAGCACATCTTTGTCACAAGAAGGCGTGGGTTCGATTCCTGTGCTCGGGCGTTTCTGTGTGGAGTTTGCATGTTCTCCCCATGCTTGCATGGGTTGCCTCCGGGTAATCCGGTTTCCTCCCACAGTCCAAAAACATGCACAGTAGGTTAATTGGCTGTTCCAAATTGACCCTAGGTGTGAGTGTGTGTGAATGGTTGTGTGTGTGTTGGCCCTGAAATGGTTTGGCGAGCTGTTCAGGGTGTACTCCGCCTTCGCCTAGAGTCGGCTAAGATAGGCGCCAGCCTCCACCGTGACTAATTAGGAGTGTATGAATGAAAATGAATATTTACATTTATTTGCATTATGTGGTGTCTGGAAATGTTAAAATTAATTATTCAGAATGGCCAACCATTCATTTCAAAATCCACTCAGAGTTGTACTGGCAATAATTTCAGCTATTCAAAACTAATGATCACATTTTACAGGTACTTCATTACTCACATATACGAGTATAATATTACTATCCTCATGGAGACTGATGGGAGTGAGAGTCACATCTAATTCTACATAAAAAAGATGAACAAGACAATATTCTAAAATATATTTATACCCATGGATGATCAGTGATACAACAATCTCAGAACATCTACAGAAGTGATTAAATGTAATTTATTTATAGTAAACTGAGGCACATTTATAGGGATGCAGGATAATTATCGAATCATGGCAATTGTGACGTCACACAGATAATCCCAACGATGAAACTTTAGCCGACAAATAGCAGATTAAAGACGTTTTCGCCACCTGTTTATCCTTGATTTCACAACTCTTGAGCTGTCGCGCCTATGACGTCATACAGCTGCGCCGGTCAAACTTATCGAAAACATGTCTCAGTCACCGCTATGAGCCGCCTTGCCTGCTTCCGAGCAAAATATCAACACTGTAGTTTGTCGCAAATGTTCTGCAGAAGTCATAAGAGGGAAAAAATATCTAATCTCATTAAATCATCTGAAACGTAATCATCACAGCGATGGTGCATGGACAGAGTATGAAGCAACAGCCTGATCTGCAACGGAAGCTAATGCTAAAGCTTGCTTGTTTAGCAGCTTTAGCATTAGCTTCGGTTGCATACAGTAAATATGAGCCTCTGGACAGCAGGGATGCAGCCAAGTGTAAATAGAGGTTAATTATTTCTACAAACGTTTGATTCAGCATTTAATGAACAAAGCTTTCAGATCCAGGTCTGTCAGAGATTACACTTCCCATGTTCCCTACGAAATCCCCATGAGAAACCTCCCATGACACTGATGGAATGCTGGAAAAGTAACAAGTAACAAGTCCCATTTCCTAAATCTGGTCCGACTTGCACGTAAATACTTCTCAGCCCCTAACACGAGTATCTACAGTGAGTGGTTGTTTTCTGCTGCTGCACACGTGATGAACGAGAAAAGAATCCAGATCAGATGAGAGACGGCAGAGATGCTGCTCTGTGTAAAGAATAATCTCCCCCTGAACCTCCCAGAATTGAGAAAGAAGGACAATTTAATAAAAAGTAATTACACAATGTAGCAAAAGCAAGAGTTTATAATAAGAATTGTAAGAGTCACCTCTGGCCTATTTAAGTGAATTGTTTTGTTTGAAGATTTTTAATTAATATAATTAACGTGTCAGATGTGAATTCCTTGTTTTCACCTCATATGCCAAAAGGTGTGATCGGCTCTCATTTCTAAATGCTTTTATTTTTGGGGTGAGTTCATTGCTGATAACCACTGTTTACACTTACATCCAATATGACTGTCAGAGCATTTCATTTATTTTGATTTTAAATGGATTGTTTTAAATGTTTGATGGCTTTTGTTTGTTCTGTGTTGTCCCCCAACCTCTACCTCCCTTTACTTGTCAGTGTTTTCTCTGTAGACAAGAAGCATTTATTTATTTTACTATGGAATTGGTGATGCACTTTACTTGTTCTTGAAAGATCAGCCAAGTTTTTATTTGAGATAATAAATGTTACTTTAAAAAGTCAACAGTTTATTTTATTTCTTGCTAACAGTAGGGATAGTAGTTCTATTTGGTAAAGTCACAGACGAAATGTTAAGTTCATCTTTTAGCCACATTAGACTTTCATACACTCAAGTAAAACAAATTATCAGTCACAAGAAATCGATTGGTTATTGAGATCGTTTTTTTTTTTTTTTTAAATGATGCATCCCTAATTTATATGGAAGTTTCGCAATCCTTACATATGGATGGGACCCAGAGCACAATATACAAAACACCACATATAATCATTTGGATGCCCAATTTAAAAAAATAATGCATATTTCATCATAGTAACACCATAATAAATTAAATAATTATTCAAATAATATTCATGTTTAATGTCTCATGTTTAATGTAATTTATAATTTTATAAGTATAACTCATTTTTAACTGTAGATGGATTATACAAACAAATTAAGAGTGAAATGTAGTACTTTTTGGCCAGGGGCTATATTTTTTGTCACAGCCCCACTGCATTATCCAATAAAACACTGTGTGGCAAGATTTTTGAACTGGATGACATAATGACCAGTGTCACGAAAACGTTGAATTTTCTTCAGGCACGAATCCCAAATCACCATCAGTTCTGAATGTTCTTGAAGGAAGTAGACATGGAACATGCAGATGTGGCATACAGTCTATGTAAACCAAATATATTACTGCATTACCAGCCCACTGCAATGTGATGATAACACACAGACACAACCAGTATAAAACTTTGGGGTCACCCAAAATTGCAAAATGAATATGTGACAAGCAAGACATCGACAAGGTTATAAATAATAACTTGAAATAATAATTTTTATCCTTCAGACTTCGCTTTTGTGTAAAAACCTTAATTTGTATCTATTACAGCCTTGCAGATCTTTCTCATTCTAGCTGTCACTTTGTGAAGGTAAGATGAAGAAATTTCGCCCCATGCTTCCTGAAGCACCTCCTACAAGTTAGACTGGCTTGATGATAGCCTTACCTGTTCATGATCCCTTTTCCCCTGTAGAAATATTCCACTTTACCACCACCAAAGTATCCCCAGACCATCAGATCTCCCCCACCATGTTTGAAAGATTGCATCAAGCTTCTTCAGAATCTTTTCCTTTATTCTGTGCCTTACAAATGTTGGTCTTTATGACCCAAACATATTAAACTAAGATTTATCTATCTGTAGCACTTTTTTCCTCCTTAATCTTCCTCTGTCTAATGTCTGTCTTCTGTTGCTCATCTTAATCTTTTCTTTTTATTGGCCAGTTTGAGATATGGCTTTTTCCTTGCAACTCCAGGAGTCGCCTCTTCACTGTTGAAGTTGAGACTGGTGTTTTGTGGTTACTATTTGATGAAGCTGCCGATCAGAACCTGTCAGGCATCTGTTTCTCAAACTAGAGACTCTGATGTACTTGTTCTCTTGCACAGTTGTGCACCAGAGCCTCAGACTTCTCTTTCTATCCTGGTTGGAGCCAGTTTGTGCTGTTCTGTGAAGGGAGTAGTACACACAGTTGTATGAGATCTTTAGTTTCTTGGCAGTTTCTCATATGGAACAGCCTTCATTTCTCAGAACAAATGACTGTTGAATTTCAGAAGAATGTTCTTTTTTCTGACCATTCTGAGTCTACAATCAAACCCACAAATGCTGATTCTTCAGATATTCAACTCACCTAAAGAAAGAATTTCATTGCTTCTTTATGACATCCCTGTAAAAGGGTTTTGTAATTTTTAATTATGCTTTTAACATGATAAACTTGGATTAGGGAACACAATGTACCATTGGAAGACAAATATGGTAGTTGCTAAAAAAGGGCTTCTGTCCACCTATGTAGATATTCCATTAAAAATCCCACTGTTTCCACCAATATGTCTAGACTGTCTTTCTGATCAATTTTACCTTTTTTTATTGAAAGAAAAAGTACTTTTCTTTCAAAAACACAATCCAGAACCTGTTTGCAGAAGTTAAATTTTACAGAATCTTTCCTGAATTTCAGTAAGTATTCCTCTATCAATGCATTAATTGTATTCTCAACGGAAGTGATAAACTATCTGAAAAATGTTCATGAACAAAAGCTCGAGCTTCCTAATGTGAATGTCTAGTTGCTTTTGTATTCACTGACTTTATATTAAAAAAGTAATATTTAAATGCATATGGTATCAAACAAAATATAGACTACAATAACCTTCCCACACAACTAAAAATAATTATTGTTTTGGGATGATATCTTATGTAAGTATTTTGGAATGAGGCATGATTTCTCTGGTGATGGGCAAGGTGCTTTCGTAACCCCTTCTGACTGCCAATTAATTTTCTAGGGGGAATTATATATTAATTTTAATATTAATAATTACACCATAAAAAACCCATTTTATCAATTAATGTACCTACAATCTGTATTGTATCTGTACTGTATCAATTACAAGCACACTACTCAGAAACACAGATGAGGTGCAATTGGTTTGGGTTCAATATCTCAAACTGGATGGAAACATGCAATATTCAGGACATCAGCTGATCACCTGTCAATGCCAGTCAGGATGCAAAATGATCAGTTTTTCCATGAAGGATGTCTTTGGATACCATAAGCAGGAACAAATGGATTATTATAAAAACTTTCTCTCCACTGGCACTAAGGGTGACAAACCTGTTTTGTCATGAAGATATGGGGGCAAATTTGAGTCCATAAAGACAGAGTTCCACAGAGTTCATGTGGAAAAACTAGCCGGCACAGAGTTGAGATCCTAAGGCCAAGTTCACAGCAAATTCATTCATGATGGGATAAGCTACAACTAGCTGCAAAAGAGCTCCGCTTCGATTGCACCTACACTTCCATAACATTCATTCATTAATTTTCTAAGCCGCTTAATCCTAATTAGGGTCGGGGGAGGCTGGCGCCCATCTCAGCTGACTCCGGGCAAAGGCGGGGTACACCCTGGACAGCTCGCCAGACCATTGCAGGGCCAACACGCATACAACCACTTACACTCACACCTGGGTGACTTGTAACAGCCAATTAGCCTACTGTGCATGTTTTTGGTCTGTCGGAGGAAACCGGAGTACCCGGAGTAACCCACACATGCATGGGGAGAACATGCACAGAACTCCACACAGAAATGCCTGAGCCCGGGAATCGAACCCAGGCCTTTTTGCTGTGAGGCTCCCCTTTGCATAACACTGTCTAAACAATGTTTTGTGCTAGTTTTGTTTATTGCCACCGTAAAAGAGATGTAAACATCTCTGGAGTAGATTTACTGACTGCAATATATCCACTCTCCTTCATAAAGAGTAAGAAGAAACAGAGACTAATAAGAGAAACCCCATGTATGGACTCCTAGGTGAACAGTGGCGGAAGTGGTGGCTCAGTGGTGGTTCAGTGGTTACTGTTCAGGAGGTCAGGGGTCCAGTACTACTAGGCCTGCCAGTGTGGGGCTCTTGAGCAAGGCCCTTAACCCTCAACTGCTCAGTTGTGTCGCTAAGGGCGTCTGCCAAATTCCATATATGTACATGATGCTGGCAGACCATGATGAATTTTGCTGGAAATTGGAGAGTGAAGACAAGCCAGCCTTCTTTCAACAAAAGAAACAAACAAATAAATAAAAATAAGCCAAATAAATATATCTTTATTATGAAGGTTATTATTAATAAAATAAATACCCAGGTAAAGTCGTTTAACTTACAGTGGTTTGCAAAGTATTAACACCCCTTGTACTTTTCCACATTTGTGTCACATTACAACCACAAACATACATTTATTTTACTGAGATTTTATGTATAGACCAACACAAAGTGGTGCATTTGAAGTGGAAGGAAAATGATACATGGTTTTCAAAATTTTATACAAATAAAAATCTGAAATATGTGGTGTGCATTTTTTGTATTCAGCCCCCTTTACTCTGATACTTCGAAATAAAATCCAGTGCAACCATTCACCTTCAAAAGTCACCTAATTAGTAAATAGAGTCCACCTGTGTATAATCTAATCTCAGTATAAATACAGCTGTTCTGTGAAGGCCTCAGAGGTTTGTTAGAGAACATTAGTGAACAAACAGCATCATGAAGCCCAAGGAACACACCAGACAGGTCAGGGATAAAGTTGCGAAGAAGTTTAAAGCAGGATTAGGTTATAAAAAATATCCCAAGCTTTGAACATCTCACAGAGCACTGTTCAATCCATCATCTGAAAATGGAAAGAGAAAGGTACAACTGCAAAACTACCAAGATATAACTGTCCATTTAACTGACTGGACGGGCAAGGAGAGCACTGATCAGAGATGCAGCCAAGAAGCCCATGGTACCTCTAGAGAAGCTGCAGAAATCCACAGCTCAGGGGGAGAACCTGTCCACAGGACAACTATTAGTCGTACACTCCACAAATCTCATCTTTTCTTTATGGAAGAGTGGCAAAAAGAAAGCCATTGTTGAAAGCAAGCTATAAGAAGTCTCGGTTTGCCATAAGCCATGTGGGGGATACAGTAAAGATGTGGAAGAAGGTGCTCTGGTCAAATGAGAACAAAATTGAAAATTTGGACCTGAATGCAAATCGCTATGTGTGGCAGAAAACTAACACCATCCCCACCGTGAAACATGTTTTTCTTCAACAGGGACAAGGAAGCTGGTCTGAGTTGATGGGAAGATGGATGGAGCCAAATACAGGAAATCTTGAAAGAAAAACTCTTAGAGTATGCAAAATATACACGGCTCAAAAAAAAAAAAAGGGAACACTTAAACAACACAATGTAACTCCAAGTCAATCACACTTCTGTGAATTCAAACTGTCCACTTAGGAAGCAACATTGATTGACAATCAATTTCACATGCTGTTGTGCAAATGGAATAGACAACAGGTGGAAATTATAGGCAATTAGCAAG
>JBCNYH010000022.1:26973907-26988369 GCA_039654325.1 Tandanus tandanus | reverse complement strand
ATAAGAATATTTCATTCATTCAGATCTAGGATGTGTTATTTTAGTGTTCCCTTTATTTTTTTGAGCAGTATATTTTCTGAGGTAGTCGGTCAAATTCGAGGTAAATGGTCCATATTAACGTTCTTAGAAAAAGTTTTGGACCTGCTCAAAATTTTGTGTGAATTCAAAGTGGTTCCGCCCCTTTTGACAAAGAAAAACCCCGGAAATTATGAGACGTCATGCGAATCTGCTCCCGCAAAATAATGCACAGGTCACACAAATCAATCCCTTCTATGGCTGGAGTCCTGTGTGCCTCTATTTACACTTTCATTTAAAAAAACAAACAAACAAACAAAAAAAATCTGCTTATTTCTGAAATGCAATGTGCCTATTGCCATCTCACACACGTATAATAAAAATATAATATTATTTCTAAATATAAATGGTTGTTCTGGTCTCAAGCTGTTTTTCACAATAGACAGAAGAACGTGCATCTCAGATCTGTTCCATTTGCGCTAAGATCTGATTCTTTGGGATGTATTACAGGGGACATATGGGAAATATATATATGCTATGCAGAAATCTATTGTTGTATTTTTTATTTACTTTTCCTGGAATAACTAGTTCAACTCGGATTTCACACATTATCTCTCCTCTGATATAATACGGGATTTTCCCTTATCAGAATGAGTTGAAAAGCTTATCTAGTCTGTTATGCACATCCAAAATAAATAATAAATCCCCAGGTTTAATTAATAAAAACCACTAACAGGTCATTATGCTCCGATCTGACATGGAATGAACACATTGCAGAGGAAGGCGCAGGTTTTTCCAAGCAGCGCCGCGCTCCACTATCTCAAAACATACGCCCGTGTTTTAGCTTCAAACCAATAGTGCAGGCTGAAATAGTGGTTGTCCCATAAACCAAAGCTGAGCAGCTCATGCTGGAATACTCAACTAGTTCAACTGGGCCCACTGGACTCGAGACAATCAAAAATTAAAATGAATGGGGAGAGGTCGATGAACAATTAATCAACAAATAAAGTTTTTAATCACGAAACACCAATAAAAGTGATGGCACACTTCGCGGCGCTGAGACATACCTTTTGATATATACATTGTGTGGATGCACTTTGATGTTCGGGCTGCATTAAGTGCGATGGAAGAAAAAAAAAAAAAAAAAAAAAAAAAAAAACAATTTGAGTTGAATAGTAATTGCATGGGGGCAATAAGCAAGAGCATGTTCACACATGCAGCACATGACATTTATATAATATGATGAATTATGTCACTCAAGCACAATTAGAGACTGGTCATACTTGTACACTGAAAAATGAATTAGCCTCTGTATTTGCACTATTATCAATTTTATTTCTGCAACTCCTGACTTTTTGATGTTCATTTTCTTTTGACTTAACATTTACCAAAACCATAAGACTGAGCTAACTTTTTCTTTGTTTAGATCACTTTTGGTATCCTCCAGAACACATACAATAACCATGGGCAGTTTTTTACCTTGTTCCAGCTCCCAACTTCCAAAGATCCACCTGATCTGAACAATGAACTTATTTCTCAGCTAGCTAATTACTTGAATAAACTGGTAAGCAGATGTGTGTAAACACTGCATTATCAGCAGTAATTTAAAAACCTTTTCCATCCACCAGCATTTAGCTGATAGCTGGTCAGACCAAGCTGGATTTTTCAGCAGGGTGGTTGCCCTTTAGAACACACTAACTCAAAACTGGACTGATTTCTTTAGCTTTTGTCTCAAGTAAATAAATAGCCCTGTGTTGGCCATAATGGATAACAGACCACTGATGACAGGCTCCTGTTTCCTCCAAAGCGCCTTTTGTTGCCACACTTGCATTCTCAAATAAATAAATAAGAGCTCTCATGCTCAAGAAGGCAATCATATGTGATTTTTAACCACCACAGGCAGTTATGCTCACCCAGGTCCGTTGACAGTAGAGTGGCTGATTGCCTGATGTCTCAGGGTGCCCTCATATCTGTCTTCCTTCTGGATCTCTCTTTTTAGTAATGATGTCATAGTCAGTCATGCCAGAGTTCCTGCTTGCACTTAGCACTGATAAACTCTCTTCTTTAGCCATTACACTGTTATGAGCATACATAACATCCCCCCACCTTTTTTGTTGAGGTACACGTTACTTCCGAGATACCAGTGATCCTGATCCTTCCGCTCTCTATATCATGTGATCCGTCCTGATGTGCAACTACTGGTTGGAGCCGTCATCTTAGAAGCCGTTCGCTCCTACTGATGATGATCCATATGGACCTAAATATATACACGCAAACTGTGAAGATGACTTTTTACTGCTGGTGATGCAAATTATTTTACTAAAATGATTTAGGACTACAATTACCATTACAGTTATAAGATAACCAACTAGACTTAATTTTAAACTATAGTGAAGTTTCTGCTACATGGTTTGTATTTTTATCTGGTTTTACCCAAATTAGGATTGGTTTCCGTTATGAGTCTGGTTCCTCTCAAGGTTTCTTCCTTGTGTCGACTGAGGGTTTTTTTCCTTCCACTGTCGCCGTGGGCTTGTTCATTCGGGATATGTAGGGTTTAGGGAGAAATGTTTAAAATTACAAGTTTAAATTCTTTACCAAATTTATTTTACTATGTAAAGATGCTTTGTGACAATGTTAATAATAAAAAGCACTACACTGAACTGAACTGTCCAACTAGCAATAAATAAGATCACAAAATTCTTGCATGAGAGAAAAGGGGCTAGATATTTTAATCATTAGAAGAGACCCATGCTAAAATGTATTTATCATGAATTAAAGAAAAAAGCCTAACCTTGAAAGATGTTGCACTGTGTAACAATGTGGAAGAATCAAACAAGTGTTTAACAAATCATGTCAGTCTTTCTCAAAAGTATTTAATTTAAAAAACTGATCTGATTGGAACAAGTAATTTTGCCCAAACATTTACGTACATCATGTGGTTTTTTTTTTTTAACAGCGATGTTCACCTTCACTGGCTGTCTGTGTGAGCACTGCACATACATGAGATTTTCACCAGCATCTGGATAAATTAAAATCTATTTGAAATCTGCTCAATATAAAATGTTGCAAGGCTGATAAGATACAAAATTTTATACTGTTGTGGGTAAATTGGTTTAATTGTTGCACTGACATTAGGACATGGGGAACAGTCTTGCATATATCCAACACAGATAAAATATCCCCATCCTTCCTTCAAAACATGATTCCCACACAGAATGGATGTATTGCAACTGTCTTGAAAAAAAAAGAAATAAAAAAATAGGATGACAATGATCATTACCAACACAAAGATGTTGGTTTACTAAAATAAAACAGGAAAGGAACAAATTCTGGTCTAAACAGATGCTTTGAAGAACTAATTCTAAAGAATAAACCTGTATTTAAAAAGACAAAAGTAACTAAACACACAGAAAATGAATCTGGGGGAAGGAACGGACTGGTGTTGCCATTCAAGCCCACTGTCTGAACAGTACAATGTTACACATGAGAATATTTAATGACAAGAGCAAAAAAAAAAATAATAATAATAATTTAAAAAAAAGTAGTGTGACCATACTGTGGTGAATTAGCAACTGAATTCATGTTCCTCAGATTGAGAATTTTGAGACTTACAATGAAAGAATAAAACTGCAAAAAAATTAACTTAACAACAATGTGGCAGTGCAATTATTTTAGTAACTTCCCCTGGTTTGTTTACAAGAAGATTTATATTAACAACATAAGATTACCAAACATTATAAATTAGCCACAATATGTTGAAACCACTTTTTCTTTTTTTGTGGGACATCAATATAGCGGTCTATCAGTTGTAATTACTGATTACATTTTTATTATGACTTTTGCCCATCTCTCATTATGCCACTTTTGGTAGGTAATGGCAGGTTGCTACAGGGACTAATGTTGGAATTCAGGCACAGACAAACACCTCGTCAGACAGTATATGATAAGGCTAATTCTACAGCAGCCCATTCTCAGGCAGCAGGCTCTGGCACACCAGCGTTTCCAACTAATGTACAGACATCAAAAAAAAAAAAAAAAAAAAAAAGATTTTACGAAAATTAACTAAAGCAATAAAAATCAATAAAACCACCTGTCTGACACTCTAGACACTCTGTGGAAAAGAATCAGAACAGGCTTGATGCATTTCCGCTTTACCACAGTGACCTCTATTGCCTGAGCAATACAATTGTCAGAAACAATTGTAATCATAATATCTAGAAGGAGTGAAGGCAGGGACTGTGGGGAAGCATACTGATCAATATTAATCTGCTGGAAAACGGGTGCTGACTCCACCCACTTCGCATTGTCACTTCAAGATAATGTGATAGCCATCATTCGTCTCCGCTGAAAATTCAGGAACAGACAAAAGACACAAATTTTACTAAATTAGGACACAACTACCTCCAAATATTCAATTAATTATAGGCTCTCAGTACCTTTCATTGTGTCCAACACAAAACACATTTCGTCCTGAAAGTTCTGAATCATCTGTGAGGGAGAAAATGGGTTTAAATGTGTTTCTTTGAGTTCAGAAAATAAAATAGGACTCAAATCTCAAAACGTCTCATTTCAGTAACTCTGCACTGATTTGGGTGATGCGCATTCCCCTCCAAAAGTACTAACATTACAAAGTGAAATATTATTTAATTTTTGCTATACATCGAAGGTGATGAATTTCAGCTTTTATTTCCTTGTATTTAAGTTCGAACACTGCCCCTTTGCTAACAGACCACCCAATCTGTAGATGAGTAAACGTATTGGTACATATACAGTAAATTCCACTTAATATTTGGTTACATATTCCTAACTTGTAGTAGCTGCAACAAGCCAGCAACTCACTATCACCACCAAACTGTTGTATTCTTCTTTCCTGATGCTTTTCCACAGCTTCTTTAAGCTGCTGTTTATTTTGGGAGATTTTTCTCTTCAGTCTCCCTTTAGGAGGTGAAATGCATGCTCAACTGTGTTCACGTTTAACAAAATGTCGAACACCTCGGTACCTTGACTGTTGAGGTAATGACTGCCATCTCCCCTGGTCCTTTACCTGACATGTAACCCCTTATTATAAACGACTGATTTCTTCAGGCAGTCATTTTTATAGTTTTAATTAGCACTGAACAAGACAAAAGTTGCAGCATCAACTACGAGTTGTGATTCATCACCCACACTCCAAGACTGCTTTTCTTTAACCCTGTTTTCTTCTGTTCAGGTGGTAGTGCTGGTCTTCTATTAGCTTTATTATATGGGTCATTCTCTGAAACTGGTACCATAAAGTGTGACATTCACAATCCCCAAGTTTCAATGAAGTCCTGCTTATTTCCCTCTATAATGAGCATAAATTCATGAACCACAAAGACAGTGAGAGAACTACATGCACATAACTGCACTTTTATTAGTAACAAACAGGAATAAATCCGTTTGTAACACTAAATTCATGTTCAAATTCATTCATGGTCATTGTTTTTGGTGAATAAATTAATTACGGCTTGACTATGTATGAAGTAAATACACTTCAGGAGGTCACTCAATTGTACAGTGAACGTTGTAACATGGAACCTCACCCCTCACAGGAAAACTGGGTCGGTTCTGTATGTAACTGGCGTGGACACCACTGGTTACAGACAGAATGGTAAATTGATGTGCGATTCTCAGTCCACAAAGTAAGAAAAACACAGGAATTTCTACTTTGGATATAAATTTTAATGCAAAATCTTTATTGCAAGCCCTACTATTTGCACTCTGAGCTGATACTTCGGTGATAGTATGGCATGAAACATAAGTAACTAAAAAATGTCCCAATTTTTGTCCACATATTGCAACCATTTGCAATTTTACATTTTATTTGTTTTTGCTGGATGTATCCGAATTATTTTGTCTGACATGTTGTATGTGCCCATGTAGTATGTTTTGGGCAGGGATTGCTCTTTTAATTCTTTATAGTTTTTAGAAAATATTAGGTCAAAATGTGAATAATTAAATTTGACCCAGTTTCAGTGGCGGCACCATGGCGTAGTGGTTAGCACGTCCGCCTCACAGCAAAGAAGGCCTGGGGTTTGATTCCCAGCTTGGCCGTTTCTGTGTGGAGTTTGCATGTTCTCCCCGTGCTTGCGTGGGTTTCCTCCAGGTAATCTGGTTTCCTCTCAAAGTCCAAAAACATGCACAGTAGGCTAATTGGCTGTTCCAAATCGCCCCTAGGTGTGAGGGTGTATGGGCTGAGATGAGCGCCAGCCTCCGTGCGACCCTAATTAGGATTAAGCGGCTTAGAAAATAAATGAATGATGAATGAATGACCCATAAGTAAACCACAATTCACAAATCTTATAAATCATATATATTAAATCATGCATTTTAAAGCTTATTAGAATAAATTAGGTTACATCTTCGAGGCCCATGCAGATTTATTGCCTGAGACCTACGGATATGTTATAAGATGGTTTTGGCTACCAAGAGCAGTTCTCATGGAGCTGTGCAACACCTGGAGCTGGTATTGCCGGCCCAAATCACTTCAACCAGGTACCACCACATGCACTTCTACTGTCTGCCTTGGACTTTTTGGCCACAGGCATCTATTTTCTATTAATTCTTTATCTCGTGGATTTGCAGGTTCGCTTTGCCATTGCTTCATGTAGATTTGTGTGTGCACATGCCCCATGTCCTTCAATGTGGATTTAGGGGTTGTACAACTATGCTAATTAGAGCAACTGGCACACGCTTTTAATTTATGAAGAGAATGGGATTCTCCAATCTAAGAACACAGCTGCAAACAAATCCGAGGTTTAAGAACAAGTGAATGGACTGTGCTGAGACCCTAGTAGGATTAAGCGGTTCAGCAAATTAATGAATGAATGTAGTTATTGTCCAGACGTACCTTATCCACAGCAATGGGTACACTGGGGTGGAAAGGGAAGCACATAATGTGATGCACCATCATGCACAGTGGTCACCGTACAAGCTTCTGGAAGCAATGTTATTTTCTGGGGTTGCTTTACCTCATCAACTCTAAGCTTAGCAGCATTATGTGCTAATATCTCCAGTGAGACTTTCCAGGCCAAGCAGAGCATTTTTTATTACCTAATTTAAATTATTTAACAAATCTATCAGTAAGTAAAAGCTGAAATTCTGATCTATCGTCTCATGTTCATCTGTTGATATCAAACAAAAATGCCTTCAATGTACAGCAAAAATCCTTGCCTTGCCATCGCACACTTTTTGAGGGGACTGTATAACACCATGAGAATCTATGAAACTGCACCTCATCGCTGACAAGCACATGGATGCCTGTGGGTCCCTGCTTGAAGATCTGACTGATCTGGCGTGGAGAGATGTTGAAAAGCTGAGCTAATTTCTCAGTCAGCTCAACGGCAGTTAGGTCCTCCAGGTAAATAGCATGGTACACTATATTAAACAAGAAAAATAAAAATTTTTCAGAAACTGTTTCATGTTTGGTTTTATTTACATTTACCCAGAGTCAGGCACACACCAAAAAAAGTACTGTTGGCACCATCTCCGTTCTCATGTTTTTGTTGCTGGTCACGGGCCTGCTGAGACTCCTGGCACACGTAGATAGTGAGTCTTGGGCGAACCACCCTAAATATGCATAAACAAAAAAAAAAAAAAAGACATTTAACTATACACACAATCATTAACACACACGCACACTCACAGACTAGTGAGTAAAATTATAGAAAAAATTAATCTATAAATATTAACACACTGTATAACCAGAGTACGTTTACATACAGAAACATGCCCACCTTCCTTTTAGTGAGTTGAACAGTCGTATGCCATCAGCTGGACCACAGATCTGAATGACATCCTCTCTAGTTAGTTTAAGCAGGTCTGCTCCTAAGGACCATCCCAACAAAACATTAATTTTAGGAATATCCTTTAATAAATAACACAAGAAAAATACATTATAAGCCAAGAATACGAGATATTCATAAGCGAGATGATCAGACCCCCAAAGTGACAAGAGGTCCAGCACCCAGAATATAAAGTTACCTGAGAAGTTTGTGAAGAGACGACAGAATGGCGAAAACCTATTTCTGTGCAGCCATTGTTGTGCTTCTTGAGGCGTTGCAGTGGGTAACAGATTCTGTTTGATAAAGACAGAGGATGAAAACGGATAGGAATAAAAAATCATTAGGATTTTGATTCTATTCAACAGTACTTTCACCTCTGCAAACAAATGTAGACTGAAGCCTCTTAAAAATAAATGTAGACTGAAGCCTCTTATTTTTTATGATATCCAAGAGCCCACTCTCTCATGGCTGACAAAACTGAATGTTTCTGTTCCTGTTAACTTTTAAGCTGTAACCATTTACAAATTGATACATTCATAGGTATAATACAGTTGATCTGAATGCTATAAAACAATCATCCTCCAGAATAAAATGAGTACATACAGTACTGTGCAAAGTACCCTAAATGTTAGTTTTCTTACAGATGTTTAATTTATGACTTGTGTATTATTGAATCAGTACAAAAAACACATTTTCAAACATTACTTTTCAAAAATAAATAAATAAATAAATAAAAATAAAAAAATTATACCACAGGGGTCCAAAGCTCCTGCCACCCAGAAATGTGTACTTTAAAGTTGATTAAGGTGAGTAAAGTTGTGTTAAACAAATTAAGTCAAGCTAGCTCATTAATTATGCACCGATTTTGGTGTGCACCAATCCCAGGCGAGGTACCTGCAAGACAAACCCGCATAACAAATTTTATCAAAATACAAGCAAGCATTCCTAAGTTATCGTCCAGAAACAAAAGTGTGACAGATAAACAGACAGACACCACCCATTCCAATAGCTCCCACCACTATGTTTAGCGGGAGCTAAAATAAATGCTTGTACAAAATAAGATTACAAAATATGCCACTTTTTAATGCAAAATCATAATGAAGGCTACTGTCTTTTACCTGCAAAAATAGAAACAAGTTTGGTCTCCATAAATATCCTTGTAAAACTTTAAGTGTATCTGAGACTACAGGAACATTTTCAAAAAGCAACACCCTGCCACACCGAATATTGACTTCATTTAGTGGATTACTGATTTTCTATGCAGAAATTTAAATTTTTTATTTAATACTTAGACAATTTTTTGGACTTAATTATTTTTGTCCAGGTTAACCTGTAATTGGGTTCCATATACTCACCCTTATTAGCTCCCGCCAAACATAGCAGCCAAAATCCGCGCATAATTAATGAGCCAGCTGGACTTCATTTCTTTAACACAACAGTTTGGTTGAGAGAATGCTTGCTCGGATTTTGATGAAATTCGGTATGCAGATTTCTCTTACAGGTACCTCACCTGGGATTGGTGCACACCATAATCCGTGCATGATTAAGGAGCCAGCTGGACTTCATTTCTTTAACACAACAGTTTTGATTTTGGTTTACAGAAGATATAGATCAACTTTAAAATACACATTCCTGGGCGGCAGGAGCTTTGGACCCCTGCGGTCTATTTTTACAGTGTTGTGCAGCTTTAAAATGAGCTGTGGCTTTTTATAGGTGTGCTGTAGAACCAACTGTTACAGGCTGTATAATTTACTGATATGGCAACTGCATGACCGGCTCATAAATCAGTGCAGAATATTGTTAAAACCGCTTCACAGGCAGGACCATAGGCACTCAGCCCCCAGCTGTGCAGGAGATTTACACTACAAACGGCACCACAAAAAGTATGCTGCATCATGAAGGGCTCCAGTCAGCCCACAAAACAGGTTTCTTCCTCCCCCCTTATGGATAGCGGTACACACATTCAGATTAAGAGGTACATTCTTCCCCCCAAAAAACAAACCCTCCTCAATCGCTTATCATGCCTCATGCACTGCAGATGGCTGATTTCAATATTTCTGGAAGTGAAAACAAAATTGAGACATTTCTGATGTTGAAATTATGTTAAACATCAAGCTAAAAATGGTTATCATTCCATGAAGGCGTTAAGAAGTACAGACCCCATTAAAAATTATTGTTTTTTGTCCAAAAAGCAATAAAAACCTAAATTTGTTTTTATTAATTCACAAGAAGCTTGACAAAAGTACAAAGAAAGAATTTTATATTGATACATGTACAAGTTGTACAAAGTTAGAGTTTGATGCCTGCAACACACTCAAAAGTAGGGACGGAGTTAAAATAAGATTGAAATGTTTACAGAATATTCAAGTAAAAGTTCTAGTCATTGGCAATAAGTAAGGTAATGTGACTGGGAACAAAAGCAGAATCCACTCAATCTTTGCCAAAAAGGATGGAACATGGCTCCCCTTTGTGCTAAAATGTATGAGACAATTGCTAATCCGTTTAAAGGGAATATTTCTCAATGCAATATTTCAGAAAATTTCTGAAAAGATATGAATGTTTTTTCTCCTTTTCTGTCTGTTGAGGTACACATGCTACTTCTGAGATACCACTGACGTCCTAATCTTCTTAAAACCTCCTCACTCCTGCTGATGATGAATCTATATGGACCTAAATATATATATTCAGAAACTGTGAAGATGGCTTTAGGTTGCTGTTGATACAAACTGTTTTGCTAAAATGGTTTAGGACTACAATTACCATTACAGTTATAGGACAACAAACAAGACTTTGTTAAAACTATAATGTCCTCCCAGCTGCACTACTTTTTTTTTTTTTTTTTTTTTTTTTTTTTTTTTTTTTTTTAAACCTCATGATATTTATGGAAGATCTGTTCAATCGGCATCATCTGATGTCACCCAAACAAGGATGGTTTTCCTTCGAGATCTGGTTCCTTTCAAGGTTGCTTCCTCAGGTCGTCTCAGGGAGATTTTCCTTGCCACTGCCACCACAGGCTTCCTCATTAGGGATGTATGTGATGTATAGGACTTAACAAGAAATTATTTTTTAAACATAATGTTTTAAATTATAACAATATCAACTGCAAAACGTGCTACACAAGGTAAGGCATTACAACAAAATGTTCAATTCAATTCAGTTTTATTTGTATAGTGCTTTCTATAAATTGCTGCAAAACAGTGCTACATAGTAAATTATTAATTAATGTATTTTTTTTTAATTAATGAATAATAATATCACTTAAAAACAACTTATAGAATTGTTCCAAATAATGTCCCATTTCCCCCCACTTCAAGACACTGAAGGAGACATCTTATTCATAAGAAAGTGGGGGATTCTAAGCTGTTAACCCTTTCACCTCATGTAGCAGATATGCTACGCAGGTTAATAAAGGGTTAAATATAAAGAATATTCAAGTGTTTATGACTTAGCTAGATGTTGTGAGGAAATTTTCCTTCACTGAGGACTCCTTGCACATGCTAATTTTCTTTGCTGCCATTCAGTTAAATAACTGTGTAAATAAATGTATTACTAACTATATTAAATAATATATAATTAACTATATTAATAACTAAATATGTTGTTATACTTGCATGAGGTCTTTACTGAATATAATGCAGCTAAACATGTCATATCCAACCCCCCCCCCCCCTAAAAAATAGCAAATTCCTGGATCCGCCAGTGAATCCTTTTATGATTTCGCCAGTAATAAAAATATTTTCAAAATTATACACGTTGTTTTGGAGAATATTCTGCAGCTGAATTTTCACATTTCGGTTCCTGCCCTCAATCTTCTTGGTAAAGGCTCAGACCACACATTTTGCTCAGATATTAAAATCTTTATATTTTCATATTTGCCAAAAGATAAATGTATTTTTTTTTACTTTGTGGTCCATCTCTGATGCTTCCTAACACTTGCACTTTATCTGCAGCACAACTTCTCAGGAAAAACAAACAACACTCCAAACACAAATTTTCTGGAGACTTGGGCCCCTTTTTACATTAAAAACCCTTCTTAAAAACTACTAATGTGTTTTATTAGTATGAACTTTTGCTGCCACTGTCACCAATACCTTTACTTTTGTGAGAATATCCTTCTTTATCTTTACTCACTTTAAATTTGTATGGCTGCCAACCAAAAGTGTTAGGAAAGATTTTTGCTTCCTCTCGTCCCAGCCAAAATCAGGATTAAACATTAAAAAAGCTTTTGGTTTACATTCACAGCATTTGGCAGATGCTCTTATCCAGAGCGACTTACAATTATCATTTTTATACAACTGAGCAAATGAGGGTTAAGGGCCTTGCTCAAGGGCCCAACAGTGGTGATAGTGGGGATTGAACCGCTGACCTTTGGATCAGTAACCCATCACCTTAACCACTAAGCCACCACTGGTTTCTCGGGTTGCAAACTGCCACGCATGTCTTTTGTACAGTTATAATGCACATGCATACAGAGATATGTCTGCATTCAACAGAAAATGAAGTATACTACTCGGTGTCCACATTTAATTTACAATGAAATATGGCACGAAAAATAAAAATCCTTCCAAAAGAGTTACATACTAACTGTTCACCTTTTTCTTACAATTCTTTCATATGGTTACACGAGCAGTTCCAATCATAACACAGTTATCTAAAAAACACAGACTGGTTGGTACACATGAGTGTATTTTGAATTATGTAGAAAGAAATAAGCAGAAATCACCAATAGCATTTGGGGACATGGACACCTCAGCTGCCAACATGTCTATTCTTTCCCACCAATTTTATAAAATTGTATGCAAAAAAAATGCTTTTAAATTATATTTCATCCAGAAAAAAAGCTATTGAAAAAAACTATTTCAGACATTTGACTTTGACCCAGTTTGGACTATACTGTATACAATTTTGTATCATCTGTTGCTTTGGAAGATAATTCCATATTAGTCCTTTATTCAATAACTTCTGTAAAATATGATGTAAATTGGTAAATATGGACTGCACTGACCTACTGAAATAATCATGAACTTCACAGGAAGAAAGTCTTAATAGCAAAATATGTCTCTCTAAAATTCCAATATACACCTATACGTCAAAAGTACTTTCACACACATGCAACTAAACCCATGCCATGGGTTCTGATGCATCCCCACACTATCAGCAACCCTGGCTTTTGCATTTTTCACTGTTAATAATCTAGATGGCCATTTTCATCTTTGGCACAGATAATGTGATGTCTGTTTTCCCTCAAAAACAGCTAAAATTATGACTCACGATCACAGCACACCGTTCCACTGTCGTTCATGGAACCATCTGAGATGAGGTCGGGTTTAAACAGCTCAGCAGTATTTCTGCACAGAATTAATGTATAGCTTCCTTCTTGCAAAATACTCAAAGTACTACAGAGCCCATGTGGCTATATTTGTCACAGGAGCATGACAGTTTCTCAGGCAGTGTTGTCTGAGGGATTGAAGGTCACACACAGCCAACATTGGTTTTTAAACTTGCCCTTCACACATCAAGATGTCGGAATTTCCTGAATGCTTTCACAATATTTCAAAATACCATGCACAGTGGGTGTTGAAAGACCTACACTGTCTATAATCTTGCAATGAGAAATGTTCCTTTTGAACTGAATAACAATTCAAGTCAAGACCCACCCTTATTTGCAAAGACTGAGCCTTGCATGCTATCAATTACTTTAGGACTGTTGCTTATCATATTATTTTACCTCTGTCCCCACTTCTGATTATGTTGTAGGCATCAAACACTTTGTTGATAGTTACAAAATCCGATACCAAAATCTTGGAAAATGTCCTGACTTTTTTTGGAAATGGGTTTAGTAAACCAAATATTGCAATGGGATACAATCTCTTAAATATTAAGTGACAGTGTAATTTCAAAATTAAAATGTAAATAAAATAAAAAGAAATTCTTAATAAAAAAAGCACAACATACAAAAAAAGGAGACAGCACACTGGAAGAACAGAGCAACACAAAAGCACTTACATCTGCTACCTGTACCACCGTTTCTGGCTGGTGATTCGGTGAGCCATTCCTAGACACAAATGCAATTACATTAGGAGTTTTGTGAAAGGGAAGAAATAGAGGTAGGACAAAACAAACTTTACTTAGCAAAGTAAACAACAAAAATAACCTTCACTGGCAGTTTTCTTACTGGATTTCATTTTATGGAGTTCTGTGTGTGTGTTGTTTTTTTTAGTAACATGAACAACCTAAGAAATACCTGATTCACAGTTAAATTGTTTAAACCAAATGTCTGTCATCGGTAATAATGGCAAGCACCAAGTATAAAAACAACCCCAACTGTGAAAAGGAAAGATCAGTGTTTCAGCTTCCCAAAACAGAAAACTGCACATACTTTTTTCATACTCTAATATTTTGTTTAGCCTTCACTACAGCCTGTAATCACAATGCATTGTTTCAACAAACCTATAGCAGAATTAAACCCAAACTTGACAAAAACTTGCATATATACACTACGTAATCCATGGCCATCAAAACACACTACTGTCATTAAGACCTTTGTGGAAGGGGGGGGGGGGGGGGGGGGGGTTTAAATAAAAAAAAAAAAAAAAAGGGACTTACTTCTTCCAAAGGGCCCCACTTTCCAAAAAAAAAGGGAAA
>JBCNYH010000022.1:26923095-26938312 GCA_039654325.1 Tandanus tandanus | reverse complement strand
GTGGGCAATGACAGTGTGACCTGGAAGGGTGTGATTGGTAGGTACGGCCTCTCCGATCTGAACCCGAATGGTTTCGTTGTTGAACTTCTGTGCTCGTCACGATTTGTCCATCACGAACACCATGTTCGAACATAAGGGAGCCCTTAAGTGCATATGGAAGTGGCTGGGGAGAGGGACGTCTGGACCTCACTGCTTAGGCTGCTGCCCCTGTGACTCGACCCCAGAAGAAGCGGAAGAAGATGGATGAATGAATCATTTGTTTAATTTGTTGATCTTTATCTAGTTTTAGAAAATAAATTATCTGATCACTTTTCCGTTAAAATTTATGCAGCAATACAGAAAAATGTAAACACACACACACACACACACACACACCTGATGAGGACATGAGGGGGAGCAAGACATATAGACAAACTAAAATCTATATATCAGTCAGTTATCAGTCAGTCAATCTTCCGCTTATTCCGGGGTCAGGTCGCGGGGCCAGCAGCCTAAGCATTGAGGTCGTGATGTCCCTCTCCCCAGCCACTTCCTCAAGGTCTTACTTGTGGACACTGAACCATTCCCAGACCAGCCAAGAGACGTAGTCCCTCCAGCATGTTCTGGGTCGACTCCGGGGTCTCTTCCCGGTTGGTCATGCCCGAAACACCACACCAGGGAGGTATTCAAGAGGCATTCTAATCAGATGCCTGAGCCACCTCGACTGGCTCCTCTCAACGTGGAGGAGCAGCGGTTCTACTCCGAGCTCCTCCCGGATGGCCCAGCTTCTCACCCTATCTCTGAGGGAGAGCCCCGCCACCATGCGAAGAAAGCCGCTTGTATCCACGATCTTATTTCGGTCACTACCCAAGGCTCGTGATCATAGGTGAGGGTAGGAACGTAAATCGACTGGTAAATTGAGAGCTTTGCCTTCAGGCTCTGTGCAAGCAACTCACATTTTCCTCCTCCAACCTTGGTAAGGCATTTCTTCATGGAGCTCACTGTGTGCGCAGGGGGGATGGTCAGAACAGGTTTGAGTCTCTTAGTTCAAATGAAGGAAAACTGTAACCAAACAGCAAACGCAGACATTCTGCACAATCGGGGGGTTGTTGTTAGTTATGCTTATAACAGTGTAATGGTTAAAGAAGAGCATTTATTAGTGCAGGGACAGACTTCAGAGCACCTGTGTCATAAGCAATCAGCCACTCCACTGTCGACAGAGCTGGAAATTCTTGAGCATGTGAGCTTGCTTATTTATTTATTTTAAAAAATTAATAAATAAATTAAATTTGGGGGGGGTGGAGCGCAAGTGCGGCAATGTATACAAGAAGGTCCTTTGAGGGAAACATACAGGAGCTGGTCATCTAATTACAGCAGTACCTTTCTGACCATTAGCAACAAAATGTACAATCTGGATGCAATGAGGATACCTGTGGTGCTAGCTGAGAAGGTTAGCCCAATTTCCCCATCTGTCTCATTCCAATTTTTTTTTTACCGTCACGGCCAATGTCCATTTGTCTGGCCACACTTGTGTTCCATATACACTAACTTAGAAACTTTTGACTAGTGTATGTCTATCTGAGGTACACATTTGCATTACAATAGGCATATTCCATTTATGTGTTCCCTTCCCATTCCCAGGCATATTAAATAAATACAGTGGTATGTCTTGGAAATAAAATGGAATCGGCCACAATGTCTTTCTGAAAGCATTTCATTACTCCTGTACGCGAGTGTTAATGACCCCCACACTGGGCACAATGATATTAGTAACATCACCACATTTTTTATTTCTCTTGAAATCATATCCCTTCTTCTGCTTCTTAAAACTTGATCTCAAAGTTTTCCACTTTCTACAAATTTTTGTTGGGCTGCCAAGTTATAACGCATGCACAAGATTGTTTCTCCGGTGATGCAGTCTCGTTATTGCTATTGTTAACAGATACAGAACCAAAACAAGATACATAACAGATGAATAAGAAATACTAAGCCTGTAAGCTGTGGTAGTTTCACCAGGAAACCTTTACATTCATTAACTGATAATGGAAGATAAAACACAGAGAGGATATTCACTAGTGAACTTTAATACAGACTTGCCCAAGCGAGTGCTTACCATATTTCTATAGAGCAGGGGTGTCAAACTCATTTACACTGAGGGCCACATCACAAAATTTCTAGGTTATCGGGGGCTGAATAATCACTGAACAATCATCTATTCAAAAAGGGCAACCATTAAATCTGCATGGCAAAATGATTCATTTATGTGTTTGTTCACTTTCCATTCTTTGCTTTCCGTTCCTGATAACACTTGATAGTGTCAAGCTAGCTTGCAATCTTTCTTTAATTATGAATGACTAGCTTTTTACTTGAAAGAGGTTGCCACCACCCAGTGCACTGATGTCCAATCTTATCCGCAAAGGGCCTTTGTGGGTACAGATTTTCACTTCAACCAAGCAGTAGCCACACCTTCCACCTCTTTCGATCACTGATTTAAAAAAATAAATAAGTAAAACTAGATTGCACATTAGTGTTTCGATTTTGAAGAAAAGTGGCAGCCATTTTGGTGAGATTCTGCTGACACTCAGAATACCTTAAATTCATATAACTTTACCAATAATTTCACTGACTTTTTTAAGCTATATGAGTATAACTTTCAACAGTAAATGGCTTTCAAAAGTAGATGGCTCTAGTCTGGATTTAGGTTTTGCCACATGCAAACAATAGGATGCATGATCCAGTAATTATTTGAGATCAGTGGTTCACACAGGTAGAAGGTGTGTCTACTGCTTGATTGAAGCGAAAACCTGCACTCACACTGGCCCTTTGCAGATAAGTTTGGACATTCCTGACCTAGTGGATGGATGATTAATTATGTTTCATGGTAATGGTTGATGGAAAGAAAGTAGAATAATCATATTCTTTCAAAGCTCTCGCAAGCCACATAAAATGAGTTAGCGGGATTTGAGTTTGACACTTGTGTTATAGGGTATCAGTAAATGAAGTTTCTCTGATTCAGTACAAAGTTATATAAAAATGTATTCATAGACATACATCAACATCTTGCGTAGATTCAACTCTCTAGTGTTTCTTTAAAATGCTGTAGATATTAAAAACAAGGGACAGGCAGAATTTCTTACAATAGATCAGCCACAGACATCCAGAAACAGACCATTTAGTGTTAGTGTTATAGTCCCAATTAAGTTTCCTCTTTTTTTTTTCTAAGTCTCAGGTCTTTTCTAGCTATTAGATAGTTTCCTGGGCATAGAAAGTCCACTAGAATTCTTAGCAGCAAATTCTATTGCACAAGAAATCAAATGTGTTCGAAGTAATATTAAACAGGCTCACACAATGAAAAAGCAAATACAGTTTGTTGCAGATGATTTTGGCAGCACTATTATTTAATGTTATGATGATCTGTATAAGTTGTTGATGCTTCACTGTTATTGTTTCAAAGGGCAAGTTCACATGCAGAATAAACAAAAACATTACGACAAAACCAATCATGATTTGTGCCACACTGAACATCTGGGCAATGTCAATGCTTTTAATGTAAAAACCAACAGAGGCTGCTCATAAAACATCCATCTTTAACAAGTCACAGTAAAAAAAGAACAATTCATATCCATGCATATATCTCAATGTCCTTCCAGGCTTGTATGGTACACTCTACTGCACTTGGAACACATTGATTTTGCTGGTATTCTTCAGTGTCTGTCTGCGGTTGCAAAACCAAACTCGCACAACCTCCCTGTCATAATTCAGTTCCTTGGCAATTTCTGTGATCTCCTGCCCAGTTGGAAGTGCATTTTTCTCAAAATAGCTGTTCAGGACCTCAATGGCTTGTGGTGTGAAACTGGTGCGGCGTTTACGTTTCTTTGAAGGCTCACCACCCACAAATTCCATTAGATTTTGCTGGCCCTTCTGGTTCCAGAGCTCTGCTTCAGCAAGCCACCTCTCTAGAACTGGTTTTAACTTCTGGGCGCTCTTGGGTGTTATATCAAGCTTCTCAAACCTGAAATAGGTTATATCTTCATGTATCAGGTCTAGATATCCAGAGTTATGTATAATTAATACAGTGATATAGAGAATAAAAAAACGTGAGAAAGAGCAATAAAGCAAAATTAAAAAGAAAAAAAAAATAAGAAATTGACCTGCAGATTGCAGACTGGCTGTAAGCTGGTCCCTCAGTAGCTGTAAGAGCTTGACCCACTTGTGTTTGCGTCAGGCCCAATGAAAGCCGGCGAATCTTAAAGTTCTTGGCAAATTCGCGGATCTCCTCCAGATTAATACCTTCTTCAGTCATCCCAGACTGTGGCTCTACATATAAGAGTAGAAAGGTTTCAACCTCCACAGTTTAAGTTCAGTTCCACACAAAAAACCTCAGCAGTATTTAAACAACCAGCATGAGCATCTTCCGTTAATACACATTAGTAATCATATCATCATCTAAGTTATCTCTCAATCTATCTTAGTAAAAAAAAAAAAACCACAATAAAGAGTGTATACAATGGATATCAAATGTCAAGATAATTAATAACATGAGCTTATTTGGGAAAAAAATAATGAATTAGGAAAAAAAAAAATCCTATGAGTTCAGACCATTTACAGAAAATGTGGAAATATGCTTAAAGTTACCTTTATTAAACTAGCACTCCTGGATTTCAAAAGTCTTCAAAACAGCTCTGACTGAACATTTTCAAGGTCACTTATACTCCTGAACTCAGTTCGTGTTTTAAATTAATTTTAAATTGGACTTGAATTTTTGCAGAGTATTAATTGTATAGTAATATTCTACTGGCTCAAGGACCCTTTTTAATACAGGCACATGAACTGAAGTCTGACAACATGTGCAGTACATTACCCATCCAGTATAATGTTAACCTGATTAATGTGCCTATTATTAATATAACACAAATACCAGAATCAGCTTTTTCATTTTACTTTCTGAAAATTTATATTAAGTTAAATTCGCATAATACAGCGACTTGCAAATGTATTCACCCACCTGGCATTTTTACTTACTTTGTTGCCCTACAACCCAAAATTAAAATGTATATTTGGGGGTTTTAATTTGCAATTTACACAACATGCCACCAATGTAAAATATTTGTTATTGTGACGCAAACAAACAAAAAAATTGTACAAAAAAACCCCTCCAGAATACAGGATGCAGAACTTTTAATGCCCTCCCCCATAAAAAAGGCAGTATTTTGTAGAGCCATTTTTTGCTGCAATTACAGCGGTAAGTCATTCTTGAGTTCTCTTGAGGTCTGTGATGGAACCCTGTCTCACGAGTATATCTTGAATCTTTCGCATTACATTGTTTTGCCTCCCCCCCTGCAAAAAACTGTCCTTGCTTTTTTTGGACTTGAACCTCTTTTGTTTAATATTTTAGGATTTTTTTGTTGTATGGACTGACTCCCTGGTTTATGATCCCTCTCTTCAGAACTACACTGATTTTTTGCTCGCTGTTTTTGATTACCTCTGCCTGAATTCTCAGTAAAGATCATTATTACCTGGTTATCTCTGTGTCCTCTTCTCTACTCTCTGCATCTGAGTCCACACACTCTTCACGGTAGCCTAGAGGATTGGTTCCTGCCTCTCATACAGGAGACCCGGGTTCGATTCCTGAGCAATCATTACAGCAAGACTGAACCATGGAAGACTCAGCAGAGCGAAGAGATCCCCAGCCTCCTCAGACTGCCCAGTCAAAGGATCTGTCTGTCACCGTGAGCCAGGTTTCTGCAGCAATCGCCAGTCATGATGCTACTGTGAGTCGTCATGAACATCGCTTACCCTCTCATGAAGCTGCCTACAGTAGACATGAGCAGACCCTTCAGGAGATCCAACAGACCCTGAGTGCTCTACTTGCTCATCAGCCATCACTCCCTCGTGCTCCCTCTTCTCCACCAACTGCACCCCCTGCATCAGTGAACTCTGTCTCTGAGCCTAGACTCCCTGCCCCAGAGAAATATGATAGGAACCCCCGAGATTGCTGAGCTTTCCTGACCCAATGGTCATTAACTTTTGAGCTTCAGGCCTCCATCTTCCCAACGGATCGGCCTCGGATATCCTACTTTATCCCCTTTCTGACTGGGAAGGCCCAAGCATGGGCTACTGCTGTCTGGGAACAGCAGAGAGAGTCTTGCAATAATTACAAGAGTTTCACCAAGGAGATGCGTTGAGTATTTGACCATCCAGCAGGGGGCAGAGAGGCTGCTAACAGGCTGTTTAAGCTACGTCAGGGCACTCCTAGTGTTGCTGAATACGCCATCAATTTCCAGTCTTTGGCAGTGGAATGTGGGTGGAACATGGAAGCATTGATGGCAGCCTTTCAACATGGCCTCTCAAGAGCAATCAAGGATGACCTTGCCGCTAAAGAACCAGCCCAAGACTTGGAGTCCTTGATTGATCAAATTATTTGTCTGGACAACAGATTGAGAGAAAGGAGGTGAGAGTCGACTCAGTCTCCTTTCCGGCTCATTTGCTCAACCATGATCCCAAGAACCTCTGAAATTACCTCCTGGCCTTGAAGAACCCATGCAGTTGAGCAAAACTCGCCTCTCGCAGGATGAGCGTAACCATCGGATGAGAGAGATGTGCTGCTTATACTGTGGGAGACCAAATCACTTTCATTCCCCATGTCTTTAATCTCATGTTTCCAAGTTCCTGTCAAGATTTCCTTGCAAAACCAACAGTCCCATCCTTTGCAGACCCTTTAGCCAGTCATCTTCACCTTCCCATAACTGACTTAGATCATTCTCTCTCTATATCTGCCCTTGATGGAAGACCTTTAGGTAATGGCACTGTTGATCATGTTACTGGTCCTGTCCTCATGACCATTGGGGAGAATCATCAGGAGAGGATCTAGTTCAACCTTATTCAATCCCCTGAGTTCCCTGTAGTACTTGGTTTCCCTTGGTTGTCCCACCACAGTCCTCACCTCAATTGGTCCTCTGGGCTGTGGTAGAATGGGGACCCAGGTGCAAATCTTCCTGTCTCCTCTCTAAAGCTAGTCCCTCTGTTCCGACGTCCCCAAGTCCTCTCGAGCTGTCCCGAGTCCCTGCTGTGTACCATGATTTAAGTGAGGTGTTTTGTAAGAAGAGGGCCACCTCACTGTCTCCTCATAGACCATATGATTGTGCTATCGACCTTCTTCCTGGAACTCTTCCCCCACGTGGAAGAATCTTCTCCCTTTCACCTGCAGAGGTTCGAGCTATGGAGAAATATATGAGAGTTTGTTAGAGGTTGGAATCATTCGCTTCTCTTCTTCACCTGCTGGAAATGGGTTCTTTGTTGGAAAGAAGGATGGCGGACCAAGGCACTGCATTGATTATAGTGGGTTAAACAAAATAACAGTAAGGAACCGTTACCCTCTGCCTTTGATGTCTTCAGCCTTTGAGTTGCTTCAAGGAGCAACCATCTTCACGAAATTGGACCTCCATAATGCTTACCACTTAGTTCGGATACGAGAGGGAGATGAGTGGAAAACGGCCTTCAACACACCCACAGGCCATTATGAATACTTAGTCATGCCATTTGGTTTAACTAACGCTCCAGCTGTCTTTCAGGCACTCATTAATGAAGTTTTGAGAGATATGCTAAATCTACGTTTTTGTTAACCTCAATGATATTTTGGTATTTTCAAAGTCATTACATGAGCATGTCCATCACATAGGAGCTGTGTTCAATAACAATTAATTTGTCAAGCTGGAGAAATGCAAGTTCCATGTGTCCATGGTCTCCTTCTTGGGGTTCATCCTGTCTAGTGGTAACCTCGTTATGGATCCTAAGAAGACAGAAGCTGTCCAGGACTGGCCACAACCCACCTCTGTTAAGGAAGTTCAATGCTTCCTCAGCTTTGCCAATTTTTATAGGAAATTTATCTAAGGTTTTACTGCTGTTGCTGCCCCATTGACCAACCCCACTAAAACTAAATCAGGTCCTTTTGTCTTGCCCGTAGAAGCTAAGCCCCTATCCTTACCTTACCTGATTGAGGTAGATGCTTCTGATGTGGCAGTGGGTGCTGTTATCTCCCAGTGTCTTTCTGATGGCAAGCTTCACCCCTGTGCCTTCGTCTCTCTCTGGCTGAAAGAAATTATGATGTGGGAAATCGAGAGCTTCTGGCTATCAAGATGGCTTTGGAGGAGTGGCGCCATTGGCTCGAGGGTGCTCAACAACCCTTTGTCGTATGGTCTGACCACAAAAGCCTGGAGTATGTACAGAAGGCCAAGCATCTGAATCCAGGCAAGCAAGGTGGGCTCTGTTTTTTAATTGTTTTGATGTTGTATTGTCTTACTGCCCTGGTACTAAGAACCAGAAGCCAGATGCCTTGTCTAGACTGTTTCAGAAGGAGATGAGTGAGAGTGTGCCAGAATCCATCCTGCCAGCCTCTAAAATTGTGGCTCCTGTATGGGAATCGAGATGGTGGTGCAACAAGCCCAGCAGAGGGAGCCGGATCCTGGTAAAAAGCCTCCAAATAAACTCTTTGTTCCCAGGTCTGCACGCTCCCAAGTTCTCCAATGGAGACATTCTTCACGTCTGACTAACCATCCAGGTACAGGCAGGACATTGGAATATATTAAGAGATTCTGGTGGCCAGGAATGAATACAGATGTCAAGTCTTTTGTTGCTGCTTGCCTAGTTTGTGCTCAGAACAAATCCCCCACACTGCCCCTCAAGGTATCCTTCAACCCCTACCTATACCCAAATGACTCTGGTCTCACATTTCTATGGATTTCATTACAGGCCTCCCCCTCTCAACAAAACACTGTCATTTTGGTCATTGTGGACTGGTTTTCTAAAGCCTGTCGTTTGATTCCTTTAACCAAACTTTCCTCTGCTAATGAAAGTGCTGAAATTGTGTGTCAACATGTTTTCAGGGTTTTTGGCCTTCCACTGGATGTAGTCTCAGATTGAGGCCCACAATTCACTTCATGTTTCTGGAGGTCCTTCTGTAAGCTAATTGGTGCCACGGTCAGTCTCACCTCCGGCTTCCATCCAGAATCTAATGGGCAGACTGAGAGGGTTAATTAAGACCTGGAGACAGCCCTCTGATGCCTTGCCTCCACCAACCCCTCATCATGGAGCAGGTATGTGATCTGTGCAGAGTATGCTCATAACACCTTGTGTTGCTCCTCTACAGGCCTCTCTCCTTTCGAGTGTCAGTTTGGGTTTCAACCCCTGTTCATGGAGCAAGAAATGGATGTTGGGGTCCATGCGGCTCAGGACTTCGTCCGAAGGTGTAGGCGTGTCTGGCGCAAGGTCCGATTAACCCTGCAGAGATCATCGCGACAATATCAACGCCAGGCCAACCATCGACGCAGAGCTGCACCACTACTCCGTCCTGGGCCCTTGCGAGTGCAGTCTCGCAAATTGGCTTCACGGTTTGTGGGTCCTTTCAAGGTTGTGAGAATCCCGTCTCTTACTGCCTTTGACTTCCTCCAACAATGCGGATTAATCCCACTTTTCATGTTTCCCGCCTGCACCCAGTTACTATGAGCCCACGGGCTCTGGCTACTAGGCCCCCTCATAATCCCAGGATCATCAATGGGGAGCAAGCCCTTTCAGTTCATTGGCTCCTGGATTCTCGTTGCATTCGAGGCGGACTTCAGTATTTAGTGGACTGGGAAGGGTATGGCCCGGAGGAGCGGTCCTGGTTCCCTCTCGGCACATACTAGACCCAGGTCTGATTGAGGACTTCTACAAGAGACACCCCAATCATCCCTGTAGGAACATCAGGAGATGTTCATTGGGAGAGGGGTCCTGTCATGATCTGAATTGCTGTTATACTTTTGGCCACTAGGGCCCCTCAGTCAGCAAGCGTTTTGTATGTCACATGTCTGGGGCTACCCTGTTTTCATTAGTAATTATGTTCACCTGAGCCTCGTTGTCTTGCCTTTATAAGCTGTGTTTTTTGTGTTCATTGTTTAGTCTTGAGTTCTCTTGAGGTCTGTGACAGAACCTTGTCTCACGAGTATATCTTGAATCTTTTGCATTACATTGTTATGCCCCCCCCCCTTATAATCGTGCCTCCTTCACTCAGCAGCATCTGCACCACTGTCTGTGTGTTGCTCTGACAACTTCTATACCTGACTTCACTGCTTGTGTTAAATCAAAAAATGTAATTACTCTCATTAGATGTAAAATGTTGGTTGCTAAATCGGTTAAGTATCAGTTTTGTTCATCAAATTAGTAAGTAGGATTGATTTTTGAAGAGGTTGAACATTGCAGTTAAAGTACTATATCCGAATGTTAATACACTTCACCCTCGATTTCCAGGACTATTAGGGGGATAGGCTGTCCGGGAACTTGAAAAGTCTGGCAATCGTTAATATCCGGGGTCCCGGACATTTACCATAATCGGTCCGGCAATCGCCATTATTCAGCAGCAGTCCCAGACTTTTACAACACTAATCCGACACTCAATACACAATATTGTGTTTCCACAAACTTAAGGAGCGTATCAGCACATTCTTTTATCACATTCATTTTAAATGTGGGTTCTGGCTCGTCATCACTGTTCTCGCTTTCACTTTCCCTTAGCTCTCCCGTCACTGATGCCACAATCTGCTCATCGGACATTATTTCGTGCCCCTCTGCTGCCTCATTTTCGTCCATCCACTGGGACGGGAATGGGCCGGACAGGAGGGAAGTTGGAAAATCATGACCGACCCGGACTTCCTTCATCGATTCCCGGACTTGTACGAGCATTTGTCCGGCAATACCAAATAATGTCCGGCGCCGGATTTTGTACAGGAAATCCGAAATCAGGGAAACAGGGGTATGGGAAATCAAGGGTGAAGTGTACTCACATCATCTTTTTCTTCTTATCATAATATTTAAAACTGAACCTTTCTGTCTTATTATTCACTTCCTTTTTTCCTTTTTCCTTTATCTCTTACTACTATTATAATTAAGAGCCTTGCATTTCTTTCTTGTTATTCATTTAATTCTCTTCTTCTTCTCCTTATTCACTATTATGAATAATATCACTATTCACTTATATATTGTTATAGTTGTATTTAGTACCATACTACACTCCTGTTGTTTTTGTTGGTACAGTTGTGTGAAGTGGATGTTGGCTGTTACATTCTAAATGTCTGTGATATGACTCACCTGGATTGATTACTCAGTGTGGTATATTTTTCCATTTGAATGTAGAAATGCCTTGGGCCTATATGTCTTGAGATAAAACAATGTACTAATGTTATTATGCATTTACAAAATACAATGTATGCACTTCGAATGTTGTTGTTGTACTTAACTGTAGCTGTAGCTTTTAATGTGATTACTCGTTTTTCTGGCCATTTCTCAGAGCCCTCATATGGGATTGTTATCATGACCCGGCCCTCATTCCAAATTAACTGAATAGCCCTGCACTACGGACACTCTGGCGTCGTTCAAAACATCTATTCACCATTGTAACAAAATGTATGTGTCAACAAAAGATTATGGAAAAAGCATCATATCTCCCATTTAAAAGGCAACATGCAACAAGGGAATACTGAAATTATACACTGTAGATCCTAATATAAAACTACGTCCAGACTTCTGTAAAATCTGCTTTGTAACAATTTCTATTTATTTAATTGCTGTAAAAATAAAATAAAATACATTTAAATTGAACTGAATTTTTATTCAGTTTATCTGAAATTTAAATAAAGTTATGTTTGATATCCACTGTACACTATCGTGGTTAAAAGTTAAAGGTTTACACATACTGTTAACAAGTTGGCTGACTGTGGGAATTTCTGCACAGGCAACAGGAATTGGTGAGGAGGTTGATTTTCCTGTGGAGGGCTGTGGGGCAATCATAACTGGAGACTGGTTTACTGTTAAAGTGGGAACCTACAGTGACAATCAGAACAGACATTAATACACACAACTGTTACATGCAACTGAATATTCTGTAAAAGAAATGTGCGTACAGAAGCAGTCACTTAATAGCAATACACTGCACCACACCTGTGTGTTGACCTTGGAGTGAGACGAAGTAGTTTTTGTTAATACTGTGGCACTGGTGGATGTAGTGAAAGCAGCAGCAGCAGCAGGGTTGTTCCCAATGGTGGCAATGATTTGGCCCTGGGAGTTCAGCAGCAGCTGAGGAGTCACAGTTTGCACCTGAAGACCCTGAGTTGGTGGTGAATGTGTTGAGGACACACCCGTCAGAGATGCAGGGTTCACCAGAACAGGCAAAGAGCCTATCATCTGAAGATAAGGTGATAAACTCCATTAAAAAAAAAAACCCACATGCTTGTAGAAATATGGTTTTCTGTGAATTCTTCTTGTATTGATGCACAAAAAAGAAAATTGAGGCAGGTACTGGAAGGACACTGCAAGGTCCTTAACACCTGAAAATATTTCAATAGTTTAAAAAGCTACTGCATTGTAAATCCATACAGTAACTATTAGATATGCTTGAAATACTTGCATATATGCAGCGTTTCCTCACCTGACCCTGTGCATTGGTGATGAATTGGTTGGTTAGTCCTGCCACATTGGTGTTAGCGATGATGGGAGTTGTAGTCAGAGAACTGATGAACTGTGGCTGAGCACCCAAAGATGCAGCACTGATCTGAGAAAGATAAATAACCTAAAATAATCTATGTTTATTAAAGTCTCTATACATTCACTATATACTGCACACCTGAATACTTAAAATCTGTATTCAACCTTTAATCTAGGAAATGCTTTACATACAGTATACACACCCTGTTAAAATATTTTATGTGATATTGAAATATTTTTTTAAATATTTTAAGAAAAAAAATAAATAAATAAAAATAAAAATGTGGTTACATAAAGTGTGCACTCTGTCTTATAATTAAGGATGTTATTTATTTCTATTGAACTCCTGCTAAATAGTAGTCAGTACACATCTGAAATCAAAAAAACCTCTGATTAACCCAAATAAAGTTCAGATGTTCCAGACATTAATATAATTGCATCAAACAACAGAAGTCATTGTGGGAAAAGAGCCTACAAAGCACCAAAGGGATCTTACTGTTGAAACTTGTCAACCCAGAAAAGAGTACAAAAGATTTTTCAAGGCATAATATATACCATGGAACACTGTGAAGACCATCATTAACTGTGGAGAAAATATGGCACAATGCAAAGAACTTTGTCCCTAATTCCAAAAGTTATGTGTGGTGCAAAAACAACAGTGCATATCTTCAAAAGAACACCATACCCATGGTGAAGAATGGTGGTGGCAGCATCATGCAGGATTTTACTGGTATTTTGAATTTGTTTCCTTGAATTTGATTAAAGGCCCAGTTCCAGCTGAAGAAAAACAGCCCCTGGGGCTTTAATCAAATTGGAGGGAACAAATTCCAAATACCAGTGAAATCCATCACAAAACCTTTAGGCCTTTGCTAAAAAGATGAAGAAGCAGAATTTCAAATTTCAGCATCACCTTTCAGCAACGACCCAACGCATACCCTCAAATTAACAAACAGAAGTTTAATGTTTAGGAATTGCCCAGAGACCAGACCTAAATCTCTGGGGTGACCTGAAGAGGGCTTTGTACAGATGTCCTTACATTCAGACAACAGATCTGGAAGACTTTTGCAAGGAAGAGTGGGCAAATAGTGTCAAGTCAAAATGAGCCATGCTGAGAGGCTCCTACAGAACAAAACTTGTTGAATTGTACAGGTTATATATTACAGTATAGTTATAAAAGGAGTGCACGATTGCACACAACATGAAAATAAGATGATGCACTACAGAGACAACCTTCACTTGTTGACAGTTTTTAAGCAATGTCAGCAGGTTTTGAAGATGAATCTTGGGAGGAGCAGTTTTCTGATGCAGTTAGTGATGCAAGTGTAAAATTAGACCATTCTGGTTTGTGTCTTGTCTGTAATAAGCTAAAAATCTGGTGTGATCATATTATGGCTATGTAAAATGATTATATATATATTGTGTGTGAGACTAAAAAAAGTCTAGCATTTCATATAATTCTCTATTATTTATTTCGTGGCATCTGCATTTTCCATCATTTGAGCAATTTGAGATGCAGATGTGCTGTGCCGCTGTTCTGAATAGCAGGTTAGGTGCTGTACTAAGTGTTGTACTAGGTGTTGCTATTCTGCCAAGGGTGTACACTGCCACTCACCGCTTGAGTTTTCCCTGTGACCTGACTATAGATAATAGTTATGGCTGCATTACTTTA
This sequence comes from Tandanus tandanus, assembly GCA_039654325.1. Lineage (NCBI taxonomy): Eukaryota > Metazoa > Chordata > Actinopteri > Siluriformes > Plotosidae > Tandanus > Tandanus tandanus. The sequence goes on along the minus strand of JBCNYH010000022.1, from coordinate 26,924,154 downwards.
GATGCTTTATTAATCCCACAAGGGGAAATTAAGTTCTGTACGTAACTCGTTCAAAGCAGTGATACACAAATGAGCACACACACACCAGGAACAGTAAGAAATTGGGAATAAGAGGTTGTCTCTTTCCCTTCTGTTAATTTACAGGTAAACACTGTGTCTAAGACATTATTATTTATCATCATTAAGATGAGTGTGAACTAGGAACTCATTATTAGTATTTTAATTGTGGATTGAAACTCGCTTGTTTGTTTCTAAACGTTTTTAATGCTTATCGCCTGGTGCTCTACATCTTTCAAATGATTATCTCCAGGCATCTTTCCTCAGTGAACTATGTTTAAAACAGAACTCTTCACAAAGAGTTTTGAGCACAATTCGCATATAACACAGATGCCTTCTTGAGATATTGAGATGTGACATTACATTACAAAGTCATGTGACATTACAAATCATGGTTCTTTGATGCTTACCGGCTTTCCTTACCATGGACCGGTACAGTCACATTAAAGGTGGAAAAAGTGAAATAAAATTATTTATTCTGGTCTCATTTTTTACATCAAAAACCTTTTATACATAGTGTGCATGTGTGTATGGCACACACACACACAGACACACACACAGTGGGTATAAAAAAGAATCACACCTCCTTTAAAATATTAATATTTTGTTGCTTTGCAGCCTGAATATTTTACTCTATGCAATGTATAACAGCCGAGTAAAAGATGCAATAGTGACAGTTCATTTCTCCATTTTCTAAGCCGCTTAATCCTAATTAAGGTGGCGCGGAGACTGGTGCCCATCTCAGCCGAGTCTGGATGAGGGCAGGGTACACCCTGGACAGCTCGGCAGGCCATCACAGGGCAAACACACGTACAACCATTTACAATCACACTCACACCTAGGGGCAATTTGGAACAGCCAGTTAGCCTACTACTACAGCTCTGCTTTCAATCCATTTATACCACATAAACTGGTTCAGAAGTTTGGCAACCTGGGCCTAGGGAGCTCACTGTGCACCTGGATACTGGACTTTCTTAGCAACAGACCTCAGAACGTCAGGAT
>JBCNYH010000022.1:26902113-26913636 GCA_039654325.1 Tandanus tandanus | reverse complement strand
CACTGCTTAGGCTGCTGCCCCCGCGACCCGACCCCGGAAGAAGCGGAAGAAGATGAATGAATGAATGAATGAATATTAATGTTCTAAATAACATTCAAAATTTCACTAGATTGCTCCAGATTCCTCCATTTAACATCAAAAATTAAAAAAAGACCCCGCTTTTGCCGATGAATGCGCTTAAAGTAGGATTTTTTTTTCAGTCTTGTTACAGATATCTCTACTGATTGGTGTTCGAGGTAGGTGTTGTAAAAGTAGCACAACTCTTTTAAAGGATGAATCGACTTCAACCCTGGACGAAAGAAAGAAAGAAATCTCCCCTGATTTTCCCAACTGTGTTCTAGAGCGAAACCAGGAAAGGTTTCACTCCACCTTCATGGATATCACTTGTCTTCTTAGTTTAATTATCGGCTTAAAAGAGTTCATGTTCTGTGCTTGGCGTGGTTTGCACAGCAACAATTTGTTTGCGTATCTGATTATGACTGTGTTTTTTATTCTGCCCAAGCATCAATTCAGATAAGGACGTGGGACAACCATTGAAGTCATAAATATATGCAAATAAATATATATTTTTTCTTAATTCCTGTCCATTGTCATGCAAGTCGGCGATACAGAACAGTCAATCAACATCAACTCAGCAACACAGCAGCCTTATTGGGTTTTGTGTGTTGGGCACATGAACACCAAACAGGACATGGGACAAACATCCAAGCCATGTTTAATGACTACAATGCTTGCACAGACAAAATGCATTTTGTTTGTGATGTGAAGAAGCCACGTGGCTAATTTGTTAATGTTTTTGTAACCAGTGAAATATCAGAAATTTATGACACTGCTTTCAGAGTCTGTGTGTGTGTGTGTGTTTGTATCTATGCTTGTTATAATTGTTAATCTTTTACCTCAGCATTGAAGTGCTCATTGAAGCGCTTGCCTGGTACTGTAGGTGCACAGATGCAAATTTGTTCTGTAGTAACTAATTAGCTTTACAACTGCACTCATTATACCTCATCCATATGGTTGTTGTGAATAATCTGCCTTAGTGATGGGGTAAGTAAAAGAGAAAGACGTGTGAGACTTTGCTGATTTGCTCTGCTTTGCTGGTTCTTTCATATTTTATTTGAGAAATTCAGTAGCACATTTTTTATTTGGTGTGTGAATGTGTGTGTATGCATGTGTGAAGCACATAGCCAAAAGAAAACAAACATCTCAGTCACTCTCTCTGTCTGGAACCATATCCATGTGTGTACGAAAAAACATCCCCATGACATTTAAAAAAAAAAAAAGATAAAGTATGCATTTGCAGGTAAATTGCAGATGAGTTAAACACTCTCAGTGGAAAAAAGTCACAGTTTAAAAGTACTGCACGTGTAGATCTATTAAGCCTATGTCCATGCTGTCGTGCATACATTATTGGCTATGCAAACATGCAGACATTTTGAATGTAGACAAAGGCTGCAGGTACACTACTGAAAATCTAGCATGCTAGTATAAAGAGTGTTATATTTTAGGCAATTAAATGACAACTGATCATGCCGCATTTGTCTGTTATAATAATCAAGCAAAGAACGCAAAACTTTCATTCTAAGAGTGCTCAACTCAGCAACCCTATAACAGCCCTGTCAACCATCAGAGTACCATTGGTTATCCAGTGCTCATTTTATATCTGGTTATTTTTATTAAAATTGCTAGTAGATGTTACAAGATGTGGCGGACTGTATCGGGTATTTTCTGTATCACTGTATTTTTATTTGGCATGCTTGATTCATAATAAGGACCAGAGGCAAATCCCAGTGATGGGTGATAATGGAGAAACTTCGAAAGTGTTAGGTAAAACTGGGTAAAACACTGTTTATTTTCTCTTATTTCTGTAAACCAAGGGGCACATGTAGAAATCAGAGACCCTGCATAGAGGGAACGCATGGTAATTAGCCACACCTCTTCTGATGACCAAACTAGACTATCTTGTGTGAACTACATGTAGCACTTCCTTTGACTTGACCAATCCTGTGTTGCCTTACCCCAGGGAATGTGTATAAAAGTCTGAAGACCCATAAAATAAAAAGACAACATTGAGTTATCAAGTTAAACTGTGATTAATTATAATTTATCTTCTTTATAAATCTAATACACTCTTATTAAAGTACATCTATGCTCATCCATGCACCATCACTTGCCAGCTTCTCAAACACAGGAACTGAGAAACATATAGCTGTCCTTCTAAAAATATTCACACCAAAATTCAAGTCTGCAGTATGTTCATGTAGATCAAGTGACAGCACTAAGTAATTAACAAAATCCATATCTGTAAACTCGGGGACTTTTCTTAGTGAAGCTGTTGTTGGCTAATTCAGTAAACTCCTTATCATCCAAAGCTGCTGTCTTTGCCAGTGTTGTGGAATATGGATCTGGTGTATTTCTACAGTACCTGGATTTGTATTTTTCATGCAAATGCCAAATTAATTTGTGAAAAATGAACCATGGACTTGCAGCACTCACCTTGTTTTGTTTCACATCCAAAGTGGCTGCTACACAGTTTCTGGTTTTACGTTAGTCTGCATGAATGCATAAGTCACGTTAGTCACGTGAATGCATAAGCTCTATATAGACGCACATACTCACATACATACTTTTTTACCTGACCGCCCAAAAGCAGTTGCAGCACACAAATATTAGAAGCTTCAAATGACCACAGGAGTTTACCAGGGACAAAAGCAAACTGTGTATTTATTTGGATTGATTGAATTGCTGTTTCAAACAGTTTTTAGCCCAAGTGCAAAAATCACTGCCAGATATCTTAAACTTGCAGGTAAACATTGATGCATCACATAAAGAGCTTTTCAGAAAGTAGACTCTGAAGGATCACAGACCCTCTGGCACAAAACAGACAGATGCCTGAAAAGGCATATTTCACAGTCTCAATTAAGTAATATGAAAACGATAGTGAATTGAGTCCCTTTTTTTTTTTTTTTTTTTGTTCCTTTGCTACACTATTCCTGAAGCTGTAACATTAAGAGCTTTGAAAAAAGTTAGTTTTAGTTATTTTTTGTTACATTTGTGTAATGTTGTAAAGTGCAGAATTCACAACAGGAAGCATTTACTTGGATTTACTACTGGACTTCCAAAGGTAAAAAATGCATAATTTGTAATATTTTTCACTGTGCACATGTTGTTTTTTTCACTTCTATAAGCTTAAATCAAATAGTTGATTTTAAAAAAAAAGCTTATTGCTTTTGTAGCAAGATCAAAACAAAGTGACGTTATAAGAATGTTTTTGTCCTTGAAATAAGACTGTTAACTCCAAAACTGCATGGGAATGGGAGTTAGGGATTATTTTGGATGATGAATGGTGGGTAGTGACTATTATAAAAATTCACACCAGCTCAATCTGCGCCCGTCTTGCACTTATACAGTTCAAAGTGTTTTATATGATTCATTTTTCTAAAGCTCGACTATCACAAATTTACTCGAATAGCTCTGACCACTGCGACAAATGCCATGCCTCCCATTGTAATCTTACCCATATGTTTTACTCCTGCTCATTGGTTTACAGTTTCTGGCAGAGGTACTGCAATATCATATCAAAAATACTTTCAATCAGTCTAACACCCTCCCCTCATATTGCCATATTCGGTCTTGCAGAAGAATATAAACAACTTTCTGCCAATCCGTTTGATGTTCTGTCTTTTACTCCTTTATTGGCAAGATGGCAAATTCTCATCCTCTGGAAGTCACCTTGTGCTCTCTCCAGTGCTCAATGGCTCAGAAATACTATGTCTTACCTGAAGCTTGAAAAGATCACTCATTCAGTAAGGGGTAAAGTAGCAAAATTCTTTGAAAAGTGGCAACCCTTTTTGTTGCACTACAACTCTTTGCATGTCCCACCCACCTACCCACCCCTTTTCTTTTTCTCTTTCTTTCTTTATTTTTGTTTGTTTTTATTTATTTTATTTTTCCTTTATTTTTCTTTATTCCTTTAAATTATTTTTATTTTATTTACATATTTATGTTTTTATTAATATTTGTTTGGGGATTGTTTTTTGTTTTATGTTTATTCGAGAGTGTTATTTTTATTTTTTACATATATAAAAAATGTAAATTTGGCCTTTTGGTTTTCTTATCATTAAATTCTGTGTTGTTTTGGGTTGTTTCTTACCTTTTGTGTGCCATATTTATCTAATAAACATATTAATTAATTAATTAATTAAATAAATAAATAAATAAATAAAGAGTGGTAACTCCAGTACATGTTTCATTTTAATGTAATTAATAGACTTAGATGATAAAAACTGATAATTTTATTGTAAAAAAAAAAAAATATAATAAAAAAAAATATATCCCCTCTCCTGTCGTGTAAAGTTCTATTGTGCATGCGCACTATAACCACTATTTCTGGTGCAGGTTGTTGATACCGGAAGATTTCAACGCAGTGAGCGGAGCATATCAGTGTCCTTTTACATATTTTAAGTTTGGTTTCTGACTAGATCTTCCCATCAATCCTCCCTTTGGCACAGCAGCCAAATGCAGGGAGAAATGTAGCAGTTTTCTCTCAACAAGTTAAGCCTAATTACTAGAAGTTACCTAGATCTAGAGGGTAGATTAGATCTAGGTTACTATCCAGCATAGTTTATGGTGCATTATTATTAGTGGGTTTCACGATTTCCTGCCTTTTCCTTTCACCATTTAATTGTTGTACTAAGATCTATTATTACTTTTTTAGGTCTCCATACTCACTCTTTTGTACTTTCCTATTATTTTATTTACTTATTTGACATATATATTATATACAGGGCTTTCAATTTAAGCCAGCAGCTGGCTGGATTTCCATCCCACTTTCGTTTTCAAAAGAAAAATATCCACATATTTCCTTCATGCCTCCCGCCATCTCGCATACATATAATATAATAAAATATATCTGATCACTTGGTTGTTCCAGTGTCAGTGTACTTACTGCTCAAGCTGCTTTTCGCAGACAGAGCAAATGCGCATCTCAAATCTGTTCACTGGCTTTAGAGAGCAACGCGCATTTCAGATCTGTTACACTGGCTTTAGAAAGAACAATGCGCATTTCTGTTTACTGGCTTTAGAGACCAACACGCATTTTGGATGTCTGTTCTAGAGGGGAGAAAAAAAGGCTAAATATATATAGGCTATGCAGTAATCTATTCAATTTACTCAGTGAACTGCTGTATGTTTTATTTACTTTTCCCAGAATCACTAATTCAACTATTTCCCACATAATCTCTCCGCTGATATAATACAGGATTTTCTTTTATCACCATAGGAGAAAAGGGAAATTATTGCCTCTGCATTTAACCCATCCAAAGTGAACACACACACACACACACACTTGTAAACAGTGAGAACACACACCCGGAGAAGTGGGCTGCCACACATATTGGGGGAGTCCAGAGAGCAGTTGGGGGTTAGGTGCATTGCTCAAGGGCACTTCTGCCATGAAGGTGGATGAAGGGAAAATGAAGGTCCCCCCCCCATTGCCACATATTTTTCCTGCTGGTTCGGGAATTGAACCAGCGACCTTTCGGTCCCAAAGCCGCTTCTCTAACCATTAGCCAATGGCTGCCCCCAAAGGTACCACTTGGTACGGGGATCAAACCTGTGACCTTGGCGTTATTAGCACCACGCTCTAACCAACTTCTACATGTGGACAGATGTGCAGATGTGGCTAAGGCGATGGGTTACTGATCCGAAGGTCAGCGGTTCAATCCCCACTGTCACCACTGTTGGGCCGTTGAGCAAGGCCCTTAACCCTCAATTGCTCAGTTGTATAAAAATGATAATTGTAAGTCACTCTGGATTAGAGCATTTGCCAAATGCTGTAAATGTACATGTATCCAAAATTGATACATATTATCATTATTTTTATATGGTTTAATTATTAAATACCTCTTCCAGGTAACTATACACCGGTCTGACATGGAATGAACGCATCGCGGAGGACAAAATTTGAAAACCCTGTCTAAATTATAGTAAATAATATATAATTATTAATTATTAAATCAATAATTACAATTATAGCTATTAAATAAAAAATAATTACTATTATTATTACTATTATTATTGTTATTATTATTATTATTATTATTATTATTATTATATAGCTATAGTTATATATTTATTTGACATTATTTTTTTAAAGCATAACTTTTTTGGATTATCCCCCTTACGAATAAATCGGGTAATTTTAGGAAATATATTAATTGTATTTTGTTATCATTTATTATGTGTCACTTGTAAAGTGTTTTTAGTGAATCAAATTGTAATAATCATGTATATATTTGCCATGTTAATCATTAAACTGAAACTTTATTTAAGCATGGGTAAGTGACCATGACCTACTTTTTTCTTTATATAAGGCTCATGCTAAAAAAATGTATGATTTTAAGTAGGTCAGACCCTACAGTAAAAAATAATGATGTATAATTTACTCATATCGATTCTACTTTTTTAAAAAATCACCAAAATTGGCCCTAACCTCTTGTTCCTCTGTATGTTTTCCGCCCTCTCCTCTTCCCTTTATTTCTCAAAGATCACAGGTGTTCTCTTAGTTCCGGTCATTGATCAGCCACTTTTCTCATTTCCATTTCTTTAATGGATTGCACCTAAGTTTTCTAAACAACCGCCTTTCTTTCTTTCTTCTCATTTTCCTTTACCCAAACCTCTCCCCCAATAATCCCAATGTCTTCCCACAGTTATTCAACTTCTCAATTCATCTTAATGTTATACATTGGCAAATTTCCATTTGTACATCCTGTTTAATGAAGATAGTAATGTTGACAATACCATTTGAAAACACTAAGTAAAAACACATTGAATATAAAACTACAGTAATATTATGATTATATCAGCATACCCTAAAATAAAAATGAAATGAACTATGCACAGACTTAAAGGTAGATTATTTACATTTCTAATAATCACCTTACCCTGCAGGCCAGTAAAAGGAAGTTTAATGAGCCCTCCAGCCGGCCCACCAGCACCAAAACCTGGTAGCGTAGCCAGTGTGGCTGCTGGAAGGGTCAGCAGTGCCAGGCCATTTTGTCCACCCACAGAACCTGCCATATTGAGTGGAATCAGCAGAGGCTGGCTCAGAGTGCTTTGCTGGGCAATCATGCCAGTCATCAGAGTAGCAAGGCCATCTTGGGTCAAAACCTGAAAGGGGATATCACAATATGAAATAGGAAGTTCAATTTATTTTTGAGCAGGTTTATTTGTGTTTTAATTGAAAGTATCCTGTACGCTTGCGTATATTGCAAGGTGAAGGTGAAGGTTCAAAAACCGTCCTCAAGAGCAACATTATCATATCAATCCTGAGACTTGACCTTCAAGTTGCCATCATCTACTGTACCTTAACTGCTGAGTTACAAGCCATATAGACTCATAATTAGCCTACCTGTGGACAGCCCTGGATAGAGATAGGCATGCTGGTCTGAGGGTGAGGCAAAGAGAGACTTATAGGAATTGCAACATTCTGAACTGAAGGGGCTGCAGCCTCATTAGAAACTGTAAAGATTAAGATAAGAAATGTTCAAAATACTGAGGGTCTGTGACCAGATCATAACAATAAAACCAAACAAAATATGCATGTGCGTAGTATTAGATCCCTCACCTGTGGGGTTGGTAATGGATGCTGGTTGTCTATAGTGAGTGGTCCCATCTGCTGGCTCTACAACTTTTTCTCTCCCCTCTTCTGCACCAACCTCAGATTTCACATGAGTTCCTGGGGAGGGCACAGCTGCATCCACTTCAACTTCTAGAACTCGAATGGTCTCGTGACTAGACATAACAATCACCTTGAGAACAAACAAGTAATAAACTTGAGTTATGACAATTGTGCAGTTGTTCTTTGTATTGACTGACAGCACAAAATTGTACAGACAACATTATAGTTTGAGTGTGTGACCAATGAGTTAATAGTGATGAATATAAAATATAGACTAGACATAGATGCCATGAAGCTCCTTCTGCTTTCTGAAGTATATTACCTGCACTCTAGCAGCTCTAAAAATATGTTAGGAGTCACAGAGTAAATAACTAAGAAAAGCTGGATATACAGTATATTCTTGTGAATTAAGGAGGACACAACAGGAATTAACCTGAAATATGAGTATAGCCAGTGAAAAATTCGAGCACTGGTCCAAAGCTAATGGAATCGGTGCTTTATTCACATGTACAAGCAGCAAAAGATTGCCTCCACTATCCTAATTTTAAATATACAGGACATTGCCTAGGCAGTCATGTATGGATCTTGGCATAAAACTAATATTTTATCTAAAGATGCACTGATTCAATGCAACCTATCAGTAAATTTACATAATGTTATAAATTGTTGAATTATTGTGTTAGTTTGACTAAAACTGGACTTTTAAAACACATGTAAACTTAATTGTACTAAATTGACTTTCTCAAAGTCAATAAATGCAGAATCAATGTGAACTTTGATTGTGAGATAATGCAGGATAAGATGGGGGTGATGTGCTCATATCATTTGCTTAGGTCCTTTGCTACAGGTTTACTCTCCTTAATAAGACACCTGAGAAAACTGAAAGAGCTTTGTTTATAGGAAACTCGGTTTTATGGCATGTGAAATTAGCTAGGTCTTTAGAAGCACTAGAAGCACTAGTTAGGTGTATGACGGGAGCCAGAGCGCTGGACATAGCAGGTTTTCTTAAGTTTTTAGGAGAGCACAGGTTCTCTACTATAATTATTCATGAAAGCGTTAATAACATACCCTTTTGTCAATAAAAATTTAAGAAGAGTAAATTTATAGAGGTGTGGAAATTAGCAAAGGCAATGTCCAATGGCATAATAAGCTCTGGCCCCATCCCAATATGGCTTGGTGATGTAGCTTACAGTAGGCTCTAAACCTGGCCTGATAGGGCGGGATGGTATCCATCCTCCTTGGAAAGGTGCTCCTTTCATTTCTTGCAGCATAGCACATAGTCTTAGAACAGGACTAGTGACTATCCAGAACCAAGACCAGAGAGCAGACTAACAAGCTAATCTGAGCATCTGCTAGCTGAACATAATCGTAACTCAAGGTCAAGTTCAATGCTATTGAGACTGTGCCTATGTCCTGAACTAAACAGAAATGTAGAAACATTCAGAGAGTTTGTTCTACTAACCTTATTAACATAAATTCAAATCATACCGAAAGTACAGTCAGCACCTTTGATCGAAAGATAGGATTGTTAACTATTAGAGCGCTTACATCTAAACCCCTTATTGTTAATGAAATCATAAATGATCGGGAATTTAGTGTAATGTGTTTACCAGAAACACAGATTAAACCCAATGAGTATGTAACATTAAATAAAGGTAGATCTCATGGATACAGTTATATACATCAACCTCATCTAAATGGCAGAGGATGAGGCTTCACAGTAATTTATACTGATAATCTAGGTCTTATACAAAAATGTCTGAAATTCTATATACAAACTGTTACTGAAAAAAGTGTAATCTGTTGATCCCATTAATTATTATTTCCAAGCCCCCAGGGACGTACTCAGAATTCTTCTGTGAGTTTGCAAATTTTATTTCAAACCTGCTTGTTTCAACAGATACAACATTAATTGTTGGGGACTTTAATATTTATTTCGGAAGATCCTTTGAGAACTGTGTTTGTGTCTATTCAAGATTCCATAGAGGTAAGGCAGAACGTGATAGGACCCACTCAAAATGATGGTCACATTCTTGATTTAATACTACCACTAACACTAATAAGAAAGCTCCTCTTAAAAGAAAAATAACAAGAGAGAAAAAAATTGCACCTTGATATAATGATGATACACATACACTAAAACAGAATACCCAGAAATTTGAATAAAATGGTGTCAAACTAAATAATGGTACTCCATTTCCATGAAAAGAGAGCCCCCTTAATTATAGAAAATATCTTAGTGCTGCAAGAGCAACATAATCCTCAAATCTAATAGAAGATAAAAATAATCCAAGATACTTATTTAATACATTTGTATTAAAGTAACCAGGTAATAAGACCATTAATAAAAAATACACACCAATTTAAGGCTGTGAAAAATTCATTCTTTAAACTTAGAGTTAGACATTTCTATAACTGACCCAATAAATTTACCTCTATCAGACTAGAATGTTTTAGCCCCTTTAGGCCGAACTAGTTTCATTAATTTCCTAATCAAAATCATAAACGTGTGCTAGTTCTAGTGCCTACAAGTTTCTTTAAACAGTTACTACCAGAAGTAATGAAATCTTTATTAAATGTAATTAATTCTTGTCTTAGCACTGGTTAAACTACTTAAATCCTTTAGCAGTTATCCAAGCTCTGATTAAAAAAACCTGACCTCAACCCGTCATATGTCCAAATATAGACCAATATCAAATCAAGAGGAGAAATGTACAGATATAATTTATGAAATGCATAAGGGAGGATTTAGGCCTCATCATAGCAAAAAGACGGTACTCATTAAGGTGGTAAATTAACTACTGCTAGCCTCTGATCAGAGCTGGGTCCCCTTGCTTAAGTTCCTTGATCTTAACCCAACTTTTGGCACTATTTATCATACTATTCTCCTTGATAGACTAGAAAAAATTGTTGGAGTTAAAGTAACGTCTCTCTCCTGGTTAGGTCTTATTTTACTGACTGTTATTAGTTTGTATATGTAAATGGTGACTTCGCTGAAAATACTAAAGTTAATTTTGGTGTTACACATGGTTGTGTTTTAGGCAATCTGTATTTCTCTACATTTATGCTCCCTTTGTTTCATATTTTTTGTAAAAATGATATTAGCTTTCACTGTTATGCTAATGACACAGATGTACATTTGAGCAAATCTAAATGAGAGACACCAACTTAATAAAATCAGGAGATTAGACACTGGATATAAGGACATAAGGACATTAGACACTGGATGCTTACTAGCTTCATCTTATTAAATTCTGAGAACACAGTACTTGTGCTTGGACTACAGGCAGATAGAAATAAGCTTTCTGATTACATAGTAACACTGGATGGAGTTTTAGTTTCATCATATGCAGCAGTAAAAGATCTTGGTCTGATTGAGCCCAATCTTTCATTTGAAGCTCATGTAGATAATATTACTAGGATAGCCTTCCTTCATCTCAGAAATATTTTGAAAATAAGAAATATGATGTCATTGCAAGATGGGAAAAAACTTGTTCATAATTTCTTACCTCTACAAGCTCCAGTTAGTCCAGAATGCAGCAGAAAGAGTCCTTACTAGAACCAGAAGATACGAGCACATCACCCATCTAGTTGTTGTCCTAGTACAAGTACCACTGACTTGTCAGAATTAAGTAGAAGAAAGTTAATAAACATCCAGTGTCTGTCATTTACATGCTCCTCCATTTTATAAAGCTAGCGAGTTGCATGTTTTTTGCTTAAACACAAATGTGTGTCATCTGCATAGCACTGAAAGTTAATACCATGTTGATAATTTTACCTAAAGGTAGTATATATATATATATACATACATATATATATATATATATATATATATATATACATAC
>JBCNYH010000022.1:26786229-26801849 GCA_039654325.1 Tandanus tandanus | reverse complement strand
CACACACACACACACACACACACACACACACACACACACACACACACACACACACACACACACACACACACAGTACATAATGTACAGCATATATACCTCTTTCTCCTCCTCCTACTACTGTACTTCTACTACTACTAGTCTGCGTATGTTGCTACGTATTATAAATAATTATATTAAACCATGTTTTGTACTTTTTTTTTTATTGGGAGTATATACAGTAGTACATGTACATAGGCTTGTACTGAGTGTCGGATAAGTGTTGTAAAAGTCCGGGACTGGGGCTGAATAATGGCAATTGCTGGACCGATTATGGTAAATGTCCGGGACAGAGTAGGGACCCGGGACATTTGTGATTGCCGAACTTTTGAGGATCCAGGACAGCCTACCCCCCGAATAATACGGGAAATCGAGGGTGAAGTGTGTTTATTTTATATATAGAGTGTGCCTGTGTTTGATAAAGTATTTGAGAGAAAATGTATTAGGAAATTCATTCTGGCTATATGTTCATGCTTACAGATCTATACAGGGTAAATAGTACGCAGCACAGTACCAAAAATAATACAGATATTTTAATGCGTGGGTATTGGATCAGTATCAACATGTATTTTATTTTTATATATTACAGGTATCTGTATCCGAAAGGAAAAAAATAGTATTGGATGATCTCTATTGAGACAGGATGAAAGTTTCACTCACCTGCTGCCTCCATAAACTGTCTGTTGAGGCGGAAGGTGAGCAATGGCTCCTTCAGGTTCCTCAGGAAGTCCTTGAGGAGGCCAGTAATAGCATGGATGTCGTCCACCTTACTTAGCAGAGGAAAAGTCTTTCCACGCAGAAACTTCTCCTTCAGCTCTTTCACCACGCGGTCAGCACCAGACACACGATAAAGACCAGTCTGCCATGAGAACACAGAGACAACCAGGCTCATGAGCAAACGAGCTGCAAACAGCTGATTAACGCACTAGGCTGGAAACTTCACCAAAGCTAGTTAACTGACTGACCTCATGTAGGCCTCTCTGCTCAATTTCATTCACACAGTGGATCATCAACGGTGGAATCATGGGAGAGGAGACTGAGACATAGTCGGCAAGAGTGCCCTACCAAACAACAAACTAGAATATAACCAACAGTGACAGCAGGACCCAAGCAGGAATATATTTATATATTTATTACAGACATTTTCATCTAAATAAAGGTACACCTCAAGCACCTTTGAATACCATTAAAGTCTAAACACAGTTTTTCCTCCCAGTTATTTCTACCTCTCCAGTTTTTATTGGTGTCCCAGTCATAGACGGGACACAGGGCAGGGGACAGCGCTCCCGACACTCAGGGTGGGTGACCACACGACAGTCCCTGCACTTCAGAGAAATCTTCCCAAACTTGATCCTCTTCCCACAAGGAACACAGGACTCAGGTTTAATCACCTTTAAAAAAAACATGCAGTTAAGAAAAACAGAAATTCTTTTACAAGTCAAGGAGTCTGTCATAAATTATAATAAGCATACCGTTTTGGAAATAAATTCATGCAGACGAACACTCCCATTGCTCTGTGGTGTGCTAGGCTCTACTTTCCTCACAGTCCGTTTTACTACGTCAACAGACTGCACAGAATCTGAGTCTGCTGTGTCCCAAGCCATGGCAGCTACAAGAAATAAGAATTCAAATGGCCATGGGTTTACATAAACACAACATATGAACCAATAATCCAACAGAGATGAACTCGATATCTAAACAGAACAGAATACTGATATATAGTATATACTATATATTTGTTTACACGTTTTTTAAAAGGCTTTATCAATCCGAAGGAGCACAGTTAAAAAAAAATAAAAAATTCAGGTCATATCAAACATGGAGAATGTTCTAAAATGGTACCTTGGTCTCTCTTTCTTTTTTTTTATTTACATCACAGAGCCTTGGCATTTCAAAAGGGGTGCACAGATATTTTTATAACCACTGTAAATATTGAATGTTTTTAGGTCAGCATAGGTATTTTGTATTTTTGACTGATTCCCCATCTAGGGGAGCTCAGTTTTCAGGTTATGATACTTATTGCGCTGTCTGTATCCATTTTTTGTCTCTCTTAAAGGCTCACGTTGCCAGTTCCAAGTCAGCGGCAAATGAAGTGCCCCCACACCCCACCGGGCAATGTGTGATAGTTACAGATATAATTATCACAACTCTAAGCTATGAACTCACCAGTCCTTCTCTTGCTTCTGGTCCAAGGCCCAGCTTCAACAGTGGTAACAGCCTCAATGGGTCCTCCATCTTTGGGCACAGTCACTGTGGTCTTGGCCACCAGAGACTCATTTCCCTGTGGATGAACAGACACACTTAAAGTAGGAACTGGTAACTTTTTAGCTGTATACACAAATAGTTGAAATGGTCTTCGCACCCTGACGGCAATCAATATCTTATGAGATCTGAAAAGGATCCAAAATAATCTGTGGCCAGTTAATCCTTTAAAAAATGTCAAACAAATCAATGCCTCGTAGTACACTGGAATAAATCCAATCAAATGCTCCCGTGCCGCCATGCTAGTGCGCAATCCTACCGTGTAGGAACCAGCAGTCAGATTGAGGTTTTCCTTGTTGAGGGGGACCCTAAAGAGATGCTAATTTCAAATCTTGCTAGCTTTCATGATTACCAACCTCAGCTTTAAAAGCCATAAAAAATTAAAAATAACCACAACATACACAATCAATTAGACAATGTGGACAAAATGTTGTACATCAGCATTTAAATAGCTCCAAATCACTACGATCAGCAGGTTACCTACAGAAAGCACAGAGCCCTGCACAAGAAAGTCACACTTTTATCTGCCATTACCATGCATGACTGGTCAGTTCCTAGTACAACAGCAGTCATCTACATAATTGAATTCAGCTTTATTTGTATAATACTCCAAACAACTGACACTGTTACAACGCTGCATTGCAGATATATAAACTGCACATATAATTCTCCATTTATAAATTTATAGAGCAAATTAGAAGTAAAAACTTTCCGACATCGGGTAGGAACTGTGAGAGGAAGCAGACTTGAAAGAGAACCAATCCTGATGTGGGTACTACCCAGATGCATCTCAAGACACACCTTTCTGTTTACTCAGACCACACTGAGGCACTCAAGGATAAGTTCAGAATACATTAATAGGCTTGGGTTACTCTCCTGCCTTCCGTTTTATAAAATAAATGAAATGAACATCCCAAAAAGGAGAAAAATGAAAATCCTAGTATTTTAAACCCTTTTCCAACGGTTTCATTCCAATTTCTTTTAACTAGGGGTGGGGGACCTACTGAAATTCATCCAGCGTTCAGAAACAACACTATACACCGTAACCCTATGGTGAAGGCAACCATGCCAAAATATAGTAATAAATAATATATTACGAATAATAAAGATAATTCATTTAGTCTTAAAGCTGGTCAGAGGTGAAAACTGTTTGACAACACGGATTCCAATCAATACTCTCACAGTCAGAAGTAAAATATATATAATGCGATTTTAAAAAAAAAATAAATAAAAAGGTAAATATGTTCAGAGCATCCTGTCTCGCACAATGACGCGGTGATAGAAGTGATCCTCTCTGACTACTCAGCAGTCTACCCTGTTATTATCTCACTTTGTTATTATTTCAGACAACCTCAATAGTACCAATCCATAAAGTTTACATGATAAAATACCAAAAATATGACTAGAGTACCATGCAGTGGAAGATCCATTAGTGCCAGGTGAAGAAGCAACTAAGAGGCAGTACCCCAATTCAAAGTGCTTTCTAATTTAAGACATTTTCACTGTCGCTTTGAGCCAACAGTCCCAAAAGGGGTCAAAAATAAAGGTTTTTAATTTGCTAGTTTTTTAAAGTAGTAATTTGCTTAAATGTTCAAGGTTATAAAAACTTTTTAAATTTTGGCTGTAACGTTATTTTCTTGGAAGTTCTGACCTTTGAAAGTATGCATGTCCAAAACAATACAATTTCTTTAAAAACTATCATTGTCAGTAGTAGAAAGATTTCAAAGTTAAAACCAGTTCATTTTTAAAATTACATTTTAATCACATTATTTACGTAGTTTACTGGAGGAATATCTTTTGGTAGAAATATTTTGTGTGTTAATTTACTGATGGCATAAACCTAGACTTCGGAGTGGACACTTTAGGACAGACACATTCAGATGCTTGTGTGATCAACATTTCAGAATCTGGTTCAGATATGTTTTTCTCTAAAGTTCCTCGTATGTATTCAGAGCTGCTCTGTGCAGAACAAATCGGGGATATCGCCACCAATGCATGATTTAGTTAAGCGACTTATGCTTCTCATTTCGAATGGAAAAATTTTCATGATAAACATCCTAATTTGAAAATTATTTCAGTTGTAATCCTGAGAATCTTTCAAGTGGGAAACTCAAATTTGTCCAAAATGTAACTTCTGTGTATATTTTCAAGACAAGCCGATACCTTTTGTTAATTATTTTTTTATTTCAAGGTACTCCATACTATTGTGTATTTATTCAGATATGAAATTTTACATAGGTACAGATTTTGGAACAATAACCCTCATTTTAAGTATCCCCAGTGCTCTAGCAGATCGTGAAAAGGCTCTTAAAAACAAAATCAAACTAAAAAAGTTGTTCAAATGCTTTTGCATTTGCTAGCTGATTAGCTAGATAGCTATAAAGCTTTACATAATAGCTTTAGATCTCTACAATTAGCTAACCAGCCAACTACAATCTACAATACAGATTACAATTCTGTTATTTTTGCCAAAAACAATCAACAGAATAATTAACGAATAATCTATTCCCTATTCTTTGTATTCATGTTTAGGCATATAATGACCATAATCAAACATATAAGTAGCCTCTCTGGCATAATCAAACATATCTGGGGACTCTCACGTGGTACCACAGAAAAGCATTTCCCCTTGTCAGGAGGTAATACCAGATGGAAGTAGGATTCAAGTTGGTCTGTATACCAACACAACTCCCAAAAAACTAGAACTGAGTAAACTCACTTCAGAAACATGACAGAACTGTTGAATTATCTCACATTCAAAACACATCTTAAGTGTTTTCTAAAGTTTCATCAAAATCCATCAAGTAGTTTAAGAGGAGTTGTGCGTACAAACTTCCACAGACCGACGGACAAACAGACAGATTCCTATACAATACAAAAACTTAGTGGTTCTGTTGTCTATACTAGGTGGATAAATGACAATGACCCAATGAATTTCATCAGACCAGTATTTGAATTGCTTGAATAAGACACATACTTTCTCAGAGGTGCGGCCTGTGGAGCGGGATCTCTTTGCAGCAGCAGGAGGACCATCAGTATGAGTTCTCGAGGAACGCTGGGTGAAAAAATAGCCAACTTTAGTGATCCAATAAGAATAATCAAAACTAATTTACCTTACAGTGGGTAAGGATGCACAAGCTTACTCTCTTTTGACGTTTCTTCAGTCGAACAGTTCTGACAACAGAAGAGTCCCAATCCTAAAACAAACAAACAAAAAAAAAAAATCCCATAATAAAAATCCGTGTCATTTAATAAACATAAACATGATTACTGTCACTAAGCAATCTGAGACTGGTTGCACTAACAGGGGCTTATTTTTCGATGGTATTTTGGCTATTACTTTCTGGATATAAACCTAAGGCCATTTCACTGACTGGCATGACTTCACACTTGACTCAAATACCTAAATTTGTATAATCCAAGATTGGTTATGAATTTGTACGTTGGAAGGGCATCACTGCAGGTTTTATTTCAAACTACTTCTTTTATTACACTGAACAAAAATATAAAATGCACAAATTATTATATATATTTTTTAAAACAATATGGAAATATTTCAACAAAACAAATTTTATTCTTGCTTACATTTTGAACCAAAAGAAACACGACTAACAATTTTCTGTTCACAATTCACGAGTTGTCATCGCAGCCTGAACCAACCAGGGGTCAGAGGGCAAAGATCACAGCACTTAGTACTGACTGTGTCCACCATCTGCATCATGTAAAGCAGTACATCTCGGATGCATAGAGTTAATGGGTCAGCTGTCCTAGTGGCTGGTCGGAGCCGATCATGGACGTGCAGGAGCAGCGCGTGCGCATCCTGTGCGGGCGTGGTCACACGTGGCCGCCGGGCATATGAACGATTCAGTGCTGCCAGTCTCTCTGAATCGATCTTCCAACCGGCTGATAGTGGAATGATGCACATTCAACTGTGCTGACACTGCGGCCACAGACATCCAAGTATTCAGGCATGCCGATGGCACACTCCCTCATGACTTGTCATCTGTGGCATCGTGACTAGTGACAAAAATGCACATTTCGGGGTGGCCCTTTATTGGCCCTGGTGCAAGGATTGCCTGTGTATTGGTCACGCTGACTGACCAACTCAATGTTATGCATTATGCCACTCATGGGTGGAATAACTCAGTGACTGCATAATCTCACAGGGATGTGGTATGAGAAGTGGATAACCAGAATTCAGCAGAACAAAACATTCAGCACACCAATAAACACATATCTCATTATAAATCAATTTAACTCAGCATTTTTGGTTCATGCGTTTACATTTTTGTTCAGTGTACTTCTGCTCATATTTATAGAGTTCTTGTGTCCCAAATTATTTCCCTAAAGGTGAGATTACACTTACATCCTTTTTTGGTTCTTATTATTTAAAATATTTCATAATTTAGTTCTTGTTTACTGGCAATCCATCCAATCAAAGCTTTCAAGAGATTGGAGCATTCTCCCCAAACTCAACACCCACATCACCAGAAACAGATTCTAACAGAAGACCATCCAAGCTGGACAGGGTTTAAGACAATACACGGATCCCGTCCCATTCCCTTTCACTACACACCATCCTTCTGAACACTAGTACTTGTTTCTTGCATGGCATTGTTGTATTTCAGGTAATGCACGTGGCAGTAATCTCAAATGAAGTGCAATTTAGTGATTTTTCTCAGCTGTTTTTTTAGAGAGCTTGAATGCCCAGTCGATTTGTCCCTCAACTTGAGTTGCTGGGTCAACACCCCTTTAACACAGACATCGAGGGGGACCATTCTTTCTAGCATAGCCACCTGACACCATCTTTCCTAGGAAACATTCCATACATTTTCCACCTTTAAAATGATCTGCAGCCAACAGTTTGCAAGCTTGAATTCCGTAAAACACGCAGGATCTAACACATGCTGTTAAAATCTTCATACGTGAGCTCAGGTATAATTGTCTGTCAGTCAGTGTTTCAGTTCATCCCACTTTTAAAAGACAGAGGCAATCTGAGAGTGCAGTGCTGCAAATAACTTTGCTGTGTTGGTTACTACCTGCCTGAGGTATCAGAATTCCGACATTCTTGATGCTTACTTTATTCACAGAGGAAATTGATTTCTGAGCCTTGACTGATTTGTCAACACTGTTAGGTTCAGTTTTTGTTTATAAGATCCGAAACCTGAGTCTTGTAAATGGGATGTCATAAATAGCTAGAATACCACTTAGTTCTTCTTTACTTTTAGTAAAAGTACTACTACATGCCATTCCTTCTGACACTTACATAGGAAGATATTTTAAAATTAAAATTATTTTAAACCCACTTTTTGATTTTTTTTTTTTAATCCAACCTGCAACTGAAATAAAGACATAGATAAACAAATCCCTTGAGGAGTTGAGTTGATTTGACTGTATGAATGTTCAAGTTGCAATCCATGACTTCTTGATTAACTGGAATACAAATAGGACAGGACACAGAGGGCAAATTCCTTTAGTCATCCATCAATATAAGATAGATAAGAGAATACACAAACCACAGGAGCATCAGGACTGGACCATGGAGCAATGAAAGAAGGTGGACTGGTCTGATGAATCACATTTTCTTTTACATCATATGGGAAGCTGGGTGCATGTGCGTGGCTTTCGTGGGGAAGAGATGGCCTAAAGAATGGACCATGAAGAAGGCAGGCCACTGGAAGAACATTTTTGGCAATGTTCTACTGAGAAACCTAGGGTACTAGAATTCACACGGATGGTACTTTGACACGTATTATCTACCTAAACATCACAATAGACCAAGTACGGTAGTCCGTTTTATGACAATGGTGCTCCTAATGGCATTAGGGCATTAGCTTCTTTCAGCAGGACAATGTGTCTGCAAAACCTGTTTAGGAATGACTTGTAGAAAACTGGCCTCCTAATTCTCCATCTGTAGAACGTGCTAGACAACCAAGTCCAAACCATGGAGGCCACACACTGCAACTTAATTGAGTAATTAAAATATGTTCTGTGAATTGCTTGGTGCCAGACACCGCAGTACACACTCAGAGGTCTTTTGGAGTCCATGCATTGATGGTTAGAGCCATTTTGATGAAAGATGTAGACCTACACAGTAATAGGCAAGTGGTTTAATGTTATGACTGATGTATTAAGGCACATAGGTGCACAGTACCAGGCAAAACTCAAAACACTCCACCTAATTCAATCCCAAATTTAGGTGTGTACTACCTTTTTTGACTGTTACTGTGTATTAGAATGGACATCAATTGGAACTGTTTTGGTCACACAGAGTGAGGAGGGAATGCGATGAAAATTTAACGATGAAAAACGTGTGTTGGATCAACCGAAACAAAGTCCCAGGTGCTCAATTTGATTTAATCAGGAGAATAAGGGGGACAGTCAATGGCATTAATGCCTTCCTCACCCAGGAACACTCTGTCCATATGAGGCTGGGTGTTGTCCTGTACTGGAGGAACCCAGGCCCAACTGCGCCAGCAAAAGGTCTGACAACTGCTCTGAGGATTTCTGAGGCCTGTGTGACCCCTCCAAGGATGTGCCTCCTCAGACCCTCTCCGACAAACTGTCAAATCGGTCGTACTGGGTGATGTTACAGGCAGCATAACATTCACCTCTGTATCTTCAGATTCTTTTACACTGGTCACATGTGCTCAGTGTGAACCTGATTTCATCTGTAAAGACAACGGGACACCAATGGCAGACCTGACAATTCTGGTGTTTTCTGGCAAATTGAGCAGCACGGTGCTGGACTGTCAGCATACGGCCCACTAGAGGACGCCATACCCTCATCCCACGCATATGGGGTCAGTTTGGTCAGAAATATACACACACAGAGACTGCTGAAGGTCATTTTGTGGGATGTGATCCACAGTAGCTCAAAAATAAAAATCAGTTTTTGTGCCTTCTTGTTGCTAAACACCTTATGAGACCAGCATAATCTGTGCAAAGTATCAGAGCTACAGGTCAAACAATGTGTAGATTACACAGGATGAAAGTGTAAAAGGTACAAGTACTTTTGCATGCAGCATATTAGAATAAAGCATTAAAAAAGAAACTTGTCTGGTTACTTCAGAGAGAAAATCTGTTATAGTAACCCTCCCCCAAACAGATATAGCAGTAGCCTATTATCTTTTGTCAAAACTTTCCTATATTTGAAACTAATTATTAAGTTGGTTTTTTTTAAATGTTAAAATCTAGCAATTGTCTCCTCAAAATAGTTTCCCAAAGTTCTTACTGTTACTGTAGAACTCTTGCACCTTGAAACAATTTTTGAAATGTAATACATATTCATGTCTATATTTCCATCAGTCTCAAAACAAAAAACATGTTCAACTAAGGCTTGTGCCTTTACCTTATACACACCAAGCTTCAAGATTCCTTGATCCATATACCAATATCCCCCATTTATCACTTTATGAGATTCTTTGCTCCTCACTAGGTCTTTCTTGGTACTGCTTTTGTTCCAAATCATGATTACAAACACCTGTTGACCTCACCTCTTTCAAATCACCTTATTTAATTGTTTTACCTCATTACTAGCCCAAATTGGCCCCTCCCAAATGTTTTTTGAAATGTGTTACAGGCCTGAAATGGACATGTATTTACAAATTAAATTAACTTGACCTGAAAAACATGAAATATCTTGGGTTCATACTGTCTGAAATACAATTACTTAATTTTTTTTATTTTTTTTTTATAAATAATACTTACTTTGGGGTTTGTACATGCCTACTTTAAATACAAAAAGGTCTGAAACTTCTGCTGTATCAGTCGGTTCATTATTATTAGAGAACATTCAGGTTAATGATTTTGGTAGCAGATTAAGTCCTGGCAATTTTTTTTTTTACCATCCATTATGGGCAACATGCTTTAGGAAGGTAATTATGGGTTACATGCTGGTTAAGTTTGTGTAACTAGCCCCTCAGATTGTTTGATGATCAAGTAACATGCAATGGATAGTAAATTATCTAAATAAATAAATTAATTAATAAATAAATAATTAACTTGCCAGTGAATCTTCAGACACATCATAGCTAATATCCGACAGAACTGAGACTGATTCATCAATTGTGGTCAACCTATAGGGAAAAAAAGAAAAATATTAATAATTATGGCGGCTTCAGGATTTTGGGCAAATCTGGGACCAGTATGTAGAGGGACCAGCAACTCCTTTGTGCAGCCTGGTGGACGTTATACTTTTTTTTTTTTTTTTTTTTTTTTAGCTCACATTACACTTTGGAACACATAAATGTCGAAGATGACAGACAGTGGTGAGCAAGCATTTTTATATTTTATATAATTTCCTGCTAGCTCAACTAAACTAAAATTTACTTGTAACTTTCCATTACTACAAACTCCAATGGAACTCAAAGACTGTTATACTTATTCATGTCCTGCAGACACAACATTGTAAACAAATACAAGAGCATTTACAAAGTGCAAACCTCCACCATTCCCAGCAACCCCCCATATGAACCATTGTGGAAAATCTTCCGCTCTCACAGTGATACAGTTACAATCTTTACTGAAGAATGTTTCCGTAATTTACAGCAAGAGATAACAGAGAACAAAATGATTTATAAAAAAAAAAAAAAAGAAAAGAAAAAAAAAAAAAAAAATCTTGAGCCAGTCAAGACTCAACTCTAGAAATTTCTTATCCGCAGCCAGAAGCTTTATCCACTGCACCACTGCGCTGGTTGAGACCTTGGGTGGCCCAGACTAGTACAACATAAAACTTGCCTGCTTATAGTCAAACCCGAACCTAATGTTGCGTAATGTGGGGGCTATTCCACTGTAACCTTAGAGGTTCAACGTGATACAGGCAGTTCCATGAAAAATGGGACATGCAACATTTTTTTCAGTAATAGTTTCCAAAAAAAGGGTACAACTTATTGATAAAATCTCCAACTTCACAATACAAGTTGAATTATTAGGAAATATTCATTTTCCACATGAATTCTGAGAAAGTCTGGAGGGAGGTTTCTTGTGTTTGACTCACTGCAGATGCCCATCCATAGTCCATGGACTTCAATGATGTTTTGATTGTGTACTTTCTTTAAGGACTGATTTTCGGGTTTGACATATGTTCTTATTACATGTACCTCTAGAAAGGTCAGGGATGTAGGGGGATTAGTGGGAACAGTTTTCTCAGATTTCCTAAAACGTTTTACACCTAGAAATGCATGAAGGGTGGAACTTGATTAATAATCGGATAATTTCATCTTTTCCAAACGGCTAAAACACAGTACTGGTGCTGAAGTGTGTCTCACTTAGATGAAAATTTTAATTTTTAGATAGGATTATATGATACTCTTTCTCATAATGCTTTGTTTCTGCAGTCTAATAAATGATGCAACTTTACATCATCCAAGCTTGAACCAACTGTAGAGAATCACACAGTATTATTGAGATGGAGAGAAACAATTTGTTTAATAATTTCATTTAATGTAGTGTTCGTAACTTTTGCTATTTCAAAATTTTCAAGGATCTTAAGTGTCATACAAACGAAACTTGGCTTATTCAGATTTCACATAACACATCATAGAGAAAAAGTATACCATTCTGAGATGCATAGTTTTTACAATATTGCAACATGGATTTGACTTGGTTACGGACACTACAGCATTTTAACAGAAACACTGTCATTAGTAATTTTGGGATAAAATCCTTAATTTTGAATGGATTTCTTCAATTCAACCAACATTTATTACAGGTTATGTGTCTCTACAATATTACAGCAGTTTGAAGAAAATGTTTGCAAGAAAGCAGTTTGATGAAATATGAATAAATTGCATTTAAAATAATTATTTTTTCAAGTGAGACAGTATACCACAGAAAAACTGCCATTTTAGTGGAACATATAAAACCATATCCACAAAACGTCTGATGCTAGCTAGCGTCTGAAGTCCCAAATAAGGTTCTTAGTGATTCAGAAGTCCAAAAACCAGATTCGGCATGGTCTAAAATGTATGACTCGGTATCAGAATCATCCATATTGGGAAAGTCTGTGTATATTTATTGCAAAAAAGTAATATTTCGGTATTGATTATGGCAGCCATCTTGAAAAAATGGCAGCCATCTTGAATTATAGGTTACCAGCGTATTTTTTCAAAAAAGTAACCCCTAAGGAGTATTTGTGCCAAATTTGGTGCTTGTATCACATTTTGAAAGATTCACCTGAAAAAATCATTTATCTGCTGCACTATAACAGGGATCCAGCCACATGGTCATCAGTTGGGAGCTACCCTTCACAGATGTTTCCCCACTTTCATCCAAAATCACCTCTGGATGGTGGGACAGCAGGGACATCTCACCACTCCCTGCACCCTTGTTTCCCCCAATTACGGTCTTCTGTTCTGAGCCCCAGTCAAATGCACCCCTTCTCCACCAGTTCCAAAGTACCTCCTTCTGTTTAGACTCAGTAACCCCAGGGGCTTTCAGTAGCAGGATTCTAACAAAGCCCCTACACACGAATTCCATAGGGTAGCTGCATGCCTTCCATCCTGCTTCACTGCATGTTATAGCAAACTCACTGTACTACTGTTTCCTCTCAAAAGGGAAAAAAAATTATATATCGTTTTGGTTCTTCTCACCTTCGGCTGCCGTTGAGGTTGGCAGGTGCTTGTGAGCGTGCGTTGAGGAAAGCCAGAGCTGAGCGCTGCTCATCATTTAACTGGATACTGTTACTGGAACCTTCTGTGACCAACAGATCCCGAATGAGCTGGATTTGACGGTCCTGAAGACAAATAAGAGAAGTGTGTTAGGGGGTGGGGACTGGCTCATCGTGAAAACACGTAAAAAAGCTCTGAGCGCTAATCAAGCCGGAGTTGGATTTTTACAAGTTCATGCCTGGTGTCTTCATACAATCCATTTAAAACTGTTTTGAGAAAAATGCAAGTAAAATATAATAACCTGAGACTCGGGATGGGTTTCAGCACCTGACTGGTCAGTACTGAAATACTGACAAGTGCCTGGACAAAGGTTCTTCTATCTCGAGCTCCAACAAGAAATCAATTACTTTGATAAAATTTTATTATGAAACTCACTGAAAATTAATTTAATTATTGAGTTGATAGGTCTGTGTTGTTACACAATTTATCCAGGAGCTGGTAAAGTCACTTCTAGTCTTTATAATTTATTACCTTAATCCAAACAAAAAACCTTCACTAAAGGGCACAAAACAAATAATACATGGCCTGGGGTCCGTATAGTTTTTCTATGGAGGACCAGCTGCTAAGTCCCTGTTTCAAGCTCTTTTGGAGGTCAGTTACAGTTATTAAAAAAACAAACAAACAAAAAAAACCCCACCAAGAAAACAGTACATGGGTCACACCATGCCTACCTTAGTTGAATAAACCCAAACATAACATATATTGCATTCAAGTTGCATTTTACTAATTTATTGAGCACTTGTTTCCTTTAAACAGTGACATTACTTTTATGTTTTATGACTTTTATGTTATGTCACACTCGACTCTCATGAACTTCAGTAATATTAGTGACTTTCCTGCCAGTTCTGTGAGCTTAATAGATAGGTCGTTACTTCTGACTTTGTGTTGCAAATCAATTTTACCATATTGGTTTCTACGCTGGTGTTTGCTCCCTCCATTGCTGCTGTTCTTTTAATTCTGGCGGAAAGCAGTGGCCAGAAGCACTGTTGGCTTCTGGGATATGTAGTTCTTTTGACTTGCGTTACAGTGTAGGCTTAATGAAAAAACTACAAAATGGCGGCACCAGTCATGTTTTTTTTGTTGTGTTTAGTTTTGTTTGTCCTACAAACAACATCTCTATATAA
This sequence comes from Tandanus tandanus, assembly GCA_039654325.1. Lineage (NCBI taxonomy): Eukaryota > Metazoa > Chordata > Actinopteri > Siluriformes > Plotosidae > Tandanus > Tandanus tandanus. The sequence goes on along the minus strand of JBCNYH010000022.1, from coordinate 26,787,757 downwards.
ACCCCAATACAGGAAAAACCTTGACTGCTGAGATGACCCATACACCACATTTGGTAAACCTAGATCCTTTCCTTCTAATGTTATCGCTCTGCAAAATCACACCATTTCTATAGTCGCCACTCTGCCCACCTTTGCAAATGGCAGAAACAAGAGGGAAAAAAATTAAAAATAAAAAAAATAAAAAGGGAAAAAAGAAAGAATCCAAATGTATGTTTATAAAGTTTAACCATGAAAGCATTAAATGTAAAACAACATGATAATCTGGACAGAGCAAGCAAACAATTAATAACAATTTACCCTGATGTTTAAACATCAGTAACACATTAGTGAACTGTGTGACTGCGTGTCTCATACCAATTTTTCACAGTCTGATTCAGCTTTTTGTCGTCTGCGGATTTCTACGTCCACCTGGTTACGAGCATGTTTCAGCTTGACCTCCAGCGCCCCTCTCTCAGTCTCAGCTTTGGCAAGCACCTCCTTACAAGATGTCAATTCCTGCTCCACTCTGAGCCATTTACGACGGCAGTCCTCAAAATTCAGCGCCATCTGAATGAACTCTACAAAATGTAAAAAATATATATATAAATAAATAATACCCACAGTAAAAGGCAATGTTTTTCAAAGTAGTGTCAGAAGTATATGGGCAGTTTTACAGTCAGAGAACATATATGTGTCACAAAGACAAAATAATAATAATAATAATAAAAATCAACTTCAAATTCTTAACTTTATTAGATGACCTTATCTGTTAGGACAAAGCCTTCTAGATTATCATTTAAAATTTTAGAGCTTAACATTTATCTGTTGTCAACATACAGACATGTGCGTTGGACCTCCCATTTAATGGAAAAATATGAATGTTTAGGAGGGGACATCTTTTGACAGACACCAATCCTTTTGCCACTTGCCAACTTTTACAGTACCACACTTTGCAGAAAATTCCAATTACTGTTGATAATGTTAAGTACATATGTACTTTTACAGGTAATATGGTATTTGGTTACAAACTGAAATGTCAGAGCCCTTGTTTAGGAGAGGACATTTTTGACGGACCAAACAGGAATTTGAATTTATCATGGCTCACAGAAATTCTTGTAAACAATGCCCAGCCAGTATAGCAAAATCAGGGTCTTAGATATAGCATGCAAGTGAAAAACAACAAATACATGTCTCAATATCCACTTTATATTTTCTGAACATGCTTAACATAACATAAAAACAATCTGACAACATATATTCATTATTACGTCTGTATAAATTGCAATATTTAAGAAACCGTTAGTCAGAGACCTGTAAAACTTATACAGGAGATAGTGCACATAGAGTGTATAAAAATAGCAAATACATAACAATATTATTATTAGTTCTATTAAAAAAAAAAAAATCTAGGTGCTAATGGTCAAAAATGACTTTTGTTCCCTGACTGTAAAACTGCCCACATGTACAGGGTCCTGGGGCCTCATGTACAAAGGGTGCGTACGCACAAAAACGTTGCGTACGCCCTTTCCCACGGCAAAGTTCAGATGTA
>JBCNYH010000022.1:26766744-26779324 GCA_039654325.1 Tandanus tandanus | reverse complement strand
CTTGCCTAGCAAAAGAACAATGTCTCCCTGAGTATTTGCTGCACACGGTCAGGTTCGAGACAGTCTCTAGTGTGCATACTCTACCAGGGTCTCCAATCCTGTTCTTGGAGAGCTACCTTCCTGAAGATTTTGGCTCCAACCTAAATCATGCACACCTAACCTTCTGATAATTGCCATAAGAGGTTCTTGATCAGCTAAGAGAGGAAGGTAGATCTCCAGGAATAGGGTTGGAGACTTCGGCACTATCAAATGTATACACGTGATCTTTTACTATGATTGAATACCCAGGAAGTATTAAAGATGCCTTTTAAGTGCCTCAGATTTCTTCAATTGTTACTCAGCTAGGATCCCAAAGGTGAAGCCTTTTCTACACCCAAGCAGCATTTTTTTGCAAGCTGTCTTTTACTCAGTATTTGAATATCAACTCTGTATATTTAAATTATATGCATGTCACATTTTGTGGTTTGTGTTAAATGTACATTATTATGCACTGGCGACAGGCAGGATCAAAGGCTTTATGGTTTTTTATGTTGTCTGTCTTTCTGTCTGGGCCATTTTTGTGAATGTGATATCTCATGAGCACTTAAAGTAATTGTCTTTAAACGTTGCATAAATTTCAACATTGACTCAAGGATGAACTAATTAGATTCTGGATGTCAAAGGTCACTGCTGTCTTATCATGTGGAGGCATATAAACACCAAGCGGTAGTTATAGTTGCCAGTTGTTTTCATGCATGTGTAGTTTGTACAATTTATTCAAATTTTATTGTGAGATTAGTTTTAGCTTATAAAAGCATTGCTGTCCTTGTTAACCGATCAATGAAAAAATGCTAACAATGAAGATGAATTGTTGCTAGCTTTTTTCTTTTTTTTTGTAGGCCTATAGTTACTATTTTAGCTGTTTTTGCAAGTTTTGTCTTTTGAATTTTTTTATTATAATTAGACTACATTCTGATATTTTGGTTTCTTAACTCTTACAGAATTTGAAAGATGTTCTGGCAGACCTCATTCCCAAAGAACAGTCTCGAATAAAGAACTTCAAGCTACAGTATGGCAAAACCACCATTGGCCAGGTCACTGTGGATATGGTAAGAGAACTTGATTTTTGCATAGAAATGAGTGAACTGGACTTGTGACAGTATTTTATTTATATGACCCATCACAGCAAAGGGGGTATTAAATCGGAAATTATTAAGTACTTTGTTGAACTTTAAACGTGATTTTCTCCAAAGTTGCATGCTTAAAGGACTGAAAATTCCTGGCAAGTTATGGTTGGATACTTCAAAACTAGACAACAATATAAGAAAATTTGGTATCATTTTGAAACCTGGGATATCAGCTACAATATATATATAGAACATAAATCTAAATGATTTACAACAAATCTGCACGATCAAATTTTGTGTCATTGAAGAAAAAGGAAATAAAATGAATCTTATTTTAAAATAAGTTTATTTAAAAATATTAATATATAAAAATATTTTAATATTCCATTAGCAGTGTGTTGTACAGTGAATTTCAGGCATGGCTGTAGTGGAGTGAAATGACCCACTGTGATTTCAGCTGGCTCTGGAAGCATGGGCTTATTTCATTTCCAGACAGTCGAAATGCATCTTGATGCAAGTCTCTGACAAAACATGCTGTTCTTTCTAACATTTATGGGAAAGAATTAAAACATACACTAAAAAATGGTGATGCCTGGTTTGACCAGCCTCACATTGTGAATGGTTTGCATTGGCCCAGTCTGGATTACACTGCTTTATAGCCAAAATAAATTTTGTCAAAATTTACAGATGAATAATGGTTCAAATTGTTGATTTTTTTGATGCCCTGGCTTCAAAATAATGAAGGATAGGCAAGTTATAAAATAAAGTATTCCGGTAATATTTAATAACAATATTATAGAACATGTCTTTTGATAAAGTGGTGGTTTCATGTATGTAGACTTAAATTCTTCTAAACAGACTTCCCTGCAATTTCAGCTGGATGGCATCATAATCCAAACGGGCAGCCAGAAGCCCGTTTACCTCTATTTTTAATCTGTCCCTGGCCCATTCTGTTATTTGAGTAGGGTTTTTCAAAGCCAAGTATTACTGACATAGATGTGTCTAAAAAACAACTTTGTGTTACAGGTTTATGGAGGGATGAGGGGTATGAAGGGCTTAGTATATGAGACCTCTGTACTTGATCCTGATGAGGTAAGTGATATTGTGTGGGCTTTATTAATTTATAAAATGCATGCAGAAGGTACATGGATATTTGTATGAATTTGTACCAGTAGACCATTATAACCATAATACAGATTTGGCTTTGTGTGATGAGGCATTGCATCAAAGTGCCATATCATCCAGATAATAATCTAGGAGCATACCTTTATAACTTTAATTATTTGGTTTCAGGGAATTCGTTTTCGGGGCTACAGCATTCCAGAGTGTCAGAAGCTTTTGCCAAAGGCTGCAGGAGGTGAGGAACCGCTGCCCGAGGGACTCTTCTGGCTGCTGGTCACAGGCCAGTTGCCCACTGAGGAACAGGTAAAGAGTGCTTAATACACCTCTTAATTCAGATTAGCCCTGACTTTAATTTGTGACTGTTCTAGTATGTGCTGTCACTCAAAAAGGCACCAAACAAAGAGCTCAATAGACACAGTGTCTGAAAATATTACATAAAAAATTATTCACTTCTCTCATGTATATTGCCTAATGTATACTCTGTTGCTGCAATTATAATTTAAAACTCTGCAATGACATTATCCACTGGTGGTTTTGGAAATTTATTGCAGCGTGAATGCAGGTAACATGTCATCATTTGACTTGTAATTGCTTGGAAAATCCCTGTACCATCTCCAATTGCTCTTTAATATGGGTAAAAGATAACCAATCAAGTAAAAAAAAAATAATGTGTATACATACATATTTATATATATATATATATATATATCAGGGGTATATGTGCGTGCTTGTGTGCACCTGTGTATAATAATGATGATGATGATAAAACAGCATGAGAAGCATAAAATTGTTAAGGAAAACCTTTTATATGTATGTGTATGTGTGTATGTATATATATATATATATATATATATATATATATATATATACATACATACATATGCAAAACTCTCTCTCTGTAGAGAATGCTGAGCCAATCATTAAGTCTGTGGTACTGTTAATTTGCATCCTTTGGTGGTGGTAACTCTGCCTTATTTTCTCCACAGGTGAACGGGTTGTCGAAAGAGTGGGCTAAGAGGGCAGCCCTTCCTTCCCATGTTGTCACAATGCTGGATAACTTTCCAACCAACCTGCACCCGATGTCCCAATTTAGTGCTGCAGTCACTGCTCTAAATAGTGAAAGCAGCTTTGCCCAAGCATACTCTGAGGGAGTCCATAAAAGCAAGTATTGGGAGGTAATAATAATAATAATAATAATAATAATAATAATAATGATGATAATATAAAACGGTATGAAAGGTGTAAAGTTGGTAAGGAAAATCTAGATTATGGCAGACCCCCACAGTTTACGTAATTATTGTAAAATAATGTGACATGTAAAGTACTCCCTCTGTGTCCCATTACATTTTTTTCTGATTTAGTTTGTGTATGAGGACTCCATGGACTTGATTGCTAAGCTTCCCTGTGTGGCGGCTAAGATCTACCGTAACCTCTACCGTGAGGGCAGCAGCATTGGAGCCATCGATCCCAACCTGGATTGGTCTCATAATTTCACCAACATGTTGGGCTACAGTGATCCCCAGTTTACCGAGCTCATGAGACTCTACCTCACGATCCACAGGTTGCTACCCAATTTTTTATATTTTTGAAACTTAGGCCAGTGCTGTATGCTTAGGCATGTGCTACATTTATGGTTATATTCACATATTTGTTTGCTTTGCAGCCTGAAATGAAGACACCCCCCAAAAAAATCCAGCTGTTGGAAGGGGTATATGTTGTTTTTTATACAGTGGGTTTTATATTTACATTTTGTTGCTTTGCAGCCTGATATGAGATTTTTTTCCCTTCTGAATGGGTGTGTTTATTATTCGGCGTATTCTTGCTCGCACAGTCTCATATTTGTACTGCTGCTGTACACGGTGAAGTTTCTCTGATTAATTAATCTATCCATCTGTTTATTTATCTATTGATGGATGTCTTGGTCAGTCCTCATTTCTGGACTCCGACTCAGAAGATAATTACAGTACAGTGTGCTGAGATGTTGTGTAGATTCATGGCTTCTGGGTATCTCTTAATCCACTAAGACTGTACAAAGTAATACCTTCTTACAGCCCATTTTAATGGCCTGACAACGGTCCGTCCCAATTCTTTTGAGGGAGTCCTCGATTAATGGAAGAGGTAGAGGTCATGCAGTAACAGTGGTAATCCTTATGTAGAGGTATGAAGAGAGGCAAGTGCATGGCGAAGATGCATTGGGATCCAGTCACTCAGACCGCATGGCTGCTTGACAGGACTGTCAAATCAGTTGATGTCTCTGTACTCTTTCATGTGACAACAAACAAAAGGAATTTTTGTGATGGAGTACACACTTTCTGACTTCAATTTGGATCATGTTTAATCTTGCATTTTAATTTTTGGCAGACTCGGCAGGGTGGTGCACTACTGCCTCCCGCTGGTTTACATAATAGATTTAGTTTCTAAAAACAGAAATGGTGTGTTTATTTGCTGTAAAATCAGGAAGTGAGATCAGATTATAAGTGGAAACTCAAGACATATTTGGAGACACCAAGACGCGTGAACCAACAGACTTGGACCTATCAGGTTGTGTTCAGATCACTCAAAATATGTTATTGCCAATTGTGCCGAGGGACTTTGTTCTCAAAATCATTGGTTGGGTAAGTGGAGCAGCAACCACCGCCTATATTCTGTTTTCATTCTTGGTATTGAACAATTGTTGGCGCTAACAGATATCCATGCATATCCTCATGCAGATACCTCACCTTCACCCAGCATGCTCTATCCAGTACCTCAAGTTGATTCAAGTGTTGGTGAATTAAGGTTTAACTTAAAAACATTCCTAAAGGAGATAATTGATTTGAAGACATGCCCCTTAAATAGTGAGGTACTAACAAATGTAGTGGAGAGAGATATTTACACTATATACGAAAGACATTTGGTCTGAAAGCCAATTAGGTTTTTTTTGTTGTTGTTGTTGTTTTTTTTTTTTTGTAATTACAGCACCTGAGTGTGATTACCTCCTTATCATTATCTTTTGTTAATTTATAATGTTGAATAGCAGGAATAATTTTGCTACACTGTACAGAGACATTAAAAGTAATTACATTCCTCATTCAAGTTTTATTTGTTAAACTCATCAGATCAAACTTGTTACTATGATGTTTTTTTATTTTAGATTACAGTATATAAATAGTTTATAGTAATTTGCTATGCTGCAAACACCAGGAGTAAAGGAGTTGTCTGATTTTTAAGAGGGCGTATTTGGGTTTGATCTGAGGGTGGACTTAACCAGGGTCAGACTATACAAAACCTTGGGATTCCTCTCCCACAGTCAAGAGTGATTGTACAATTTACCAGCAAAGGCAAGGAATCAACAACATCCCCCTCAGATCGACCTGGGCTCTCTGACAGGGGTCTTTGAACTGTCGAACGGACTGTTGAAACTTGAGTACTGATGTGAGGAATCACCATCGACTTGGCTACTATGTTTATGTATATCTATGTATAAGTCTTTCAAAAATGATGGTGTCTATTTATATTTGATGAAAAAATTTATAACAATGGAAACTACATGTGTTTCTTTCTCTCCAGTGACCATGAAGGTGGTAATGTCAGTGCCCACACCAGTCATCTCGTGGGCAGTGCCCTGTCTGACCCCTATCTTGCCTTCAGTGCAGCCATGAATGGCCTGGCTGGACCCCTGCATGGACTCGCTAACCAGGTACAAGCCTGAATATAACCCTGTTATATTCGACTCTGTTACTGAAGATGTACACTACCATTTCGTAGTTTTGGGTCACTTTCCTTGGTTTTAAAAAGAAAGCACTTTTTTCAATAAAATAAATTAAATTGATCAGAAAGACAGTCTAGACATTGGTAATGTTAAGGTCCTTAATTGGCAGCTTCATGAAATAGTACCCGCAAAACACCAGTCTCAACTTCAACAGTGAAGAAGCGATTCCAGGAGTTTAATAGAAAAAGCCATACCTGATACTGGATCAAAAAAAGGAAAAGATTAAGATGGGCAACAGAACACAGACATTGGACTGAGGAAGACTGGGAGGGGGGTGCGCTATAGATATAGATTTTTGGATCAAAAAGAAAAACAACATTTGTAGAAACAAATGTAAAGATGCTGGAGGAGTGCTTGACACTATCTGTCAAACATGGTGGGGGAGATCTGATGGTGTGGGAGATCTGATGGTGTGGGGGCACTTTGGTGATGGTAATGTGGAATATTTGTACAAGGTAAAAGGGGATCTTGAACAAGGAAGGCTATCACTCAATGCCATACCCAGTGGACGACACTTGATTGAAGCCACTTTTTTCCTATAACAGGATAATGACCCCAAACACTCTATGTAACTAATGTATGTATCTAACTATGTAAGAACTATTTAGAGAAGAAGCAGTCAGCTGGTATTCTGTTAATAACGGAGTGGAGCTTGATTAGGATTAAGCAGCATAGAGAATGAATGAGTGAATGAATTTTTAACCTTGTTGATGTCTGGATTATATTTCATATTCTTTTTGCAACTCGTTTGATGGAAGTAAGTTTGTTTCCCCATGACATTTTCTGGATGACCCCAAACTTTTGAACGTTAGTGTATTCAGAGTAAATCACTGATCATCTGTCGTTTTGTTTTGTTTCTTTTTGCCCCCAGATTTTCTCAGAAATTTAGTCTTGATTAATTCCTTCCCACCAATCACGTCATTCCTATCATAAGGAAGCTCGTAATTTGGTAGAGTGACTAACTTCCTCTGAGAAATGGGAAGCCAATCAACCATACTCATGACTGACTGGTGTCCTTGTGACAGTAGAGATTGCAGCGTCTGATAGACTTTTGATCTTGAGATAAGAGGGGTGAGAATAGGACAAGCCAATCATCCCTTTTCTCTTATTTGATAATACATTTATGATGTGTCAGGTCCCACACTAAACATGTGTAAATGTATATTTGTTATTTCTACATGTAACTTAGCAGTTTTCATTAAGAGGGTATTTGATTGTAGGTAAAGTAAATCAGGGCTTCTGCAGGACAATAAAAAGCATTACATTTTATTCCCACAGGTATTATAATATTTGGGTCATTCCGAAAAAAAGAATTTCTAATTTATTTTGGATATACTGTATATAATCAATAACTTTTATTTTGTTTTGATGATAAAGCAGAACCAGCCAGTGGCCACTGCAGAATTACTGTAATACTGGATTTTTGGGTGGAGAAAGTACATTTTGTAATAAATGAGGAAATGCAAATTCCAGCAATAGTGTCTGGAAGGTGTAGAATTTAGGATGTGGTTGCAGCCTGTTGGTGATCAACATGGAGAAGGATTGTACAGTGTTTTATAAAAAGGTATTTAAGCTAGATACACTGAGTGCTGACACCTCTAAATTTCATGTAGCAATCATCTGTAAAAGGCAGGCAGTAATTAACTATGACTGGTTACTTTACTGCGAGGGAAAAAGTAAAAGTAACCTCTTCAGAAACTACTGCTTTCACCACAAACACCACAAAGAAAAAGCAAATGACCTTCGAACAGCATTTGGTTTGAATGTGACACTGCAGGCAGAGGTCTGGTATCTTAATATGAATGCTAATTAACTAGCTGAGCAGGTCTAAAACAAATCGAACATACTCACGACTCAAGTGCAATTAATTGAAAAATGTCATTGGAACTAAAAGCCAGAAAATTAATGCACATGTACTAGAATAAACCTCTTTTTTTACAGCTGGGATGAGCTCCAGTCTCCCCACGACCATAATAAAAGGATAAAGCAGCTCAGAAAATAAAATGAAAAATATTCACCGTATAAACAGCAGGTTAGTCATGGATTGTGTATGGCATTAAAAAGCTTGAAATAATATTTGCTGATTGCTACAGAAACCCTGTAAATACTAGTTTACTAAATGTTTTAAGGTAAAATAAATGTTTAAAGTACTTCATGGACATTAAAAATATAAACAGGATTTTGTTTTTTAATATAGCTGACTTTTATTCTCAATGAACAAGACGGAAATGATAAAACGATTGCTGTTTTCAGTATATAATAATTAAACCAGTTTACACTAAAAAAGAAATTTCACCCGGTACTTTAAATTTTAATTTTAGCAGCTATTGTGCATCCTTCATTAAAAATTAAACTGTAAACACACAGATCAGCCATAACATTAACACCACCTAAATTGTGAGTGTCTAGCAGCCCCATACACAGTAATCTGTAATGCACTGAGCATTATTGGCACCAGTGTTCCTCCTCATAGATATACTCTAATATAGATAGGTTAAGCCCCACAATAGATTGCCGAAGCACTGCGGCCCTGAGCTGGAAACTACTTTTGATTTTCTCCCTTTAATGCTGTTGTAAGAATAGGGATAGAGATAGAGGCCTACAGCAGCATAAATATTTTAAAAAAATGTAATGAACATTACTGCTCAGGATCACAGTGCTGGAAACAGTGGAGTTGTTTGCGTATCCATCCATTTTTTGATATCTTTCCTCTCCCCATTTTGTATGATATGGATAATTATTAGGTGTCACACAGTGTTATGAAAACCCCCAAAACCCGTCGACTAAATAATAATTGTCCATATCATATTTGACTCATTCAATAATTACCTATTGTTACAGTGGCACATGCCAGGGAGTGGGATGTATTAGCAGACAGTGAAAGAGTCAGATCTGAAGTTGATGGGACACGTTGTGGTGCTAAACGACTGGGTTTATTCATCTCAAAAACAGCAGGTGTTGGGGGTGTTCCTGGTACAGTATGCAGTGGTAAGTACCTACCAAACCTGGTCCACAGGTGGTCACATCAAAGGTGGAAAATGTTCTGAAATTATTTATTTTGGTCTCTCTTTACACACAAAACTGGTTCTTTAACAGGGGTGTGTAAACATTTATATCCACTGTGTATCTACATAATATGAAACACAAAATACATCTGATGTGGTTTTGTTTTTTTTTTCCTAACAGGAAGTGCTTGTGTGGCTGACTGCCCTCCAGAAGGAGCTTGGTGGCGAAGTGTCAGATGAAAAAATGAGAGATTACATCTGGAACACTCTAAAATCTGGCAGGGTGAGAACTTGACTACCTTTAAGCTATTGGCATATTTTAATTTCATCATATCCAAACATCTCCATCATATCCAAACCTCTCTCCATCATATCATAACATCTCAATCATATCCAAACATCTCAATCATATCCTAACATCTCCATCATATCCTAACATCTCCACCATTTCCAAACATCTCCACCATATCCAAACCTCTCTCCATCATATCCAAACATCTCCATCATATCCAAACATCTCCATCATTTCCAAATATCTCCATCATATCCAAACATCTCCATCATATCCTAACATCTCCATCATATCCTAACATCTCCATCATATCCAAACCTCTCATCCAAACTTCTCCATCATATCCAAACTTCTCCATCATATCCGTACGTCTCTCCATCATATCCAAACCTCTCTCCATCACATCCAAACATCTCCATCATATCCGAACATCTCTCCATCATTTCCAAACATCTCCATCATTTCCAAACATCTCCATCATATCCAAACCTCTCTTCATCATATCCAAAACTCTCTCCATCGTATCCAAACCTCTCCATCATATCCTAACATCTCCATCATATCCATACGTCTCTCCATCATATCCAAACCTCTCTCCATCATATCCAAACCTCTCCATCATATCCAAACATCTCCATCATATACAAACATCTCCATCATATCCAAACGTCCTTCACTGATCAGCAATGACGTTAAACACATTAACACCACAGGTGTTACAGGTGACTGAATAACATTGTTATATGGCAACCACAGTACCTGTGATCTGATTGGCTTTTGAGCGGGCCATAATCCCCCAGACGGTTATTAGTTATTTTTATATTTTGGCCTGCCATCATTCAACAATTCACCCCATTCATTAATTTATTATCCTCGGTCAGTATAGAAATTTCAGATCAGTCATTCGGTAAGTGCATTAACGCCTCAGGCTGGAATTTTCTGTTTGATGCAAGTTTCATCATCAGAGGGTGACTGCATGTCTCTGTGTGGGTGTGCGCGTACCTTTCAGGGTTTTTTTTGTCCATTCAGTACGCTACCAAGGCATCAAATGTCCATATGCAGGACAACTACAATGAAAATGGAAGCTGTGTGAAGAGCTCTGTGATACCTGCAGTTGTACAGTTCCTCTTTAAAACAGTACAAAGACACAATACTTTCCGGAGGGACAGAAACAGCAGAAATGGAAGTATGTAAGAGCTCGATGACGAGAAATGTTGATTGCCCAGACTAGCTTCAGGGCTGGTTTTGTATTTCGATAAGTTTAGATTCAATGATCTATAACGTTTCCTGAAGGAACAGTACCGTAGACTTTTGACTAATGCCTAAATCAAATGCACTGCACATATATCACACACAATTTATTGAAATACAAATATAAATCTTCAGTTTTTAATCTTCTGGAGTATTTAATATTCCTAACTATTGACTCACCAGTTTATTGCTTTCTGCACTTTACGTTTTGTGATTATGATGTATCATGTAAGCAAGCCTGAATGTAGTGGAACATGAACTACGTTCCTGTGCTGTCCCCATGCGTGTCCGCTTTGGACTTTAATAATGAGAACTGAAGTTCGTTATTGTTCTTACTCTCTCCTGAATGTATTCCAGGTGGTGCCTGGCTATGGGCACGCTGTCCTGAGAAAGACAGACCCGCGCTACACATGTCAGCGAGAGTTCGCCCTGAAACATCTTCCCAATGACCCCATGTTTAAGATGGTCTCTCAGCTCTACAAGATTGTCCCCAACGTGCTGTTAGAACAGGGCAAGGCTAAGAATCCTTGGCCCAATGTTGATGCCCACAGTGGCGTACTACTGCAGGTGAGGCATTACACATACACACACACACACAATATTCACTTCATTATCGGAGGGCTGCTGTTGGAGGGTTTCGATTGAAATTTGATTAGGGTTTTTTTTGTCTGTTTAAAAGGTGGTAGATAAAGTTAAAATAACAACATGAGGTTAAAATATAAGATGATTAACATGAACAGATACTTGTAGCACGCACTTGCGTGATTTATGTTTAGCGGCACAGATGTGTCGCTGATGCGTAATATAGGGGGAATTCATGGAGTTGCCGTATTAAGCTACCACCCGTGTGGTGCTGGCATGGAGTTTCGTCTCCCGGGAATTTCACAAATAACAGTTTTTAAACTTGACACAGAATGGTGCATAAAACAAACAACATGAAATGGGCTTCAAGTTCGTGTGTGTGTCGATGATGAGAGAAGCTGATAGGGTACAGTAACTCTTATAAGCACACTTTCCAACCATGGTGAGCAGAACAGCATTCAAATAACATTCAGATTACATTTTCAGATTAAATCGAGCGAAGGGTGTAACATTTAAGTATATTTACATGGAGCTTTGTAAGCAGAGAATTTGTTTCACTATTAGGATTAACAGGAAGTTGTGGACAGTTTGAAATAATAGTTTAAAACCATCGACAAAAAATAATATGTATGTAAGCATGTTAGCAGAAATTACATTTGTAATACTGATAATTTCATTTGCTTTAATCAGTTGTATCGAATGATTTCTTGCTATATCTGATTATTTGTTCTTATCAAGATATAACGTGCTGAGTGTTTAATCTGTGCTACTTAACAAAAATGTTTATTTTCTTTGTGTAGTATTACAACATGACCGAGATGAACTACTACACAGTGCTGTTTGGAGTGTCTCGGGCCCTGGGTGTGCTGGCTCAGCTGATATGGAGCAGAGCACTGGGTTTCCCTCTGGAGCGTCCCAAGTCGATGAGCACAGATGGTCTTATGGCCCTAGTAGGAGCCAGATCAGCCTAGAGAGAACAGGCAGCGCCATTATAATTATTCAGTAGTTATTAAAGCCAGATGTTTCCAAATTTATTCAGAGTTTGTGACTGATTTTCTTCCTCTTGCATATCATAGACCAGTTGACTGATTCCTTATTTTTGTTCCAATAGGTGAATAAAATAATTTCTCACCTGTTTGGTAATGGAAGTAAACATATGGGTCATTCTCTGAAACTGGTACCATAAAGTGTGACATTCACAATCCCCAAATTTCAACGTAGTCCAGCTTTTTCCCCTCTATACTGACCATAAATTGTACCATAAATCATTGATGTGTGATTCTCAGTCCACTAAGTAAGAAAAACATACATTTCTTCTTTGGATATAAATTTTAATGCAAGATCTTTATTGCAAGCCCTACTATTTGCACTCTTAGTTAATACTTCTGCGATAGCATGTCATGAAACATAAGTAACAAAAAAAGTCACATATTGAAGCCAGTTTTGCAGAAAATTTTCTATTTCAATCACC
>JBCNYH010000022.1:26723150-26740113 GCA_039654325.1 Tandanus tandanus | reverse complement strand
TGCTAAATAATAACCAAATCAAAGAGACATATCACAAACGTATCATAACATCCACCAAAGTAACGAATACACAGTCAGAGAGAGAGAAGAAAGTAAAGAAAAGAAAAATAAATAAATAAATAAATTAATAAATAAAATTAAAAAATTCTTATATATATATTCATATATACACACATACATACATATATACATTCACATTATTGAGCTCATTTGTCCTTTAAACATTACATGTCCTTTAAACATTACATTTATGTTTTAAATTGCTCAAACAATAAAACTGCACCAAGCAAGATTTCCGGAAAGCAGCGGCCGGAAGCACTGTAGGCTTCTGGGCTGTGTAGTTCTTTTGACTTGCGTTACAGCGTGTGCTTATTGAAAGAAAACTACAAAATGGCGGCGCCTGTCCTATTTATTTTTTATTTTAGTTTTTTGTCCTATTGGTTGGTTCCCGCTCCCGTTAACTTTTTTTTATCCTGTACCGTCCCAATCATGTGGTTAATAGTAAAGTTGACTCCCATCCCACGGAAATCCTGTGACCTGTGGGATTCACGAAAAAATGTCAGCCTCTACTGACAATGATGAATTTTTAGGTCGGGAGTGAGCATGAGGGGCCTGTGACCGATAACGTTGACTATAACACTGACTGTCAGTGATGGTCAGCAAGGAACCCACCTGTTGTGGACAATTGTCCCGTTTTTTTGAAACCTGTTTCCAAATGAACGATTACACACGATAATCTACTAATCGGTGACTGTTGCCAACTGTCCGTGATTATATTGCTGACAGTCTGAGACTGTTGTGGTCAATCACAGATAGTCGCAGATAGTTGGGGACTTAGTTGCAGACAGTCTCAGACTTAGTTGCTGACCATCAGAGGTTTTCATCTGAGTAGAGGTGTGTGTCAGCTTATAAAACCGAGTCCGCATAAAAATAACCCTGGCATAATATTAGCTCATGCGGTTAGGAGATGCGCCAGTGCAGGTCTGCACATTTTTAACCCATGGACTAGAGTTCGAAACCCGCCTAGCTTATTTTAACTGTCTAACAGTTAATTAATATGATTTTTTTGTTTTTGTTTGTATAATTTGTCTTGATGCAAAACACAGACATGACACATGTTTAACTTTATTAACCTTTATTGAATAAATGTAAATAAAGAAATGGTGAATTAAGCTAAAAAACAAAAAAAAAGAAATCCTCCCACACAGGCCCTTCTGCTTTTACTTATACATTGTCATATTATTCTTTCTCTTACCTATTTCCCTTTAATTTAATAGATGAATACCATGTATGTATGTTTGTTTTACTTTCCTGCACTTTTAAAGTTTGATCATTTGAGGTACCTCCAGGTTCTGTACTTGTACAATTAACTATGGTCACGGATATCGTCAGCTTGGTCTGCGACTACGGTCGCGGATTGTAGACAACAAAGTCTCAGACAGTCTCAGACAATCTGCAACCATGTCTGCAACCATAGTTGGGGATAGTTAGCGATATGGTTCTACAAAGAAGACAGTCAAAAATGGTTGCCAACCACTGCTGATCATTGCAGATCATCACTGACAGTCAGCAACTCAAAAAATCTCGGGCAGTCACCAAAGAATCACCCAGATGACATCGAGCATTAAAGAAAAAAATGAACTTTTTCCTTCTGTCTCCTGTCTTGCGTTTACATAATAAAAATTTGCCAAACAAGGAATAAAAAAATAATTGCCTTGTCTTGGGCTCTCTTTATTTTTTAAACACTGAGTATTTTAACAGGATGCATCTCTTTTTATATCCACTGTATATCTTTAAATTCACCAACATTAAATTGTGCATTATACCCCACAAGCCCATTCATGCAGAATACAGTTGCTTACTTTTGACTGTGCTCATGAATGTGTTTGTTTCCCAGATTCCATCACCACTTTAAAATACCACTATAAATTCACCTGAACTTATTTCCTATATGTTTAATTCCACCGCTGTGAATATTATATTTCAGCTTTTGTTAATTTAACTTCTTGCTGTTTGTTAGATGCCCCAGTTACAAAAAAGAAGATGAGGAAGAACCCAGATGTTGACACCAGCTTTCTTCCAGACAGGGAAAGAGAGGTAAAAGTTTTGAAAGGGAGAATGAATTTATTTATTTATTTATTTGTTTATTTAACCAATAAACATTAAAAAAATTTGTGAAAATAAATGGGGAAGGTGGTTTTACAATCTTTTGATTTAGTTAGCTGAATTGCAGCAATTAGGTGACAGTAGAGCTGGGCGATAAATCATTTCATTCGAATTTTTGAATAAGGGAGAGTAAATGAAAATCGCTTTAAAGCTTAAAATATTTTTATATGCAAATGTTTTTGTTTTTGTTTTTTTTTACTTAAAGTAGCGGTATTGGTTATCCTTCCAGCATAATATGTGTAAAATGTAATACGTTTAAGCGATACAGAGCTTATTTTAACATAAATAACCATAAAAAACACTGTACAATTTTATCCTGTGCATTACTAGAGGGGGCTGAACCAATGCAAAACAACCTTTTTTCCAAGAAGTGACGAACTTGTTGAGCCGGGTTGTCCAGCGCAAGTAAACAAGCAGTGAGCGATATTTTAGGTGATAAAACTCCCCTCATACTAAAGGCTCTTACCTTTTACTGGTTCCTTTTGGTGAGGCGCTGCTCCCGTCCATTATCATCCTTTGACTTCTTATGAAGGAATTCCGTAGGAACAGTTTTAGACGTAAAAGCTTAGGCTTTGTGTCAAGTAGTTCTGCCTGGAGGTCACGCCGATAGCAGGTCGGCTTGAAGTGGTCTTCACAGTCTACTTAATTGATCCGATAGGAAACGTTTTCAGAGTACAGCCTGTGCCGATGTTATGTTTTCTGTGATTTCTGTGCTTGTTGTTAGTGCAGCCGCATGCTTTGCACTCCTCCATTTTCCTGGTGACACAGCTTAGCAGTGGCCGATAATGTGTTATCTTAGATTGGTGTCTGCTGGGCTGCGTGCAAAACAGGACAAAACAACAAATTTGCGTCACTACCATACTACTTTTTATAATTAACATTGTCTTAAAGCAGCTTTACATAGTAAAAAACGAAATTTGGTAAAGAATTAACAAATTTCTCTTTAAACCCTTCATATCCCTAATGAACAAGCCCATGGCGATGGTGGCAAGAAAAACTCCCTCAGTCGACACGAGGCAGAAACCTTGAGAGGACCCAGACTCAAAGGGAAACCTTTCTCATTTAGGTGAAACCAGCTAAAAATACAAACCATGTAGCAGAAAGTTCACTGTAGTTTAACATGAAGTCTAGTTGGTTGTCTTATAACTTTAATGGGAATTGTAGTCCTAAATCATTTTAGTAAAAGAGTTTATATCACCAGGAGTGAAAAATTATCATCACAGTTTCTGAGTGTATATTTAGGTCCATATGGATCATCAGCAGCAGGAGCGGGGGTCTTCTAAAACGAGAACTCCAACCTGTAGTAGAACATCAGGATGAATTACAGGATTGAATCAGTGTCTCCTCAGTAATTAAGAAATGGTTTGCTTATGCAAACTCCGACAGCACAAACCCCTGTCTACTAAATTTATCCAGAATCTGATGCAATTAAAGACAGTAGCTCAAACTTACTTCAGTATCTCTCTCTCACACACACACGAAGCCAAGTAGCAGGAGTAGCTCTGTGAAATGTGAACGCTAACGGCAGAACCTCCAAACATCTAAAAAGAAAAAAAAAACAGATTATAATGGAAAGAAATTACAAATGTGTTTGGTGCCACATCACTGCACATCTCTTTGGTGCCACATCACTTGGCTCCCTTGTATACATTAATGAAAATAAACAGCTAAACGCTAAGTAAAATCAACCCCAGACATGAGCTACTGAAGTAGCCCTGTCCCTTCTGTACCAGACTACACATGAAACATGCCACGCCTCAAGCTTTTTTCTGTTTAGTTAAATAAATACACAAACAAACAAATTTACAAAAAACACTTTAAAATAAATTACAAATCACCTAATATGCTCTTTCCTTTATACATTACAAATGTATTTTATTTTTTTTCCCCAAGGGGCAGTTTTATTGATTGATTGATTGATTGATTGATTTATTATTTTTAAAATGTATTTATTTGGGTTTAAATTTCATTGATCCTAAAGAAGTGCAATGAGTATTAGCTGGGCAGCACTCAGGGTTCCAGTTCTGAACCAATTTAAAATGTGTTTTGTTGAAATAAATTTTAATTTTAACAATATCAATACCGAAAAGATGGAAATTTTTAAAACGAAGAATCGGAATTATAGTGCAGGTTGAAAAAAAAAATCAGAGACTTTATTTTTGGGGCATATCGCCCAGTCCTACAATTCCTATGTCCTATAGCCCTGTCAGTTTTCCTACAGACCAGAATGGATTTGCTGATATTATGGTATGTGAATAAACATGGCCATGAGTTTGGCTTTGAAGGAAAGAGGCAATTTAATTGACGTCAAGCCACCACAGATACGAGTACAAAAATTTGGGTAAATAAATACCGATTGCAATGATTTGCAAGTTATTCTGTCCTTTTAGATCATTAATTGAAGTTTCCTTGTAGATCATTAATTGAAGTTCTATTATTTTGTGTTTAAGTTGAGTTGCATCGTGTTTCTATGTATTTTTTTAGGAGGAAGAAAATCGCCTCAGGGAGGAACTTAGACAGGAATGGGAGCGAAAGCAGGAGAAAATCAAGGGTAAGTGATCTGAAAGTAATTGTTGTATGCATCTGATCATGAATGAAACTGTTGGGGGCTCCTGACAAGGAGCTTTAACAAGGTGCGCGACTATCAATCTGGAGATCGCAGGTTTAAATCCATAACCAGGAGTCCATGGGAGATAATTGGCCAAGCTCTCAAGGGAGGGAGGGATACGCTTTCCTCCCTGTCATTCAAATCGATCACCAGCCAATCATGGGCATCTGTGAGCTTATTCGTACCAAGGGGCAGATAACGCTTTCCTTCCGAGTGTGTTAGTCTGCCGACAGACGTGCATACGTAAAGGGGCGGTCACATTTTGCTTGTTTTTGAAGTAAAAAATAAAACTTCATTAGGCTGTTGCACAAGATGATCTTCACTGCATTCAGCAGTGTGTGAGTGGTAAGCATACTATTTGAACCAGAAGAAGGTTCAGACTTACCCAGACCCTTCTGCCCATCTGCTGTGGCTGAGTCTACCCTGTCTGCTGCCTGTCCCTGCCTCTCCTCTGGGCTATCTCTGCCCCAGTGTCTTTGCTTGGCAAAGTTAAAATGTTAATTCAATCTTGTTCTTTGCCACCCTTGCCCTTTTCCTATGCCTCGTCGTCTCTATTGGCCCCATCAACATGCGTGCTCATAGTGTCTTTTGCCCTCCACTGTCTGGCTTCAAGAGGACCACCATCCTTGTCCCGAAGAAACCTAATGTGAGCTGCCTCAATGGTTATCGCCCAGTAGCACTCACCTCCATCATCATGAAGTTCTTTGAGGCTATAGTCAAAGCTCAAATCACACCTTCACTGCCTGCTACACTCAACCCTTTTCAGTTCGATTACAGGTCAAACAGATCCACAGATGATGCAGTAGCACTGGCTCTGCAAACACCCCTCTCCCACCCGGACTACAAGAACACTTATGTGCGGATGCTCTTTATTGACTACAATCCGGGATCTGCACGTCAATGTCTCCTTATGCAACTGGATTTTGGACTTTCTGAAGGGCAGACCGCAGGTGGTGTGGATCGGCAGTGTGACGTTCTCCACACTGATGTTCAGCACCAGTGCCCCCCAGGGATGTATGCTCAGCCCCCTGCTGTACACCCTGTTCACCCACGATTCCAAAATACTCACCTTCTGATGCACCATCAAGAGTATTCTGTCTGGCTGCATCACTACCTGGTATGCTGCTACCTACTATGCTGCTAAGTTTGGGATGGATGTTCTTGTGAGATTTGAGGAGTGATAGGCAGTGGGTTGGTTTGCCTCTGTGGGCTGGAGTCTAGGTCCGGATTAGTCTGTTAAACACTGGAGGTACTGTGAGTTTTGCCCCCCCACCCCACTGCCTGGATCTCTCATTTCTGTGTCATGCTTCTCTCAGCCATTTACATAAAATTATTCTATACTCTTTCTTTATTCTCTCTTTTAACTTGCTGCAGTCTTATTCATAAATATTCTAACTGTCATAAACTGAAGTTGATGGAAAAGCATATTCTTTTATCCTAAAGTTTAGCTGTGTATATAAATCAGGACAGTAATTGGCTGTCGTTAAATTTGCATTTGGTGATCTTCAGAAATCACTGACTATTGATTGACTCGTGTTTGAATCTTCTATCGATCGCTCATCAGCGCATCAGGCAGCTTTCCTCAAACCCTGTGTTAAAACTCTCATTAATATTCACTTCAAAGTTCCAGACGGTAGAATGTTCTCCAGAATAAGTGCCCTTATTCATGTCCTTCTGTTCACACACCCCTCGCTATCTATTTACTATGACTCAAAAATTTCTCTCACATTAGATTTCGTTTTTGATCCCAGCGGTGCTGGAAATCTCCTCGTCTGTTCTTCGTCGGGGTTACCCTTGTGCCAATTTGTTTCAAAATTCTACTAAAATTTTACTACTCATATGTCTCCATAGAGGACTTAGTCCTTAGCATTGTTTCTCTGTATGTTCTATAAACTTTAGTTATTGCTGAATCACTGTATGTACCGGTCCCTCGGCATTTTTCACATCCTTGTTCAGGGTCTTCGGCGGTTCAAACCAGCTGTAATCCTTCAAACAACCTTAGCCAATCTAAGTTGTAAAATTCAATAGAGACTGGCCTAAATTGTGACAAATGTTTGTTTTAAGTATAACCTTCATCGTTATTTTATTAATGACAATATAAGTGAGCATCATGAATTCTCTCTGTTCTAACAGTGGCATGTTTAAAGGTCAGTACATGTTTCCTCAGTTGTACTCTTAAATGATCTTATGGAACAAACAGCTGTAAAAATGCAGATGCATTTAAGTCTATTTAACTAAATAAGCTGTGGACATTTTGCAGTGCTTGAGATCTGAAGATTCCTCACCAGGTAGAAATGAGAGTCTGTCTGGGTATAATTGGGGGTGTTTTTCAAAGTCGACTTTGTCATTAAAGATACAGTATGTGTCAATTCGTTGTACTTGAAGCAGGGTGAGCACAAGCTACGATTACCCTAAGAGAATTTTACTGGGTGTGACTCTCAGGTATCTTGAGGAGATTTGAAATGAAGTAACTGGTAGAAGAGAAGAGGAAGAAGTAGTTCACTTTAAAAACAACAGGATCCCCTGATTTTCTAACTTCATCACTAACCTGTATTTTTGACTAAGATTTGTTCTGAGAATACACCTGAGTAATAACATTGGATGTTAATCCTGAGTCCAAAAAACTTGAGGTCAGAATTAAATTAGATTAAACAAAACGGGTGCTAACGGAGAAACTTACCCCAATGTATTTAAACTCAATTTTTCTCCTATTTAGGTGAAGAAATTGAAATCACTTTCAGTTACTGGGATGGATCTGGACACCGGAAAACAGTCAAGGTATGGCCAATGATGAGAGCAACATATTATTCGATAGATATAATTTTTTACACTAATATTAATAACATATATTAAATACTTGGTTAATAATTTCCTTTTCCTCAGGTTTTTAAAAAGATATGATACAATCTCTTCTGAAAGTGGAGTAGTCGTCTAATTTAAAAAAAAACACACTAAAGACATTTGTGACTAGCTCCAGCATGATATGGATCAAGTCGCAAGGTAGTGTTTTAAGTTAGAGCCAGAGTAAGTTGAAAATGGCTTACGTGGATGCCAATGTGATAATTGCCAAAAATATGTCCTTCAAAGCATACTCTTCGACAGACAAGTTTAAATATCCATAAACACAATCTATCCATGCTAAATGGCTTGTTTAAGAAAGGGTTCCATGTCCAAGTTGTTGTAAAACAATGGAAAAATCCACTTATTTTGCTGCTTTTCAATCTGCTTTTGTGATTGCTCAGGGTATTTCCTTTTTATCCATATTCGGTACCAGAATAAAGAGAACTTATCTGTTGCTAGGGAGCCGGGACCTGAATCCGGTTGAAAAATTCCAGTTGGTGACCTGAAGAGGGCTGTGCACAGGAGGCTGTACTGTTACTATCTGACCGATTTTGAGAGCTTTTGCAAATAGGAGAAGACAAAGATTGATGGGCCAAGTTGTGCCATGTTGATAGCCTCTTACCCAAAGTGACTTTACTCTCATATAATCAAAAGGTTCTTCAACAAAGGATTATTTTTAGGGTGTGCATATTATTCAACCAGTTTATTGTAATTTATTATTATTGTTTACTTATTAATAATAATGAATTTTTATTAGTAGTAGTATGTTTTAATATTACTAGATGTCTGTTTACTAGAAATTAGTATTTATATATACTGCCATTCCCACATCCAGAGACAGTTTTACACACACACACACACACACACACACACACACACACACACACACACACACACACACACACACACACACGTATGTTGTCTGTTATATGATTTTATATTTTCTTTCATTCTATAATAATAACAACAATAATAATAATAATGATGATAATAGTAAGTTTTGGGGAGATATATGGAGCAGAGATGTAAAGCATAATGCCGATGCAGAATATTTAGAAGAGATTAAATATGAAAATAAAGTTAATTAGCAGATAAAAGTTATAATAAAAAATGGTCAGCCAGAAATCTCCTGCTCCTGCTGGGGTCCAGGGATATTGGTTGAAAAAGTTTACATCACTACATGGAAAAAATATCTAAACAACGAGAAACAAATGCCAGATTGGATGACCTTAGGAAGGACCATTCTGTGCCTTAAAGATGCAACTAAAGGAAATGCTGTAGACAATTTCCATCCGATATCATGTCTTCCACTAATGTGGAAGCTTATGACAGGTATTATAACCAAAAATGCAACCCAAGAATCTTGCTTTGGTGTTTCGTATTTGATTAGAATGGTACACCTTTATAGACAAGACATAGGAATAGAATTTGGAATCAAAAAGTGGAATTCTGGTTATGCACAGAGGGGAAAGTGGTGAACTGAAAGATTTGGACAGAAAGACTAAGAAGGGATTGGCTGGTAATGGATCATTTAATTTAAATAGTGACGTAAGGGTTGAAGAGGTCTCATTTCTTGTGAAGGAGATGTGGAGAATGGAATAATGCAATGAGTCACTTAAGTGCATGTAGTAGCCTCGCACATAAGCAAAACAAGCATAGGCATGACAATGTTGGGAGATTTATTCATTTGGAATTATGTGGAAAATTTGAACTCGAAAGAGGAGAAAAGTGGTTTGAACACAAACCCAAAGCAGTGATGGAAAACAAAGTTGTCAAGATCATATGGCGCTTCAATGTATAATGTGATGAACATATCATCGCAAGAAGACCGAACATAGTAATGGTGATGAAGGAAAGTGGTATTGGTATGTTGATTGACATAGCTATTCCAGGAGATGACAGAGGAGGAGGAAGAGGAAATTGAGAAATACCATCGATTAAAATATGAAATAATGAGACTGTGGCACATGCGCAGATTAGAAGTAGTACCAGTTGTTGTTGGAGCTTTTGGAAGTGTTTTTGGAAGAGAATGCAAGAATATATTCACAAGATTGGAGGTAATATCAAAACTGAACTGCTAGAAAAAACAGCACTCTTAGGAACAACCAAAATATTGAGAAGAGTTGTACGGACATAGTGAAAAAACAAAGTTTAGGACCCTTGGTTACTTGTTGTGACCCGCTCCTAATTTGTAGATAGTGTGACACAAGCACAGTCTGAGTTAAAGTAAATAATAATAATAATAATTATAAAAATTCCTGAAGAAATTTTGAGATGTGGCTGCAACTGCTGCCGGAAAATATGTGAAAACTGGCATGCTGAACTGTAGAACACAGAAATCCCTCACAGTTTACACAGGTTTCTAAATAGCTGGGGCAAAACAGGTGGTGATAAATCAAAGAATCAAAGCATATATGTTTAACTGTAACCATTATTATGGGGTTTAAGCCAAGCTCTATACCAGGGCTATTCAATTAATTTGGAATGAGGGCCGGGTCATGAAAACAATCCCAAATGAGGGGAGGAGAGTGGATACCTCGAAAGGTGATTGGTCCATTATAGCAGGTTGTGACACAGGGAGGCGGGGCAAACATGGTGAAAAAAAACATTTGTGCCACAGAACCATCCAAAAAATATTAACTTCAGATTAAAAAAAAAATAATAATAATTATTTACTTAATAATATTTTTTACTTTTTAAAAGAATTGAGTAGCCAACTCAAAGCACCAGTTGAATAGCCCGGCTGTACACATATTTAGATATACATACATGTCTATACATATTTACATATTTATTCTATTACATATTCCATCTGCCTGTCTGGAGCCAAACAAACAGGCAATGTGTGTGCGTGACTCATTTTTGTGTTTAACGAGCTGCAGGTGTGTGTATGAGATGCATGACACAGCTGGCCGTTGCCATCGTGATTAAGCTGGCAGTTACTGACAGTTACACTGCCTTTTAACTGAAAAATGTCTATGGCACACATCTCGTTTTGGAGTTCTGATTTGGAAACCATATTTCCCATTGCGTTTGAGACAGACACTGCAGATAGTGATGAGGAGTGAGGTACCCCGGTACACTGTACACCCCTGCCTAACTAACTGTTACTTGAAATTGATTGCTGGTGAAATTTTCACGGGGCGCACGTGTGTGGGAGAGAGAGAGAGAGAGAAGTGCACGCTTTTTAAAGTGCCAGCACTCAGTGTGTGTCTGTGTGTGAGTGCGTGCGCATGACCTGCACATGCAGGGAGATTAAACTGGCAGTTACTGACAGTTTTAAACTGCCTTTTAAAACTACACTTTAGACTTTGCTATTCAGGCTACATTAAGTGCGACAGAAAAATAAAAATAAAGAGAACCATTTGTCTGGGTGAATAGTAATATGTGTCTGCTCTTAAGCGCAGCCACATAATAATAATAATAATAATGTTGGTTTATCTGTGCAATAAACCAAATGCATAAAACGAAATTCTGCGTAGTCTCAAACCAAACTGCCCTCAGTATACAGAAAAAACAAAAGGATAGGCATTGCTATTCCAGTTCTTTCAGAGGGGACTCTGTGGAGCAGTTGTACACATATTTAAGCACGTAAAACATAATACTAAAAATATTTTCATACATAGATAAATTAGTCATGATTGTTACTGTGTGCTTATATATTTTTAATGGAAAATACTTTTGTGTTTGTGTGTTTTCATGTCTCTGATGCTAGATGAAGAAGGGCAACACTATTCAGCAGTTTCTTCAACGAGCCCTGGAGGTCCTGAGAAAAGACTTCAGCGAGTTGAGGCAAGAACACTGAGTGTCGACCAACTTAAAAAGAAATCAAACTAGTTGGGATACAAAATATTCCTCACATTCAGAAGCTTTTAAACAATTTCTAATCATACTTCACACTTTTCATTGATTTTTTAAATGTCTGTTCTTTAATGATTCTAAATACAGAACATGAAATAGGTAATTGTATGACTAACAGTGGACTGATATTCATTCATTCATTTGTTCAGTTTTAGTTTCCTTTACTAATCTTCATTACTGTAAGGTTACTAGTGTCAAAATTAGACATCCATTATTCAGTTCAATTTTATTTATATCGAGCTTTTAACAATAGACAATGTCCAGCTTTACGGAAGGAACACTTTGCACTAAATGGGGCTGTTGGTGTAGTGGATAGGGTGCTGGGCTCATGATCAAGAGGTTGTGGGTTCGAATTATAACCCCACCGTGCTAAGACCCCTAGGCAAGGTCTTAACCAAAAGTGTGCCTCTGTCTTCCCAGCAGGACAAATGGGTACCAGTAAAAAATACTGGGAAGGTAACTTGTGATGGTCTAGCGTCCCATCCAGGAGGAGTTGACTTCCTAGTCGCTTCACGCTCAGGAAACTGGGGATAAGCTCTGGCCTGATGAACCCGTAGGCTTGGGTGTAAAAGCCCAACAGACTTTACCTTACGCTACAGTAAACTGGACAAAAGCATCGTCGCTGCCACTCGAAGCGAGTAAGGCATCATGAGGAAGGAATGATGAAAGTCAAGTCAGATCCTGCTGTTTTTTTTCTCTGGCAGGCCACTTCTTCATCTATACGATATAGTAAGAGTGACCCGGTTATGAATAGTGCTATGCCATCCCCGTGGTCAGTAGCAGTAGTCTCTCATCCATTAGGATCAATATCGCATTTTTTTTTGTGAGCATTTGAGCATCATGGGGGTTTTCACTGTAGAAAACCTGCTTGCTGCTGTCTGTTGTTGCTCATGCAAACTAGATGTCCAGACCATCAAAGTCAGTATTTGAAGATGATCACTTCGATGCTGGTAAGATGGCATGGCTGAAGAATACTTATGTTGGTGCATTTGTAATATTAAGATATGCCATGGATACCTTGGAGACGTAGCTGCTGAAATTGCTCAAGGATTTTAATGTGCTTTTTGTAATTAGTCCAGATTTCAAGTTTCAGTACCATTTAACTTGCTGCAGTGCTGCTAATTCTGTGTGTGATCTCATCAAGTTTAGCATTAGAGGATACATAACTGCCCAGGTATTTGAACTTGTCAGCAGTTTGTAAGATCTCACTGCTAACTTGGATGTGCGGCTGGTTTGCTGTATCTGTGAATGTTCTAGCTGTGGCATTTTGAAAGAGAACCTCAGTTTTGGAGATGTTAAGAGTTAAACCAAGGCACGTGTAGGCAGAGTAAAGGCATTGGTGATACATTTTAAGTCATTTTTACTGCTGGCACAGACTACTGACTTTGGTTTTGCCACGGAGTCCCTGAAGATTGAAGTGCTTCCTTTCATATCTATAATTGATGTTAATGCCAGAGGGCATGTTTTTTCCTGCAAGCTTAAGCAAAGCAGCCATTAATATGGACAAAAGGGTACACGCCCTGACGCATCCTTGTTTTACTCCAACATTGGCAGGGAAGGGACTAGTTTCACCCCTCTGACAGGTAACTGTAGCTCTCATTGCCTCATGAAGTAAACGAATCATAGTTACGAGTTTGTCTGGGCATTCATGTTTCTTCCGATAGCATGGGCTGATAAACAGAATTACAGCGCAGGTGTAAAAAGGACAGAATTAAATTTTTTTTTTTTTCAAATATCTGTATTTCAGTACTAATTTCACCATCAAATGAGAAGTTATGGTTACATTTAGCTTTTAAATACTAAGGTTGACACATAAAACATACAGTGGGATGCACCTGTAGCTTTGAAATCCAGTACAGAAAAACTGGCAGCATCAAGTTATTAGCAAATTCAAACACTTAAACTATAAAGTTACTAATAAAAAAAAAATTAAAAAAAATTCTAAGTACAAAACATGTACCCTATATTTTTGATGTAACATGGACACCACACATTACTCGGGACCATTTTAAAAATGTCGTATACTACAGCTTGTGGTTGTAAATGTTGATTGTGCAACATAAATGGAAAAGAGCCCAAGTTATTTTAATTAAAATCAGCATTACTTTACAGACTCCATGCAATAAAATAAAACTGTCAGTGTTCTGGATATAACGGATGTAATTTACATGGACACAGAAAAGGTTCCAAAAATAATTCACCCACTCTCTTTAGAGCTGTGTAATATCAGGTAAAATAAAAATCACACTGTTTACAGTGACCCAGTTACTCTGGTGTAGGATTGAGGTCGTACGTCAAGGTAACATGAGGTCATATTACAAAAATATTGTGCACACTCTGTATGCCAATGAACTGGTACAGGTTTTAAGGATATAGACCAAGCAGAGTTCAAGCACTCAGTAAAAGGGTTTATTGTGAAGGCATACCAAGTGACGCATTGTGTCGAGTACTTCTGCATTTTGTTTACATTTTCACATCATTCCAACTGTTTTGGAATAGTATATATTAATATATAATAGTAATAATAATATATTTTGTATTAATAACACCACCACTTTTTACATTGTACTTATAAATATACACTGCCTGGAGAAAAAAAAAAAGTCGCACACACAAACCTGTTGTTGTTCTCTCTTTAGCCTTGCTTACAGCACATAATTGTCATGCCATTGTTTCAACAAACTTAAGCAACATAACATTTATTTCAATCCAGTGTTATGTATATTTTTCACCAACGTCTTGAATTGATGAGGGAAAAATGTATCCACTCCATAAAGTCTGCTCCAGCACATCTTGAAAACATTTTTAAGTTATTTGAGTCCCCTGGTTCTGCCGTCAGGGAAGAAAAAGTCCATTAATGTGGCAACCTGCTCATTCAGTGAATTCAGGTCATCAGCTGACTTCATTTTAATGCCATATTAATATTAGTGTGTGCCAGCATCAGTACTCAATAGTGTAATAGTGCCATAATATCTTTTTATTATCAGTTTGTTTTTAGACATATTGTTTATGCTTTCAATAGATACATGTTTATACACATACATACAAACACAAATATGATATGTTCATTGATTTCACACTATAATTTAATCAATCAGTGTGTTTACTATATTGTTGGGGTTTTTTTTTTGTTATTTTTCAAATTGGTGAATAAACATTCATTCACTATAATGTACTTACTGAAGTACTAATGTACTTGCTGGTGTTTAAAAATATCTCTGTATTTTTATCCCACAGGTCTGCTGGAGTGGAGCAGCTCATGTACATTAAAGAGGATTTGATTATCCCTCATGTAAGTACAGATAGAAACAGAGTGTACACATTTGATTAAATCCCTAAAATGAAGCCCTAATAACAGTGATGATAAAATGACTTCTGGGCTTCTTAAAATGCTTGATTTTACATTACAATGAAATAGAATCAGCTTCAATGCTGTTTTTTTCTTTGTCCTCAAGTTTTAAAAGCACTTTCCCATAATCCTCTTACATCAGGACTCTAAGATTTGGTATCCCGACTTCCCGGGGCTGTTAGCTTTTCCCACTGGGCCCCCAAAATAATAAAACCACTCTGCCAGTAGGCTACTTCAAATTATTCTCACACCTTTATCATATTTTTGTATTTGTTAGCTGCCGCCTTCAGTGAAAGTGAGTGGAGGGAGAGCTATAGCAATGGGTTCATGCAATAACTTTGGAAGGAAATAACATAGAGTCAACAAATTTGGTGTATGGGTCTCCCTCAGGGGCGAATGGGGTGGGGTTGTGAATGGGTCACCTCTCAGAGTCGCATTAAACAAAGCTAGATCAGCCAATGAAATCTAGACAGCGATTAAACAAGCAGGGCTATAGAGGTGCAGAATAGTTGAGCTGGGAGTACAGGAGGTGAGGCGGTGAAAATAAACCCAGGTTAAAAAACCCAGTAACCAGGAACATTGGTGGCACGGCAGAGATGGCAATGACGTCACCTCATCACCATCACAACAGGCAGCCGGATGACCTCAGACAGTCATGACATCTTAAAGTCTAGGTCAGCGTATTTGGTGTTTTCCTGAAGCTAGAGACAGAAAATCAGTAATATCAATAATTTGATTCATCTTGTCAAAAAGCACAAGATCAGGATTGCTGTCCTTAGTCTTTTATTCACACCATCTGCGTTTTCATTACTATACCAGGGGTGGACCTCTTTGTCAAAACCACAGGTGGAAACTATAATTAAAACAATGTACATTACCATCATCCCTTTTCGAATACTGAGTTTGTGTCAGAACAAGACAACTGTTAAGGAGATGCTGTACAGTCTCACAGAATTCATCGCACAGTCTACCTTTATCCTTAAAAACAACTGAAAACAGACGTTGATGGTTTCGGATGGACAGGGACTGGTCGTGGGCCTGTCGTGGCGAAAAGTGTCCAGTTCACGACGCAAGAGATTCAAATCCATTTTTCAGGAGTTTATTTAGCCTTTAGGAAAAGAAAAGCATACAATCAATCACACAGAAGAAATTGTTCAGAGAGAAAAACCTCGGACCTGGTCTACCAGCTTGCACTGGCTTATATACAGTGCCCATTCTACTCTGATTGGTCTATCATCCTCTAGCTCTAGACTCTGATTGGTCCCTCATGACCTCATATCTCAACATGCCTTAACAAGTCTCGACATGTCTCAACATGTCCCGAAAGTAAACTAATAAAATAATCTTACACACTTCAGTGAATAAATTCCTCATACAATAGTCACATAAATCATCCAATAATCAAATAGTGCAGTAAATCATACAATTGCTCTTCTATAGGTATAATCATTAACAATTTAAATATATATATTTAATTAGAGATGACTTCATTGGATAGTTCCCATTTTAGGATTACAAATGTCTTTAAATAAAGGAAATATGATCATTCATTCCAAAGATATTACAATTTCTGTATTCATATTCATGTTGATGCTGTCAATAATTAATTCCAGCACATGATAGGAAAGTCCAGCAATTTGCATAAGATTTACGGAGGACCAAATATATGACATTGACATTTCAGACCAGCTGGCCATAGGCCTTCCACAGTTCATGGGTCTAAAACACACAGCGCCCCCAGTGGCGCCTGATACCCGGATTTCCTCCACTTCAGGCCGCAAAGAGGAATCTGTCTGTCTCGCTTGGAGGCCAGTAAACTTTATCCAGACAAAAGACTTGGCGCGGTTCTGTTCCATACACAATACAGTGGTTTTCCAGAAAGCACTTTCCTAAAGAATGGACTCTGAGCCACCTTTGCGTGGTTCACAGTCTGAACCATATCATTATGACACACAGAACCATCAACAAAACCAAGCTCATTTACAGACTGTGCAACATCTTGTGGACGTTTAAATAGCATGTGGAAAGCCTTGTTCTGATCGGTCGTCTTGAGGTGATTCACCATTCAATTCAATTCAGTTTTATTTGTATAGCGCTTTTTACAATTGACATTGTCACAAAGCAGCTTTACATAGTAA
>JBCNYH010000022.1:26711425-26723050 GCA_039654325.1 Tandanus tandanus | reverse complement strand
CAGAAGAAAAGTCACAAGACCCAAACTTAAAGATTAATGCATATAAAATACAGGAGGTAGACAATAACAAGAAATATGCAAACAATAAACAGGATTAATTAAGTATTTCCCTTCAGCATGGATTGATTATCGAAAGGCATATGACACCTACACCTACACGACAACCTTAACAGTTAGCTGGATAGTTGAATGCTTGAACATATTCGGAATTGCTGTGAATGTGACAGTTCAAAGAGAGAAGTATGTTAAAATGGAAAAGTACATTAACTTCTGCTGGAACTGTGCTTAGGGATGTTACTATAAATAGAGGGATCTTTAAAAGGAGATAGTAGTCTATCTTCACTACTTTTTCTTTGCATGATACCACTCTCGATTGTTTTAAGAAAAAATGGAATGGGATATGAATGGTGCAAAAAAGGTTGAAATTAACCATTTGTTACTTATGGATGATTTTAAACTATTTAGTAAGAGCGAAAATCAAATAGATTCATTGATTAGAATGGTACATCGTTATAGTCAAGACATAGGAATAGAGTTCGGAATCAAAAAGTGTGGAATTCTGGTGATGCATAGAGGGGAAAGTGATGATAACAGAGGGCATAGAACTGGTGAATGGACAGATAATGAAAGACATTGTAAAACCTATGAGTTTTGGAAGTGGACAGGATTAAAGAGAGTGCAATGAAGCAAGCAAATTCAAAAGAATACCACAGAAGATTAAAACTGATAGTTAAACCTAAACTTAATGGTAAAAATACAATTCTTGCAATTAACACATGGACGGTAGCTGTGTTGAGATATAGTGGTGGTATTTTAAAATGGAATAAAGATGAACTGAAAGATTTGGACAGAAAGACTAGGAAGGGATTGACTGGTAATGTATCGTTTAATTTAAGTAGTGACGTAAGGGTTGAAGAGGTCTCAATTCTTGCGAAGATTGCATAAGTAATGAAGAAAATTCGCTAGGCTGGTATGTGAGAAACAGTAAAGAAATTTTCTTAATGCTGTAAGAATTGGTGGGTGGAATTGTGCACACAGACAATTGAAGGGCTCAATGCCATAACCTGCTAAGTCCATACATGATGAAAAATGAGGTGTCATATTCTGACAATAGAGGTCAATCCCCCTATTCTGAAAGTCATTACAAAGTGGACAATTGCAGCTTCTTTGCAACTAAAATTGATAATCATGTGATAGATTAATCATGTTATTTGTGTTTTTCTCAAAATCACAAATTTGTGACTTAGCAGGTTATGGCAGTGAGCCCTTCAATTGTTGTAAGAAAGAAGAATTTAAACACAAACTTGAGGAGATATTAAAACACTGGAAGGAGAAACAAATGCATGGACAATTTATAAAGGAAATGGAAAATTATAAATATTATGAAAATTATAAATATTGACAAGGACAATTCATGGTTATGGATGAGAAGATCTAACCTCAAATGTGGAACCGAAGCTTTGATTTGTGTGGCTGAAGAACAGTCCCTATGAACAAATTATGTTAAATTTAATATTCACCATTCTGCTAATTCACCCCTGTGTAGGAGATGTGGAAAATTGAATGAAACAATGAGTCACTTAAGTGCATGTAGCAGCCGCGCACAGAAGGAATACAAGCATAGGCATGACAACATTGGGAGATTTATTCATTCGGAATTATGTGGAAAATTTGAACTTGAAAGAGGAGAAAAGTGGTTTGAACACAAACCCAAAGCAGTGATGGAAAACAAAGTTGTCAAAATCATATGGCAATTCAATATATAATGTGATGAACATATCACCGCAAGAAGACTGGACATAGTAATTGTGAGGAAGGAAAGTGGTGCGCATATTAAAAGTAGTACCAATTGTTGTTGGAGCTTTTGGAAGAAAATGCAAGAATATATTCACAAGATTGGAGGTAATATCAAAACTGAACTGATAGAGAAAACAGCACTCTTAGGAACAGCCAAAATATTAAGAAGAGTTGTACAAACAGGGTAGAAACAGAAAGTTTAGGACCCTTGGTTACTTAATGTGACCCGCTCCTAATTTGTAGATATTGCGACACGAGCACAGTCTGAGTTAAAGTAAATAATAATAATAATAATAATAATAAGAAGAAGAATGATAATGATAATAATAATAATGATAATAATAGCTAGAAAAATTCCTGAAGAAATTTTGAGATGTGGCTGTAGCTACTGCCAGAAAATACGTGAAAACTGGTGTGCTGAACTGTAGAACACAGAAAAATTCCTCACAGTTTACTCAGGTTTCTATGTAGCTGTGGCAAAACAGGTGGTGATAACTCAAAGAATCAAAGCATATATGCTTTAACTGTAACCATTATTGTGGGGTTTAAGCCAATCTCTATACCAGGGCTATTCAATTAATTTGGACTGAGGGCCGGGTCATGAAAACAATTCCAAATGAGGGGAGGAGAGTGGATACCTCGAAAGGTGATTGGTCCACTATAGCAGGTTGTGACATAGTGAGGTGGGGCAAACGTGGTGAAAAAACAGTTGAGACACAGAACCATCCAAAAAATATTAACTTCAGATTTAAAAAAATAATAATTATTTACTTAATAATATATATATTTTTTACTTTTTAAAAAATAGAGTAGCCAACTCAAAGCACCAATTGAATAGCCCAGCTCTACACATATTTATATATACATACATTTCTATACATATTTACATATTTATCCTATTACATATTCCATCTGCTTGTCTGGAGCCAAACAAAAAGGCAACGTGTGTGCGTAACTCGTTTTTGTGTTTTAACGAGCTGCAGGTGTGTGTATGAGGTGCATGACACAGCTGGTCCTTGCCATAGTGAATAAGCTGGCAGTTACTGACAGTTTCAATGCCTTTTCAACTGAAAAATGTATATGGTGATCTGATTTGGAAACCGTATTTCCCATCGCAGTGAGGTTGACAGCGTTTGAGACAGACATTGCTGATAGTGATGAGGAGTAAGGTACCAATTTTAAAAGAATAGAGTAGTCAACTCAAAGTGCCAGTACAAAGTGTCTTGCGGGTCTTGTGTGTGTGTGTGTGTGTGTGTGTGTGTGTGTGTGTGTGTGTGTGTGTGTGTGTGAGCTGCACGTGCAGACACAGCTGGTCATTGCCACAGTGATTAAGCTGGCACTTAATGACAGTTAAACTGCCTTTTCAACTCAAAACATGAATAGGTGCATGTCTCGCTTTTGGACTTGAAAAACATTTGAAAACCGTGTTTCCCATCGCAATGAGGTTGACAGCTTTTGACAGCTAAGAATTTGGTGAACACAGTGATATAAATTATTTTGTTGGATTGTAAAAAGTGTTTAAAAGAGTCAGTATTTAAAAATGATTCAAAATGATTTTAAAAAGCTCTATTTTGTATTGAGTTCTATGCAGTAATTTTCGGTACAGCTGCCAGTCAGAGGCTTGCCATTTCACTTCTACAAGTGCTGTTGACTCGAAAGTTACATGTTCAGAACCAGATCAAACCAGACCAGAGTCAGATCCATTTTGATGTAAAATTTATTGGTATAGAGACAGTTAAAAAAAAACATTTTCCAAGACAGTCTTCTCTTTTCTTACACTCTAGTGAGGAGATCACCGACTCTAGCCCAGAACATTGCACGCAGTAGACACCCATTATAACTACACAAACTGACTCAGAACTCCTTATGACACTTGATCAATGATTGAGAGAAAACAATAAAAGGTAGCAAAGCACTGTTTAGACCATCAAAATGATGACTTCAGTGTCTACGTTTTAAATGTTCAACCAAGTTTCTCTGTGAAAGTATGGCTTCTTGGTGAGGCGTCAAATTGAGGTGAGTTTCATGATTGTTTGTTGACCTCTCCCCATTCATTTCAATGGGATTTTTTGGTGCGGTTTTTGGCTAATTGTGTCACCATGGTAACGCAAAACGCCAGTAAAAGTAATAGCACACTTCATGGTGCTGAGATGCACGTTTTGATATATGCATTGCTTGGGTGCACTTTGCCGTTCGGGCTGCATTAAGTGTGATGGAAGAAGAATAATAAAAAGAAAAAGAAAAAAAGAAGAAAAATAAAAAGCCCCATTTTTCTAGGGAGAATAGTAATATGTGTCTGCTCTTAAGTAGCCACATAATGATGTTGGTTTATATGTGCAATAAAACGAAATTCTGCTTAGTCGTCTTCTACTTATGTATTAGTCTCAAACCAAATTGCCCTCAGTCTACAGAAAAAACTAAAGGATTGGTATTGCTAATCCAGTTCTTTCAGAGGGGACATTTGTAAGCATGTAAAACATAATAATAAAAATATTTTCATACATTGATAAATTAGTCACCATTGTTAATGTGTGCTTATATAATTTTAATGAAAAATACTTTTGTGTTTGTGTGTTTTCATGTCTCTGACGCTAGATGAAGAAGGGCAATACTATTCGGCAGTTTCTTCATCAAGCCCTGGCGGTCCTGAGAGTTGAGGCAAGAACACTGAGTGTCGACCAACTTAAAAAGAATTTAAACTAGTTGGGCTACAAAATATTCCTTGTATTCAGAAGTTTTTAATCAATTTCTAATCATACTTCATACTTTTCATTATTTTTTTAAATGTCTGTTCTAAATACAGAACATGAAATAGGTAATTGTATGACCAACAGTGGACTGATATTCCTTTATTCATTTGTTCAGTCTTAGTTTCCTTTCTAATCTTCATTACTGTAAGGTTGCTAGTGTCAAAATTAGACATCCATTATTCAGTACAATTTTATTTATGTTGAGCTTTTAACACCCCTCCTTAAATCGCTACCTTACTGTGGTGGAGGGGTTTGTGTGTCCTAAGGATTCCAAGGAGCTATGCTGTCGGGGACATTATGCCCCTGGTAGGGTCACCCAAGGCACACAGGTCCTAGATGAAGGTCCAGACTAAGTGCGGTTCAGAAGACCCCTATGGATAAAGAAAACACAAGGACAGAGTTTCCATTGCCCAGACACGGGTTACCGGAGCCAGGCCTGGGGGAGGGGCTAGAAGGAGAGTGCCTGGTGGTCGGGCTTCTCCCCATGGAGCCCGGCTGGGCTTAGCCTGAAAAGGAGACATGGTCCACCCTCCCATGGACCCACCACCTGTGAGAGGGGCTATAGGGGTCGGGTGCGTTATGAGTTGGGTGGCAGCCGAAGGCATGAGTTCTCTCGGACCGATCCTCGGCTACTAACTCTGGCTCTTGGGACATGGAATGTCACCTCTCTGGCAGGGATTCAGGTGGGGGTCCACCCATTGCTGGGGCTGAGGTCGCCAAGGTAGTCAAAAAGGTCCTCAGTGGTCGCGCTCCAGGGGTGGATGAGATCCGCCCTGAATATCTCAGAGCTCTGGATGTTGTATGATTGTCTTGGCTGACACGTCTGTGCAACATCGCGTGGTCATCGGGGGCTGTACCTCTGGATTGGCAAGGAAGTTCACCTAGATTGGTGGTAGTTCCCCTTTTTAAAAAGGGGGACCGGAGGGTGTGTTCTAACTCTCGTGGAATCACACTCCTCAGCCTACCCGGGAAAGTCTATTCAGGTGTACTGAAGAGGAGGATCTAACCGATAGTCAAACCTTGGATCCAGGAGGAACAATGTGGATTCATCCTGGCTGCAGCACTCTCGACCAGCTCTACACACTCTACAGGATCCTGGAGGGGGCATGGGAGCTGCTCACCTCAACTGGGGATATTTTCCGGAGCTGGAAGGAATACTTTGAGGACCTCCTCAATCTCACCAACACGCCCTCCGTAGAGGAGGAAAACTCTGGAGGTTTGGGTGGGGGTCCACCCATTGCTGGGGCTGAGGTTACCGAGGTAGTTAAAAAGCTCCTTGGTGGCTCTGGATGTTGTAGGACTGTCTTGGTTGGCACGTCTCTGCAACATCACGTGGTCATTGGGGGCCGTACCTCTGGATTGGCAAACTGGGGTGGTAGTTCCCCTTTTTAAAAAGGGGGACCAGAGAGTGTGTTCTAACTATTGTGGAATCACACTCCTCAGCCTACCCAGGAAAGTCTATGCAGGAGTACTGGAGAGGAGGATCTGACCGAGAGTTGAACCTCGGATTCAGGAGGAACAATGAGGTTTTTGTCCTGGCTGCTCTCGACCAGCTGTATACACTCTACAGGATCCTGGAGGGGGCATGGGAGTTTGCCCAATCTGTCCACATGTGCTTTGTGGATTTAGAGAAGGCTTTGGACCATGTCCCCTAGGCTATCTTGTGGGGCGTGCTTCGGGAGTACGGGGTACCAGACCCGTTCATACAGGCCATTAGGTCTCTGTACCACCGGAGCCAGAGCTTGGACCACATTGGTAACAACAGGTCGAATTCGTTTCCAGTGGGGGTTGGTGTCCGCCAAGGCTGTCTTTTGTCACCGATTCTGTTCATAATTTTTATGGAGAGAATTTCTAGGTGCAGCCGAGGTTTTGAGGGGTTCTGGTTTGGTGGCCATGGGATCTCATCTCTGCTATTTGCTGATGATGTTGTCCTTTTGGCTTCATTGAGCCTGGACCTCCAGCTCTCATTGGAGTTGGGATGAGAATCAGCACCTCAAAGTTTGAGGCCATGGTTCTCAGCCGGAAAAGGGTGGAATGCACCCTCTGGGTCTGGAATGAGGTCCTGCCTCAAGTGGAGGAGTTATCTCGGGATTGTGAGTGAGGGAAGGATGAAACAAAAGATGGACAGGCGGGTCAGTGCAGCCTCTGCTGTAAAGCGGGGCTAGTACCGGTCCGTTGTGGTGAAGAGGAAGCTGAGGCGAAAGGCAAAGCTCTCAATTTACCAATGATCTATGTTCCAACCCTCACCTATGGTCACGAGCTTTGGGTAGTGACCGAACGAACAAGGTCGCAGATACAGGTGGCTGAAATGAGCTTCCTTCGCAGGGCGGCGGGGGTCTCCCTTATAGATAGGGTCAGAAGCTCAGCCATCCAGGTGGAGCTCGGAGTAGAACTGCTGCTCCTTCACGTTGAGAGGAGCCAGTTGAGGTGGCTCGGGCATCTGATTAGAATGCCTCCCAAACGCCTACCTGGTATGGTGTTGCGTTCATGTAGAACCGGGAATAGACCCCGGGGTCAAGACAGAAATCCCTGGAGGGACTATGTCTCTTGGCTGGTCTGGGAACGCCTGGGAAAGCGAGTAAGGCATCATGAAGAAGGAATGATGAAATTCAAGTCAGATTCTGCCGTTTGTTTTTTCTCTGCCAGGCCACTTCTTCATCTATAATAAGAGTGACCCCATTATGAATAGTGCTACGCCATCCCCGCGGTCAGTAGCAGTAGTTTCCCATCCATTAGGATCAATATCGCATTTTTTAGTGAGTATTTGAGCACCATAGGATGGCCCAGCTTTCTATGCCGTTCAAACAGTTCTCTGTAGAAAACCTGCTTGGGGATTCTGTTGTTGCTCATGCAAACTAAATGTCTAGACCATCAAAGTTAGTATTTGAAGATGATCACTTCAATACTGGTAAGATGGCATGGCTGAAGAATACTTATGTTGGTGCATTTCTCATATTAAGATATGCTATGAATACCTTGGAGACGTAGCTGCTGAAATTGCTTTCAGTGCCATTTAACTTGCTGCAGCGCTGCCAATTCTGTGTGTGATCTCATCATCAATTTTAGCTTTAGATTATACATAACTGCCCAGGTATTTGAACTTGTCAGCAGTTTGTAAGATCTCATTGTTAACTTGGATCTATGGCTGGTTTGCTGTATCTGTGAATGTTCTAGCTGTGGCATTTTGAAAGAGAGCCTCAGTTTTGGAGATGTTAAGAGTTAAACCATGGCAAGTATAAGCAGAGTAAATGCATTGGTGATACATTTTAAGTCATTTTTACTGCTGGCACAAACTACTGCATCATCAGCATATTGAAGTTCAACTACAGAGGTTCGACTGACTTTGGTTTCGCCACGGAGTCTCTGTAGATTGAAGAGCTTCCTTTCATATCTATAATTGATGTTAATGCCAGAGGGCATGTTTTTTTCCTGCAAGCTTAAGCATAGCAGCCATGAATATGGACAAAAGGGTACACGCCCTGACGCATCCTTGTTTTACTCCAACATTGAGAGGGAAGGGACTAGTTTCACCCCTCTGACAGGTAACTGTAGCTCTCATCGCCTCATGAATAAATGAATCATAGTTACAAGTTTGTCTGGGCATCCATATTTCTTCCGATAACATAGGTTGATAAACAGAATCACATCACAGGTGTAACAAGCCCGTGGCAACAGTGGCAAGGAAAAACTCCCTCAGTTGACACAAGGAAGAAACCTTGAGAGGAACCAGGCTCAAAAGGGAAACCCATCCTCATTTGGGTAAAACCATAAAATACAAACCATATAAGAAAAATTCCATTATAGTCCAACATGTAGTCCGTTTCAACAAACTTAAGCAACATAACATTTATTTCAATCCAGTGTTGGGTTCATTTTTCACCAACGTCTTGAATTGATAAGGGAAAAATTGAACCACTCCATAAAGTCTTCTCCAGCACATCTTGAAAACTTTTTTAAGTTATTTGAGTCCCCTGGTTATGCCATTAGGGCAGAAAAAGTCCATTAATGTGGCAACCTGCTTATTCAGTACATCAGCTGACTTCATTTTATTGCCATATTAATGTTGCTGAGCCTTGACCTGACCAAATGGAATAACAGTGGCATGGAGATTACATGCTGTGATCAAGGTTAAATGCACTCCATTTAAATATTAGTGTTTGTCAGCAGCAGTATGTAATAGTGTAATAGTGCCATAATATCTTTTTATTATCAGTTTGTTTTTTTAGACATGTTATGATATCAGTAGATACATTTTTTATACACATACATACAAACACAAAGGTGATATGTTCATTGATTTTACACTATAATGTAATTAATCACTGTGTTTCCTGTATTGCTGGGGGTTTTTTGTTACATTTTCAAACTGGTGAATAAACATTAATTCACTCATTCACTGTAATGTACTTACTGAAGTATTAATGTACTTGCTGGTGTTTAAAAATATCTCTGTATTTTTATCCCACAGGTTTGCTGGAGTGGAGCAGCTCATGTACATTAAAGATGGGTTGATTATCCCTCTTGTAAGTACAGTTAGAAACAGAGTGCACATTTGATTAAATCCCTAAAATTATGCCCTAATAACAGTGATGATAAAATGACTTCTGAGCTTCTTAAAATGCTTGATTTTACATTACAATGAAATAGAATCGGATTCAATGCTGTTTTTTCTTTAACCAAAAGTATCTAGTTTTTAAAAGCACTTTCCCATAATCCTCTTACATCAGGACTCTAAAATTTGGTATCCCGACTTCCTGGGGCTATTAGGTTTTCCCACTGGGCTCTCAAAACAATAAATCCACTCTGCCAGTAGGCTACCTGAAATTATTCTCGCACCTTTATCATATTTTTTTGTATTTGTTAGCTCCCGCCGTCAGTGAAAGTGAGTGGAGGGAGAGCTATAGCAATGGGTTCCATCAATACAGTTTGTTCATCCGTTAACTTTGGAAGGAAATGACATAGGGTTAACAAATTTGGTGCTTGAGTCTCCCTCAGGGACGAATGGGGTGGGGTTGTGTATGGGTCACCTCTTAGAGTCGCACTAAACAAACAAAATACAATTAAGTTAAAACAGGCAGACATGCGGGTGAGGATCCCTGGAACTGATGAGTATACAAAAGCTGATAAAGCTCTGAAACCTCAGTCCAGCCACACAAGCTTGGCATGGCCGAGGCAAACCTTACTACGAGAAAGCAAACAGACAGACAGGTTATGATGATGATGGATGGATGAGGATCTCTGGATCAGACTGGTTTAAAAAAGTAACAGAAAGCTAGTGATTAAACAAGCAGGGCTGTAGAGGTGCAGAATAGGTGAGGCGGGTGATGAGGTCACGTCATTGCTGTCTCTGCCATGCCACCAATGTTCCCGGTTACTTAATTTTTTAACCTGGGTTTATTTTCACATCACAAAAGGCAGCCGGATGACCTCAGACAGTCATGACACCTTAAAGTCTAGGTCAGCGTATTTGGTGTTTTCCTGAAGCTTATCAATCACGCTGCTGTGAAAAGAGACAGAAAATCAATAATATAAATAATTTGATTCATCTTGTCAAAAAGCACAAGGTCAGGTTTGCTGTCCTCAGTCTTTTATTCACACCGTCTGTGTTTTCATTACTATACCAGGGGTGGACCTCTTTGTCAAAACCACAGGTGGAGACATGCCTTTTCAAATACAGAGTTTGTGTCAGTGCAAGACAATTGTTAAGGAGATGCTGTACAATCTCACAGAATTCATCGCACAGTCTGCATTTATCCTTAAAAACAACTGAAAACAGACGTTGATGGTTTCGGATGGATAGGGACTGCTCCTGGGCCGCAAAGAGGAATCTCTCTCTCGCTTTGAGGCCACTAAACTTCATCCAGGCGAAAGGCTTGGTGCTGTTCTCTTCCATACAAAATACAGTGATTTCCCAGAAAGCACTTTCCTAAAGAATGGACTCTGAGCCACCTTTACGTGGTTCACAGTCTGATCCATATCATTGACACACAGAACCATCAACAAAACCAAGCTCATTTACAGACTGTGCAACATCTTGTGCACGTTTAAATATGTGGAAAACCTTGTTCTGATCGGTCGTCTTGACGTGATTCACCACAGGATCATCAGACAAAAGAGCAAAAGTGCACAAGAATATTTTAATCAGAGAGCCTCATGTTAATCATACCTCATCCACTGGAAAAAAAATGAGGGAAAAACGAGAGTGATGGGGACTTAGTTATACAATTATGTTAATCTGGTGGTTGAACCTGAGGTGGGAGGGCATGTCATGATTACTTGTATTGTTACTGTTGGGCAATTTGGAAAACCCCGTCACCGTTCCTCTCGTTCTGCCCTACCCTCCTCTCCTCCCTGGTCTCTGGATCCAGGAGCGGGTTGGAACAAAAGAACAATCACACGACGGAATGAAAATGTATATGAGAATATACATATATAATGAGAATGAAAATTTATAAATCAGGATAGCAAGGAAGCCTTGGATCAGCCAAAACAGCTCCTCTAACAGACAGAAAACAATTCCATAATATGGTATATGACCTTAAAAAGAAAAGGTAAACAAGGAACAGGTGATCATCTGAAACAGTGCTAGACTTAGCAGTGCATGATTATAGACAGAATAACAGAACAACAGAATAACAGAATAACAGCGCCACACAAGGACTTGTCTATCAACTATGTCAAGAACATCTAGATTAACAGACGTGCTGTGTTGCACATACAAAACAGGATAACAAGTACATTCACTCAAGACACAAAAACAGCCTTTAATCAATCTAGGTCATAAGACACAGAAGTTCGTCCACTAAATACTCATTACTAATGTCAAGCTAAATAAGTGGTCTTATAAACCCATATTAGTATAATTTTCCATTCAGTTACATCTTAGACAACTGATATATCATGTATAATTATTCTAGTAAAGATGTAGTTTGATCATTATTCTGACCAGATACAGTATCAGACTTCAGTTTAGCTCTGAATTTAAAAGCTTCTTTTTTTTCCAGCACCACAGCTTCTATGACTTTATTGTGACAAAAGCTAGAGGCAAAAGTGGTAAGCATCCTTCTGTTACTTTTAT
>JBCNYH010000022.1:26649740-26660376 GCA_039654325.1 Tandanus tandanus | reverse complement strand
TCGATAGTTAAATCCGTGCCTCAGAGAATTCAAGCTGTTATAAAAGCCAGAGGTGGTGCAACAAAGTACTAGTGGTGGGGGGTTTTTTGGGTTGTTTTTTTTTGGTGATTCCATAATATTTTCCTCAGAATTGATTGATTCCATATTTTTTCCTCTGTTTGATCTGTAAAAACAGTTGCAATTGACTACAATTTTCTATCTTTGTAAGTGGTTCATAAAGTCTGTGATTGTTTTTCTTTCGACACAATTAAACAATTGAATGAACATCTTCCAAGAGTGGTGATTCCATTCTTTTTTCCAGGGGTTGTAATATAAAATATTTATTATTGAACTAGTTAGGTACTGCTTGCAGCTTTACACTTCCTGAGTTTCATGTTACCAAGGCAACCAGAGCTGGGCACAAACAAGATTTGATTAGCGTTCATCACTTCCTGTGTGGATGCCACATAAGGCTTCATGTTTTTGTTGTTGGTGTTTATGAGGAGCCCCCAATTAATTCCAACTATGCTTAAATGAATGATAAAACGTCTCCTTTCAGACCCTGAACAAACAACCTGACATGTTTTTCACTGTTGAACTCAGGGTAATTACAATTATATCTAATTAGGGTTTTGGTGAGATAAGATATGAGAATGTATCTTTCAGTCTATTTAACCACCTAACTATAACTGTAAGAAACCATCACTTTTCCATTCTCTTTTAGAGCCGTTTTCACACAGAACATATTTTTATTTATCACCATAAAATAACAAACAAAATCTTTGTTATATGTCACACAACCACAATTAATAAAATGTCAGAGTTTTAAGTGACACATATCCACTATTTCCAGTATTAAACCTTTTATACAGGATCTTTTGAAGAATTGTAAATACCAGTTCTTTTAAAAGAGCTTTCACAACAAAACACATGTAGTTACACAATGCATGTTGATTTACATCAACGCTCTCTCTTTGCAAGTTAGCATCATGTCATACTGAGAGACATAGAAAGTCGCCTACTGACAGAGAACACTGCACTCCACACTTTGTTCATCATTAACACCAAGTAAGAAATGCAAACTGGACAACCTTTACACCAATCAGCCATAACATTAACTCCACCTGAATGGTCTTTGGTGAGGCAGTCTAATACGCAATCAGCTACAACGCACCGCATTGTAAGATAATAAAAGCAAGATAATAAAACCCTGATCAGCATTATGATCAGTGAGTGGGGAAGTGAATAACATTGCTTATCCTATTACAGTGGCACCTCTAGAATGTATTATACAGGAAGTGAAGAGTCAGTTGTGGAAGCTGATGTGTTGGAAGAAGGAAAAATGAGCGAGTGTGAGAATCTGAGTGGTTTTGATGATCACATAGTGGTGATGATAAATGACTGGATCTGTTCATCTCTAAAACAGCAGGTGTTGTGGGGCATGTCCTGGCATACAGGTGCAAGTACCTACCAAAAGTG
Organism: Tandanus tandanus; assembly: GCA_039654325.1. NCBI lineage: Eukaryota > Metazoa > Chordata > Actinopteri > Siluriformes > Plotosidae > Tandanus > Tandanus tandanus. The sequence goes on along the minus strand of JBCNYH010000022.1, from coordinate 26,658,918 downwards.
TAGAAGGAAGAAGAAGCAGTGAAGTGGAAGAGGATCATGGGAGCACGAGAATCATTGATGTGTGTGGGAAGACTTGTGAGTTTTGATCTTCTGATCCCACAGAAGAGCTACTGTAGCACAAACTACTGAAACTAACTGCTGGATCTGATAGAAAGGAATCAGAACACACAGTGTATTACAGGTTGCTGCGTATTGGGCTGCCCAGCCACAGACCAGTCAGGTGGTGTTATTGTTATGGCTGATCAGTGTATTTCCACCTACCTTTTCTGCCTGACCCTTTCCTGAGAAGATCAGGTGTATAATTATAAGATATGTTTTGTTCTTGGTGCTGGGTTCTTTTAAACCCTGTAGATTGTGTTTATTTTATTTTATTATTTAATGCTCTTTTACTGTGAGATGTTTCACCATCTTTGCTGCTTCCTCAGATGCAACCTCTGGCTTTTTGTCTGGGCTGGAGCTAGGGGTGTTTGGATATTCCCTTGTCCCAAAAATGGTGCTACCAACACGGATATTTGTGGAGCCTACCTCAATCTGAAAGAAGAAATACAAAACAGACTTGGCTGACTTGTTAGATGTTCACGGTGGTTTATATCGGAGTCTCAGTGTACATCTCTTTTAAATTCAGATTCAGACTGAAAGAACAGGATTCAGGCAATCAGTATAAAAAAATTGAATCAGGGAGAGTTAATAACTCACCGCATGTTCGAAGTCTGTGGACATACCCATACTGAGCTCAACTTTATCCAGTGGAAGATTCAGGCCCTCACAAACCTCTTCACGACGCTTTAGCAGAACCTACACAAACACATATTTACACTCCAGGATTGTTTATGGAAAACACAGCTTCTTTTAACACTAGCGCACACACGCACACACAATGGGAGAACCTGCAAACTCAGCAAAGAAATGCCCTCGCCCAGCCCGGGACTTCAACCCAGGAGCTTCTTGCTGTGAGGTGGATGTGCTATCCACTACACCACCGTCCAGCCTGCTAACAATCTTGAAGATATTAGCATAATAGCAAAATATTTGTTATTGAGAAGCAAACAAGAAATAGTATCAACCTCCCACCCCCAATAAAAATTAAATGTCCATAACTATGCACCTACTTAAAGTGAAAACTTCGTAGAGCCACCTTTGTAAACATGAGGGTTCCGTGGATATATTTTTTCTTAGTGTGATTGTTAAGGTGGTGGGGGTGGTGTTTAATGTGCTATGAATGGGACTGGGAAGCTGCTTTCTACTGGCCGGATGGAATAATTTGCAAGGTCCCAAGGAGCTCATTAAAAAAAGAACCTGGGAAATGAAAGTTGTTGATAGAAATACTAAAGGAAATGGACTGATTCTGTCTTTAAACAAGAGCATCACCTTTTGGTTAGAAGGATGCTGAATATCTTCTATTTTTTGTGTTTGGACTGGATCGCTGGATCTGGATGGATTCTACATCATTGAGGTTAACACTGTTTTCTGCTCAAATTTTACTCAAAGAATTTTTCTTGCAGTGTTGGCGATCATAACCTGACGACAACCTTTGGAGATGAGTACACATTACCCACCATTCATTACCGTGATGGTGTATGTGTAAAAGGGGTATTAGTAACATGACTGAACAAATACAGAAAATATTAAGCTATCACAGGACTATATTTTGAGCTGGCCATTTTTACCATTCATTCAAAACTGATTCCAGGAAATGTAAGATTTATATTTAAAGTATGTGAAAATAAAAACACATTTTTTTATTTTCAAGAATTAAACTGGGGGTTTTTTTCCACCAAAAGTGACTTCATCGGTGTGTTGTGTGGAACAGGCCTTCAGTCTTCAGTACGGCTTAATGCTGGTGTCTGGAGGAGAACGTATTGTACCCAGTGTGAACAAGCTAGAAATGCCACAAGCTACTTAAAAATGTTCTGCCAACACTGGCTTCTTCATTCAAGACCAATTCCACAAAATGCAACAAAATATGGAACTGGTAGTAAAAAAAAAAATTAAGGATTTGGTGGAAAGACCTTTTTTTTTTTTCTTTTTTTTTTAAAGAATAATTTTTTCCCACCAAACATGACTTCATTGGACTGCTGTGAGAACCAACTTCCAGCTAACCACGTAAGTAAATACTAAAATTATTTTAATCTAAGAACATGTAAATATTTTTTAATTTTCAAGAATTTGGATCCAGTAATAAACAAGCTATATTTATATTACAATCTAGTGGATAGAATAAAACTGCTCTTCCGCTCAGTTCATATCTGAGTCAGCTTCACAGAGTAACTGTTATATATGCACATATAATACAAACAGTACCTGGAAGTCTGGATTTGGGCCTTCACTGAGATCATAACCATGGCGGCCAATAGTCATGAGTCCAGCAAATACCAGAGCAGGACAATTAGATACAATGTGCTTGACTGTATCAATAGTTTCATCAGGATGCAGGCCATGTTTACCTAAAGGAACACAAAGAACAAAGTTAACGGTGATTATTGGCCCCCTCCATCAATTCATGACATTATGAAATCCTGTATAAGAATAAGCAGTATTGTGATTCACTGACAAAAATGGTGTACTCCATCTGTGGATGATCAAAACAAGATATTACTGACCAATCTGAAGTGAATTAACTTCACTGACAGATGAATCAGTAAGGTACAACTGCCTTGGTAACATGAAGTCACTACATCAGACTGATTTATCTGAAAGCTTCTGCAAGATGAGTTATCTGTAGGATTCATAACATTACTGGCTAAATGCTGAAAAGCGATAAAGTGAAATTAAGAGGAAAAAAATTATATATATATACACACACACACACACACACACACACATACACTCTTTCATTAATTCATTTTCTGAACCGCTTAATCCTAATTGGGGTCGCGGGTAGGCTGGCGCCCATCTCAGCCGAGTCTGGGCGTCGGCAGAGTACACTCTGGACACCTCGCCAGACCATCGCAGTGCAGAAACACACTGACGGCAATGCAGCCTACTCTTTTTCGAAAGTCAGCAATGGTACTTTTACATGCCTCTCACCACAGACAGTGAGAGACATGGCTGGCCTTTGATAACCCAGTTATCTGCACTGGGGGGATAGCAGTGACATCCCGGTGACAGTGGGGCTTTCCAAAGGATCATAACACAAAGTAAACACTGTCTGATCACAGACCAAGCAATCACTTTATATTCTGATGTGGGGTTTTTTTCTGTAACACTTTCCAGATGTCTAAACTTTCCTAACATAATGATAACCCAGTTAGCTGCACTGGGGGGGACAGCAGTGACAACCCAGTGACAGTGGGGCTTGTACCCACAACCTTCGGATCAGTAATCCAGTAATCTTGAAACAAGGTCAGGGGCATCTATATACAATCCAAACCGAGACCTTCCTGAGGGGAACTCATCCACTAAATTTGGTGATCCTATCCTTCCAAAGTTATCATACTAAAAAGCATTGACAAGCCCAAAATATATAAAAAGTGATATTGTGACCTTGAAACAAGGTCAATGTGACTCATACAATCCCACCCTATTTGCTCCTGAGGGGGACCCATCCACCAAATTCACCATTCACCTATTCTGCCTAATCCTTGTTAAATAAAGACAAAATGTTTTTTTGTTTTGTTTTAATTCAGTGTTGTCTACAATATGGCATCAAACATGGTGGTGAAGGTTTGTCAATTTCTGGTCAAGCTGCAAAGCTTAAAAGGTACTTGATTTAAATCGGTCCACAGTATACTAGTTTTGGGAAAACACCAATGATACATCGAGTACAAGCAGCCAGCCTCCCCGCGACCCTAATTTGGATTAAGTGGTTCAGAAAATGAATGAAAGTATGAAAATTTCAGATTTCAGTAATGAATAAAATTGTCTTTTCTTACTTAAAACTTTATTCTTTATTCACTTGGTATGTCATATATGATTGTGGGGTGAGGAGGAACTCAGGAACAGATTAATCCATTTTACATCGTTTCTTATGGAAAAATAGGTTTTGGTTTCCAAAAAAAAATCGGTTTTAGAACAACATTTAAGAACAAATTAAGTTCGAAAACCAAGGTTTCCCTGTGGCCTTAGAGGTGATTGGAAGACCAGAATTCAGTTATTTGTATGGGTGAGTGAATTCTTTTGACAATATAGTGTTTATATACACACACACACACACACACACACACACACTCACATGTTAAGGGCCATAAGCCGCCTCTCTAAATAATCAACACTGGCATCAGCCATTGGAAAACATACATCATTCGATCACACCTTGAAGCGAGCAGTCAGACACACACAAGTGAATATATAATATAATAGGTTGTTTGTGAAATCAACACACACTTTCCTCGCCGCTGGTGTTGATCTGAACCATGACCTTTAACCCCCAGGTGTTACTCTTTCGTAACTTCTGCCATGAGCTGTTAAGTTTGTCAGCCAGTTTTATAGAGTCGACTGTCTCAATCATGAAAAGGTTAGGAACACCTATAAGCCAACACAAAAAAACACAATACATACAGATTTCAAGCGCATGTTCGAGATTGGTCTGTTTAAGAGAATAAAGGCAAATAAAGCAATGTTTGTCAACAAAATTATGATGTAAACCCATTAAAGCTGTGCTATCCTGCTCACCTAAGAGTTTATTAACATTGCCCTTCTGTAGATGTCCAATGAAATGCCATTTAATTTCAGGGCATGATGTCAATATCTAAGATAAAAAAAGCAAAGTATAAGTGAGATATTTTGGAAGCACATAGCTTAAAAAGAGGCATGAATAATTCAGGTCACTAGTTGTTTTAGTGAGCCACACATGACCTCTAACAATAATACACGTATGAGAAACACTAAATTAAAAAACTTAAATTTGACCTAGAGAAGATGGGAATATATTTTTGCAAAAAATCCCTGAAAATTCCTCATGTACTGTAAGAAACTTCTAGCCAGGCAAGACTAGGGTCACCTTCAAATAAGGATTACATACCAGAGGGTTAGTGGCTTTCTCCACAAGTTCATTTACCTATGAGGAGGTGTAAAATATAGCTATTAATAAAATGTTACAGAGCAAAAACACAGAGGATATTTAATTATACATTTTTAATTTACTTACATAGTTTTCTCCAAAGTTGCGCTGTCCATGTTTATAAGCCTCAGCTACCATGTCTGGAGGTTTAGTTTTACTCACAGCAACTAACCTCGGTGCAATGCATGGTAATGTCTGTCAGAAGAGAGATAAAAGAAATGTTAAATAGGAAAATGTAAAAATGTTCCTTATAAAATATCATCCGTATCAACTAGCTTAGATTGGTCACTGGATTGTTGCCTGGGTCTGCCCAGCTGAAGGAAGTGGCTGGGGAGGGATGTCTGGACCTCTCTGCTTAGGCTGCTGCCCCAGCAACCCGACCCCAGATCAAGCGGAAGATGAAGATGATGATGATTGTTTTTTCCTTTGCAGCTGGCCCAATGTTTGCAAGCAAAATATTTTAAATTGAATGAATTGATTGAATTGAGGAAATAATTTGGAAATTGTTGGATATGTCCAACGTTAAACAGACATAAGTTACATTTAGTAATGTCACAGTTATGGGTAATTCCATCGTGAAATCACCAGATTTAAGAAAAGTTCCCACATGAGCTCTACATATTTTCTTCATACTTGCAGACTTGCATGTACTTGCAGCCAGCAGACACTGTGCAAACTGTGGGGCCAATATATTTTTTAAATTTAGAGATATTGAGGCCTAAACAAGGGGGCATAACCCATTACCCAATTTTCAAACTTTGAAGGGTACCTGTGGTGAAGTTGCATTACTAGCTCTTTAAAACGATCACGTATGACACCAGCGGTTTCATCAGGCAAAGTCAGTCCTTGCTTTTTGTAAAGAACGCGCGAGTGCTTCCACACTACTACTGTTAATAGTAGCGATATGTTGTCTTCTTCACTGGCTGTTCCAGCCCTGGTAGTGACACAAATTCATTGTTATGTCCTATTGGCTGGGCTGCTTGCAGCTGACACCAGTCTAAGTTAACACATTATCGGCCAGTACTGAGCTGTGTCGCCAGGAAAACTTGCAAAGCTGCAACAATAATCTGTTACCCAGTGTGTTGAGCTCTTCACATCGCCTTTATACAGTCATGGAAAAAAGCCTTGTTGCATATCATTACTAATAAACCAACTTATTAACTGATTTTAATCTCTTTAATCTCTGATGGTACCAAATATTATGTGCTAGCAGCAGTATTGGAAAGAAATTGCTTCTAATCTTTAGAGCTTCTTAACTATGAACATACCCGTTTTTGCCTGGAGAAAAGTCTTGTCGCAGACACTAAATTTCACTTACAAGACTATATTTATTACAGAAAGAGTAATCAAATGGACTTGTTAGCTAGATATACAGTATTGTAGCAAATATAACATAATATTGAACATTTAAAAGCATCACTCAAAGGTCAATAATGCCCCTGCAAACATGGCCATGATCGTACCAGACTCCCAGGTGCTTGTCAAAGAGAAAAATAAATTCTACTAAAATTCTTGAAGCCCAAGACACTTGTAATCCATTTTTAACACAAGTAAGCTATTTTAGAGGGCAGCTCGTTCATCAAATGGTCAGAAAACAGTCTGTTATCAACCCTATGGTGACAAACCTGAGCCACCTGTAAGCTTGAAATGTAATTATTTTTTACTAATTAATTTGATCCAGAATTTGTTGTCACATGATTGTAACAAGACTTTTGTCCAGCCTAGAATGGATATGTTCGTCTTTTAACTAACTGTAAAAAGTAGAAATAAATTTACGATTTCCTGTTGCTTCACAAAACAATCTGTAAACTTGTTGGATTCATTTAAGCCATAGTTGATAAAAATCACTGAATCTGAAGTTATCAGTTGTTGTCAATATTAGGCACACATGCCACAAAACTTTTGTCCATGACTGTGTATAGACACACTGGTAAATGTTTGCACTGTAATTTACACATTACACATATTATACACTATGTACAATGCCACCGTCATACATGCCCATGTCTCATGTCCACTGTCTGTACTTTACTTAAATACTTATGTTATATTTTGTTATATGTTGTTACATGTGCACTATGATCATGGATTAACACTGTTTTAGGTATATAGGAGCGCTGCGAGCATTCTGGACCCACGCTCTGCAGAAAACCTATGATATGCCTGGTCTGACGGGCTGTATTTTTGGTCCTTCATAAATCCTATGCAAATCGCTGGTATTCCTGATCACGTACTTGAATCAACCAATCACCATTAACATCAACTCACCTGGGTTTTCAAATGGCAGAAAAACATGGTAGTTGAGATGTATGACTGTGTAAAGTTTTGGTTAAACTTTTGAATTGCAGTTGGAAGTAGTTGACCCTGTGTCTTTATTTATTGACCCTGGGATTTATAAATTAGTTCTATAATGAATGCACAACAAATCCATAAACTAGCTGGAAAAATATGAGTAGTGATCGATCCCAGTGCTGCCGGAGCTTTCCTGATCAGAACTGCTCGGTCTCCAATTTTATATATAAGTAAAATTTAATCAGATTAACTTGAGTTTTCATTTGAAACTTTCACCATCAGTGTACGTGATTAATAATATAGTCTGACAGCTAGGGACATGCCCTCTTTACACAGCAGTAGGGCTGGTCAGGGGTTACAGCTTTTCTGGATTCATGAGTCCTAACTGGTACTTTTCTCAGAACATAAAAAAATGCAATAATTTTGGAATGAGTAATCATATCTCCTTCATTTCAAGACATTTCTGATCTTGAAAACAAAAAGGGATATTTTTGTAATGAATTTTTTTTTTTAAACATTTTCACTGACATACTGAGAGCTGTTTCATCTCACCTTGTACTTGAACAGTTGTTGATGACAAAAGTGAACTTTGACCCCCCACTGTGTTTACTGTAAATTTCTTACAGTTTATTATTTGTACATATTTATTAATTTTTAATTGATGTTACTCACAGATACGACACATGTTTACCTTTATTAAACAAACTGGAGCGTCACATTTGACCTTCATAGGATTGGCGAATCTGCGCTGGTGAAACAGAAGTACAGTAACTTGCGGCGGAAAGTAAACATCTGTAAAGCAATGTTAGCGGTTAACACCAGTTAAACCGGAACACCGGAGCGCCCGAGAGCCAATCAGGGCGCGCGATATGGAGGCTTCCGGTCCGTAAAAACGCTAATTCTACTGATGGATAGGGTTTAATATTCATTCTGATGTTCTGGGATGAAAGCCAGCACTTTTATTTCCGCATTATACTCTGTATGACCTTTGAACTCTGCAGTCCATCTCTGCTCACGCCATAGACAGAGTTACATGATTGCAGGCTCACAGAATTCAGTGTAACACCGGAAACGGTAAACTGTTTCTAAAAAAAATAATATATATATATTTTTTAAATACCAGCATGTGTCATTACCCACATCACTAATACTGTAAACATGACATGAATCTGTAGGATTTATATGTGATGAAATTAATGGTGCATGCTGATATTTCCATTAAGAGACAGAACTTATTGAGTGATGATTTCTACAGGACACCATGAGTGTATGAGGGAGTAAAGGGTGAACTCTTACATAAACCACACGCACAGCTCACACACTCACGACATGGCGTACAAACACTCAACGCATTTCTCCCACTGTCTGAGATAAATCATTCTATAAACCAACCTGTGGGCGGCGGGTAACTGCCTGATTTACCCGGTCCACCACCGCCTGCATCTTCTTCCCCAGCTCTTCCGACATCGCTACTCTCCACAGAGCTTTCATCACCATAACATCATCCAATAGTAACAACACTTTATCAACCTGCAGCGCCAATCACATGTCCAGTCTTAGGCCTGTCAAAATAAAAGTCTTGACCTTACACTCAGCTGACGTGCCATCAGGTGACACATGGGGAGATTACGGTGTTGTCAGTACACGCTGCTTAAAAAGACAAGCCAAAACAAACCAAAACAACAACCAAAAAAAAAAAAAAAAAAAAAAAACCCAGATGTGTTTGTCAATTTTGAGGTCTGGATTGAAATACAGTATGAATGAGGGTTTGCATACAGAATCTTTTGAATCATTCATTCATTCATTTATTTTCTTCCGCTTGTTCCGGGGTCGGGTCGCGGGGGCAGCAGCCTAAGCAGTGAGGTCCAGACGTCCCTGTCCCCAGCC
>JBCNYH010000022.1:26611121-26627050 GCA_039654325.1 Tandanus tandanus | reverse complement strand
ACACACACACACACACACACACACACACACACACACACACACACACACACACACACACACACACACACACACGGACAGGTGTGTTCCTGATTACTGTATTCATACTGTACCTCTCATGTGATAGTGCAGCTGCAGTTCTTTGGAAACTACACTGCATCTGTACTCTCATACTGGGATGTACACTGAACTCGCTCTCATTTAAAAACCAATCACAGCCTACCTGAGTTAGGACACTCCTGTAAGGCTTTCGCCATGAGTGTGTTGGCAATGTTCTTCAGACCTGCTCTGTACTCCAGCCGAACTGATTCCAACCTGAGAGATGAGAAAGGAGGTGGATAGTTAGGTAGTGCGAGATGCAAGCCAATCAAAATGTTTCCTAAATTGAAAGTTTACTTTTAAGTGGAGAGCCAAGAATAAAATGAAAAGAATTCTTACCACAGCTCCGGGGTTTGTGGGTTTTTGAGGCGTGATTTCTCCAAGATAGCTCGAGCACGTGTGAGCTGGCCCACTCTCTCCTCCAGCCGTGATAACAACAACCACAAAGGCATAGAGTGTGGACACTTCTTCAGCTAAACAACAAACACACAAACAGATGCACACATTTACATAAAAAAATTCTTTTGTCTTCTTAGATGTTCTTAACTTTCCTTTGTAAAATGTAAAGGGTGAGGGGTGTTGTTCTATAATTTATATTTGCATATGTTAACCACGACCATGTGTTCTGGTATGTTCGGCATACTTATACAAATACAAACATAAACCGCACTAGAGCAAGAAAAACAAACTAAAGCAAGATTTCTACAGTTCATATTTATGATAACAGTCCCTGAGAAGGAATGCTAATTCAGCAACATCTACCACAAAGGAACACAACCAAAAACTACAGTATTTTATTTACTTTTATGTTTCCGATGCGTTACAGCAGAAGATAAGGAGTCAAGAACTCGTAACTGTTCTAGAGCTCATAAATACATCTAAAGGAACAGCCAATCAGCATTGAGACGCATAACAGCCAACCAGCATCATAATGCATATGGACACCAGACGGAAGGATAAGCCATCCTGAATCAAGTTGATGGTAACTTAAATATGGTGCGCAGCTCACACAGAAGCTCCACTATAAATTTCTCATCACAGCTCGACTATTGTTGTGTATGTTGGTGTTAACCAGGTCTCCATCTCAAGCCTACAACTGGACCAAAATGCTGCAGCCCAGGTTCTAACAGGAACCAAAGCATGGGTGCATCTCCCCTGTATTAATGGCATGATAAAATAAAAAAGTGAAGGGCTCTCTTTAGGAACACACTGTATAACAACTGGATGCAATCTTATAGTTTTTAAAGGAAAAGGTCAGAGTTCAAGTCTTGAGCATCATTTAACCGACTGTATGAGCTATATTTATGTTCTTAGTAAGTGTAAAGTAGATTGAACACAACCTTTAAACACTTTAAAAATAAATGTGTACACCCCTCATTCCATCATTTACCCCATGGTTGTAGGCATCTCGGGCTTTGTCCATGTTCTCAGACTGCTCCTCAATCTGGCCTTTCATCATCCAGAGCTTGGGGAAATCCTCATAGTGCTTCAGGGCCTCAGAGCACAGTTCCTGTGCTACAACTATGCTTCCCAGTACCCACTCCAACTTCACAGATTTCATGAAGACCTGCACAGGGAGGTAGAGCAACTCTTCTTATAACATACCTTGCTATTCATTTATTTATGGCATGTACACCTCGATTTGAACATGAATTTCAAATACAACTGTGCATATACAGTGATCATAAACCCCCTGTTAAAAACACCAGGACTTTGTGATTTAAAAAGTCTGTATAACCTGTATAATTTCAGAACTGTCTCCACCTTTAATGAGACCTGTAATCCATACAATTTAACTGAAAATCAAATGAATCTTTTAGGAAGGAAAAATAAACAACTAAAATAATGCAGTTGCATAAGTGTGCACACTCATAAATGGGGGTGTGGCTACATTCAAAATCAACCAATCACATTCAAACTCATGTTAAATGGTACACACCTGCCATCAATTAAACTGACTCTGATTAACTCCAAATAAAGTTCAGCTGGTTTAGGAGGATTTTCTCCCCATGCTAACTTAGTTACATCTTATAGCAAAAGACAAAGCGCTTACAAATAATTAAAAGGGCAAGAAAACAGAGACAACAGATGATCTTGAACATGTGTGTATATGAATACTCCTCCTAAACTACCAATTGACTGAAACACTGCAGTCAAAATATTCACCTGGTTGTTTTATATATACACACACATATATATATATATATATACACATACATACATACACACACACACATATATAAATACACACACACATATAAATACACACACACACACACATACATATATACATATATATATATATATATGTATATATGTATGTGTGTGTGTATGTAATTAGGCTAGGTGACCGGTTGGGAACAGAACAGCTATAACAGTTATTAAATCTCTACTTGAACAAAAAGGAAAACAATTAACTAAAAACACAGTTGTCCTCTGTAAAGGGCTGATGGTGGTGGTGGGATTCAAAGTATCACAGGGATCTGACTGTTGAAGAGTATCATTCAGGAGAAGGGTAAAATGCCCCTTGCTTACTACCCCTTCCTGAAGTGCTGAGGATTACATATAGATTTGATATCAATCAATCGATCATCATTTTCACTGATGAAGATCAGTGAAAATGAATCATGCTGTTCATGTGCTAACATACATCAGGAAACCCGCAGACTAAAATGTTCATTTCCTTATAAAAGCTGAAAGATAATTTACACATTGATTTTCCACGGAAGTAAAGATGTTGATCACCTGAAACTGTGGTCAGGATAAACATGAATGGAAAAATTGGAGTGTGTGTGAATATTCTCAGCTCTCTGGATGTGAAGTGAGACGTGTTCACTTGCTCACTCACCCTGGCTGTGGGAGCGCTGCTACGAGCTTTTGCGAGCAGTCTGCGGGCTCTCTCGTACTCATTATTCTCTGACTCCAGTTTCACAGCAGCCAGCCAAATCTCTTCGCTGTTAGGATTGGCCTGGAAAAAAGACACAATTTTAGACTCAACACAGGGACAACACCATCAAGAAGTTAATCCAAACATGAAGTTAATCTACCATATCATTTAATTTTTTTACATTGTATTTGTATAACACTTATTATAATTGATATGATCACAAAGCAGCATTACAGAGTAAACAGATTATGAATTTAATCCTGTCTCGATAAGTCCTGTACTTATAAGGTGTAGACAATGGAGGTGGTGCAACTCTTTCCATTTACACGTGAGAGCTAATAAACAGCATAGATACAATACTGCCCTACACCTGCTGTGCTTAGAAAACATTAATAATAATACTGATATTAATAATAATAATAATAATAATAATAAATGATAAAAAGTTCTTTAAGAAGTTGGTGGTTCAGGACGCCAGCTAATCAGAAAGCCTAGCATGCCATGACACACTAGTGTGTTTATCTTGAGAAGTGGGTTGTGTAAGTAACAGTAAATCTGAATGATGTTAGATGTTTACACTTGAAGTATGGTGTAGTTTATACTCAGTGAGAAAATGATGCAGGATTGGATTTTACCTGGAAGGCCAGTGCAAGAATGCTTCTAGCTGCAGGAACATCTCCAGCTAGCCACTTGGACTTGGCCCCCATCAACCACAACACCTCCGCTTTGGGACAGTGAGCGACTGCTCTCTGAAGAAGAGACTCCAGAGACTCTCTAAAAGAGAGACAGAGACAAATTGATTAGTCGCACCAAGCCACAGACCTGTCAATGCCCTGTACACCCAATTTCAGAATTTAATCACCTTTCAGTCACAACTCAAATCACTTTCACCTTTAATAGTACACATCACAAAATAGCTTCACAGGTTACAACTGGAAGAAAAAACTCTGGAACCCATCCTCATCTGACCGACACTAATGGGATTATGTACAGTGAAGCATACAGTTTAACGTTGTGTAAACACGTGTCTAATCAAAACAGCTCGGACTCAACCAGCCATGGACTCGGAAGGTGTGCTGGGGTATTAAGCACCAGAACGTTAGCAGCAGATCCTTTAAGTTCTCCAAGTTGTGAGGAGGGGCCTCTGTGGAACAGATGATTTTTCTGTTTCCTGAACAATTTATTGCAGTGTGTTTATTGCAGTGTTTCAGTAGGTGGTCAAAGTAACATCCACACAAATGCCAGGGTCCGAGCAAAGCACTGGCCAAAGTATCACCTGTTTCTTTACATGGTGCATCCTGGTGCCGTCCCGGGTAAGTGACCAGGGACCAGCCAAAACCTCATACGGCCACCGGGTGAGTGTGGGCTCTCCGAGGCTACACAGCCCCATATGCAACTAGCACTGTTTGTTCCGAAATTGTTTTTTCAAATCATCGACAGCATTCAGTTGTTGTTTTTTTTTGGAAGTTTGTGTTTGTGAAACTCTTCTGAGGGATCTGACCAGAAAAGCTAACCTTTCCATCAGTGAGCCTTGGACGCCCATGACCCTTTCCCCAGTTCTTCGGTTATTCTTCCTTGGACCACTAGAATGCCCACTAGTCGCCTCCCTTTAGAAGTGTTCCAGGCACATTCAACTGGGAGGAGGCCCTGGGGTAGACCCAGAATTTGCTGAAGGGATTATATATCCTGTCTGGACTGGAAATGCCTCTGGATTGCCAAGAGGAGCTGGAGAGTGTCACTGGGGAGAGGAATGACTGGGTTTCCCCCCAGACCTGTTGGGGCAGCACGGTGGCGTATTAGTTAGCATCTACGCCTCACAGCAAGAAGGCCAGGGTTTGATTCCCGGGCTCAGTCGTTTCTATGTGGAGCTCGCATGTCCTAACCATGCTTGCGTAGGTTTCCTCTGGGTACTCCAGTTTCCTCTCACAGTCCAAAAACATGCACGGTAGGCTAACTGGCTGTTCCAAATCGCCCATAGGTGTGAGTGTGAATGATTGAGCGTGTGTTGGCCCTGCAATGGCCTGCCGAGCTGTCCAGGGTGTACCCTGCCTTTGCCCAGAGTCGGCTGCCAGCCTCCCTGCAACCCTAATTAAGATGAAGTGGCTTAGAAAATGAATGAATGAATATATAAATCTTGTTTTAGTTTGCTTTTCTTAATGTTTCCACATAACACACAACTGTCATGATTTAAAAAAAATAATAATAAAAAAGAAAATAAATCAGCTACAGTTCTTCAAATAACTGGCCCACGTCTGCTGTATGGAAAATGACAGACGATCTTCAGATACACTTTGGAGAAAAAGGATTTACCTCCTGGGAGTAGAGCAGCTACAAGCAAAGGAAAGCAATGACGGACAAAATTAACTTTAAGTGTCTATTGGAGCAGCATTTTCAATGACACGCCCCAAGGCCAATCTCTTGCCACCTGGGAAGAAATGATGATGATCATAACTTTTTTTGTTTATGTTACCATGTAGTATATACTAAAACAATTATTTTCCTCAGGCTCAGTGGATGTCGCTGAGTGGAAGTGTCCTAACGCTGTCCGATTTAGTGTCACCCATCTCGTCTTCGGCACATAATTGAGGATTTCAATTTCAATGATCTCATTACAGTCGTAGGATGGAAGCCTAATAGGCAGCAATCTGCAATGCACTGCATGTTCTGACAGCTTCCTGTCATAGCCAGCATGAACCCCTTTCATCAGAGCACACAGGCTTGCTTTCACTCTCCATGGTGTATGGGGGAGAGATACTGCAGAGCCTTTCTTCCCATTGACTTTACAACAATGCTCTCAATAAACCACACAGAGCAAAACATACTCACTCATGTGGTATTACCATGCTATTAGTTGTTTACTCAGGTTCCATACTGTGGGAATAATAAAGGATTATATTATCTTAGGTTTGTTTAGTTTGTGTGTTTGTTGTAACTGCATCACAGATTTTAACCTGTATTTATCGGTGTTGTAGAGCAGAACCATAGAGGTTCACCTGACTGGACCTGGATCAGTTACACTACAATCCCTGGCTGATCCAAGATAAATGACAGGAAAGATAAATAGTTATTAAAAATATATGTTTCCATTAGAGGTGCTCTCTTACCGTGTGCCGTGACTCTTCTCAAAGTAAGCGGCTCGCAGCCACACACTCTTTTTGCTGGGGAAGACCTGTAACGCGTGGGCATAGATGGCACGAGCACATTCCAATGCACCATGAGCCACACACTAAAAACACACAAACAGGTCCAAGTTAAATTTTGTTTTTAAAGTAAAATGGGAACACAAAAAATTACAATAAATATTTTATATCTTTCAAAATAAGTCTTATTGGGTAATAGCAATAACCTGAAGCAGGATGTGACTGGTACAACCCATAAACCACAGCAAGAAATCTCAACATGCGGTTAGAAAGGACACACCGTGTTTACATAAATTCAACTTTGTTCTTGCCAAAATGTGATGTTCAGAGGCTGTTCAAGTTCACTTTAGGTAAGGTACCTCTAACACCAACAACCAGAATGGTCCTGATACCAACGACTCAGGGGAACTGTACAGTATAGTGAATCTGCTTAGCGCTGATTATCAGTAGGATAGTTTGTTTTGTGATACAAGTATGAAATTTGGTGTGAATGTTATTTGGCACAATCTTTTTCAGGAAATTACCCCAAACATATTGAATTATCAATATTCAAGACAGTGCCCACATTTTTTAATCATATCTTTTTCAAAGTTTTTTATTTCAGGTGGGGTTTGTCTTTAATAAACTTTTTCTTGTTAGATGACTCTCATAAGTTCTTAACAAACATCATTTGTCCGTAACAAAATTTTATAGTTTATGGAAGAAGAGAGATTACCATTCTACAAAATATTCAATTTCACAAAATGATGTATTTTCTCTTCTGTTTTTCTCCAGATTGAGTTTCTAACCCAGACTTTATTATAGGACAGATGTGATAATATTGTAAAATGAGAGAAATCCATTATGACTTCTCTAGTTTTGTTCTTTTCCTGAATATGAGGGATTTTCAAAGTGAATTTCTCCAAATTATTCCCAGCCTTATGAAAAGTTCCCAAGACCAGAGACATGTCAATAAAATAAAATAAATGATGAAGGAAAGCTAATCAAGAAACTAATATTATCTAAAAACTCCAATCACCCAGAACTCAGAAAAGAGTTTGGTGTTGATATAATAACAGAAAAATGATTTTCATCTCTTGTTGTATAAACATTTATTATGAGGTGTTTCAGTGAAATTCTGTGTAGTGAAAACTCAACTTAGCATGTTTAGATTGGTAGAAAGGTGGCCATTTTAAAAATCTAAATTTTTGATAGCCAATGTTATTTTATAATAGAGTCATGCTATTTAAACCATGTCCCTCTGTACCACGCCACTGACTTGATGCTGATTGGCTGTTAAATACAACTCACACAATAATGAAACTGAAAGCAAGCACAAACCTGAAGCTGGAAGGGCCAAAATAAATATGCAGGTTCATCACAATGGCAGTGGCTGTGATGGACATGTACACAAAGAACATACAAAATTTGAAGCAAAGGAAAGGTAGAAAGTCTGACCTGCCTAACAACACCTTAAATAAAATCCAGAAACAGAAAGATCTGTTTCATCCACCTGCATGTATAATCACCTTCAGAGTCGTATCTTTAATCCATGATGTAGTGAAGGGAAACTAAACCTGCTGTCCAAAAATTATAATAAGGAAGTTACTTACACTATCGGCATCCTCCATCCACGTGTGTTTGCAGTCTTCCTCCTCAATGCCAATCCCAATGACTGCTCTGATCACAGCCTGACAAGTAGCCACACTGCCAGCTTTATCACACTCCTCAGCATCCTGTAGGAACAACATTAGCCTTAATTGTGGTTCATTTTTTTTTTTAAAACAGCAGAGCATCAAATGCTCAAATCAATGCAATCAATGCACTGTAGTTGTGTGCAAAAGTAGCCATGACCAAATTACATATTTCACTGTAAACATTTTAACAAATATTAAAAGCAAACAAATAAAACTAAATAAATATACACAGGTCCTTAATAAATCTTATAATTATTGGGGCATTCAGAGTGTGAGGTATCTCTGCCAGGGACACATGGACTATATAGTTATAATGAAATGTCTCCCTGTAGTGGACATCTGATGAACACTTTTGCCACATCATAAACAATAGGCACTTTTCACCATGATACAATGCCCAGATCACCTCCAAAAATTCGTTATTTTTACCCCAGTCTACTCTAGCAAAAAAAAAAATCATCCAAATCCATGCACAGCTTTTTGAGTTTTAATGCACACACAGACAAAAAAAATAAATAAACAGAGGTGAAAACACCTCCTGGTAAAGGTAAAAAGAAAAACGCAGAAAATGTGAAGTGAAAGTCAAGACATCGTTATAACTGAGCGAAGTCAACTTTGTCCAGAACATTTAAAATAGAAGGTGACCCAGAGGTAAGGTGATGATTCTGGGCAGGGACTGTACAACAGGATTGGGTGACTGGGGTGCTTTAGGAAAGTGGACCGGAGGGTGTATTCTGACTTTAAAAGGATCACACCTGTCAGCTTCCCCAGGAAGTTCTATACCACGGTACTGAGAATCAGCATCTCCAAGTCTGAGATCTTGGTGAAAAAAAAGGATAGACCGCACACTTTGTGTTTGAAATGAGTCATTGCCACAAGTTACCAGACTCCTTCCCATAATGACTGAAAAAACAACAGAGCAGGAGATTGATAGGAGGATGTGGTGTCTTCAGTGAAGCAGTAACTTGTAGTATCAGTCTGTTATAGTAAGTAGAATGCTGAGCCTGAAAGTGAAGCTGTAGATTTACTGCTCATTCAATGCTCCTCACTTACAGCCACAAAAAAAAAAAAAACAAGATTACAGAAGGTGGAAAACAGATTCTTTCAAAGGGTGACTGGCCTAAAGAGACAGGGTTAGGAGTATAGACATATGGGAGGAGCTCAGAGTAGAGCTGCTGCTCCTCTGCATTAAAAGGAGCCAGGTGAGGTGGATTAGGGCAGTGTTAAATTCACTGAAAAATAATTTGTCATAGTTTTCTCAACAAATTTTATTTGTGAAATCAAAATACCTAAATAAAAACAAATGCATGAGAACAAGAACTATGACAAAATGTTCCCCAGAGCAACACCGCATGAATGTTGCCAGCTGTCGCTTTATGTCAATAAATGTTGCAAAATTATAGAGGCAAACCCTGATTTCTGTCAACATTCATCAGAAAAGTTGGTGAATCTAAAATTCTACATTCGTTGCTCTGTAAAATACAGGCTTAAAGCGAATGCATGTTCATGAGATAACCCGTGTTTTTACTGAGCCTTTTAAAACAGTGGCTGTAACGTCCTTGGCCAATAGTACTTGGACTGTTCAAGAAGTTTCAAACTCTCAAAACACACAGCCTGAAAACATAACAACCCAGTGTTTTAACTCAGGAACATGACATACAGCAACAAAAGGCTTCATTTTTGGTCAAATTCACAAAAGAAATTGTATTTGGCTCATTCTGGGATAAACAGCAGCATTTCCGGGACATAGAATCTCAAAATAAAAGGGTCTGATTTAGTTCTTGCTAGGTGGAAGTAAACAAGCTTTAAAATTTATGAAATTACATAAAATGTTTACTTGGTTCCAATTTCTAGTATTTTAGCCATTATAAAATCCACTGTATCGTGTAATGAAAAAATAAATTCAGGGAACCGACTGGGTAACGTCCATCACGCTTAACTAATGCAATTAATTTATCTAATGATATCTGCAGCATAAAATGTTTTTTTGTAGACAATCAGCATCAGTGTATCAAACGTTTTATGTGAAGAAATTCTTTGGAGCTGCCGCTGTTCTTTGAAAACTGTAGGTCAAGTATTGACACAGTAACATCCATAACGTTTTGACAACCCAGATGATTCAAAATCCACTCATAACAACTTGTGCAGCTATCTTTCCTTATCATTTGGATAGACTGCCAAAAATTGTATTAGTAACAAAAACTAACCAGAAAGACAACTTTTATTTTGAGATTCTATATCCTGGAAATGTTGATGTTTATTCCAGAATAAGCCACTTACGTTTTCCCTTCAAATTCTGAAACTGTAATCTTGGAAACCGGATACTAAATCTTTTAAAACTCTTTTCTCAATAAGAGACACCTGATGCAAGTACCAATGTTTTCTGCTCATATATCAATAGAAGATCCCATTAGATGAGAAGTGATTATTAATAAAGAAGCATGGCTAACCTGAATCCACTGCTCACGGTTGATCTCCACCCCATTGGCTCTTAGTGAGGTTATTGCTCTGTCAATGATCTTTTCCACCATCTGTGTATTACCGTTGGCCTCCTCCAACTTGGCAGCTGTGATCCAGATGTGGCGATCAGTTGGAATATTCTCACGGGCCTTATTCAGAACACGTCTCGCATTCTCATACGTCTCTAACCGGGCCAAGGCAAGCCAGAGCTAACAGCACAGGTGACATGTTAGATAGATAAATAAATAAATAAATAAACACTACTGACTGAACAGCAGTTGGAGAGAATGAGTGTACCTCTACACTGGTTGGGCAGCACTCCACAGCTCGGCTTAGCATAATCCTGGCATCCTCAGGCTCCTCGAGTTCAACAGCTGTCTTCCACAGGCGCACAGATTTAGATACATTTTCCAGAGCTGTATTTAAAAATAAATACATACAGATAAGAGAACAGAACAGTTTCACAACCTTCTTATTTCATTGTAAAGTTCATCTCTGTATGCAACTGCCCTACACACAAACTAGCATGCACAGTACCAGAGACTTGGAGAGGCCATCTCAAAACCATTAAAGTCTGTCAAAATGCCAAAACTTACAAAAAACAACTATATTTACTTAGAAAGAAAAAATTATTCTGAAATCTTTATTATTTATTTTTTACTGAGACTAGGTTGAATCCTAAGAATCGATGAGGTATCAGACCAAGAGTAGCAAAAAAAAAAACCATTAGGGGAAACAAATCAGAGGAGTCCCTTAAATGAAAAAGAAAGATAATCCACAGCCAAATTTACTGAGCAGTCAATTTGAAAACCATCCAGACATTAGTGTTATTGAGAGGCAACAGGCTGAAGTTAGCAGCTAGCACCAATTTCTTCTGAGTTCTTTATTCTGTGCGTTGAAAATGTGATTGTGTTGAAAGGAAAACAAGTTAATCACGTCTTTTCACAGCTTTAAAATTCTGATGACGATGATGTGCTTCCCAACCTGAATGGACGAATGTATGAGAACTACTGCACATGCACTGCAAGAGTCACTACATGTCATGTACACAAATATAGAAATGGATACAATCACCAAAAATAAACTTTATTAAATTAAGATGAGGGGCAGTGGTGGCCCAGTGGTAGGGTGCTGGATTACTGATCCCAAGGACGGGGGTTCAAGCCCAACTATCATCGGGTTGTCGACCAGTGCAGCTAACTGGGTTATCAAAGGCTGGCCATGTCTCTCACCGTCTATGGTGAGAGGCATGTAAAAGAACCATTGCTGACTTTCATAAAGAGTAGGCTGCATTGCCATCAGTGTGTTTCTGCCCTGCGATGGCCTGGTGAGCTGTCCAGGGTGTACTCTGCCCTCGCCCAAAGTCGGCTGAGATGGGCGCCAGCCTTCCTGCAACCCTAATTAGGATTAAGTGGGTCAGAAAATGAATGAATGAAACTAAGATGAAGCCAAGATTCAAACTCGAACTATCTTCTGAAGTTTTGTGCTGATACCAGACTCATTGTGTTATCCTGTTAAAACCTCCAATTGGATGTGGACAGAGGGGGAGAAAAACAACAAACAACGCACTTGAGTAAAACCAAGGAAGACCACTCCAGCTGTGATGGGCGGTCTTACAAAGTAAAATGCTTGAAAAAAGGAAGTAAATGGAAACCTGGAGGTAGAGTTGTTTAAGTTAATACTAGTCACTGACCTTTGCGTAATACTCGTTTCTTGGCCCTCATGTCGGTCTCAAGCTCAGCAGCTCGGATGTAGATGCGCACAGACTGAGGGAGGTGACGTACAGCCTGAGCCACAACTGCCTTTGCAGTGTCTCCTGGCTGCAGACGTGCGGCCTCCAGCCATACGTCTTCACTCTGCACATCAAAAATACACACAACTAATTATAAATCCTATCGTACGGGCTTTTTAAACCAGGCTGTATTTAGATGCAGATCAACATTCCTGTTAATCTGAGAACATACTGTAATAACCAAAGCCCATTTAAACACTTTTGCAATAAATACAGTGGTGTGAAAAAGTGTTTGACCCCTTCCTGATTTCTTGTTTTTTTTGCATGTTTGCCACACTTAAATGTTTCAGATCATTAAACAAATTTAAATATTAGTCAAATACAACACAAGTAAACACAAAATGCAGTTTTTAAATGAAGGTTTTTATTATTAAGGTAGAAAAAAAAAAATCCAAACCTGCATGGCCCTGTGTGAAAAAGTGATTGCCCCCTAAACCTAATAACTGATTGGGCCACCCTTAGCAGCAGCAACTGCAATCAAGCGTTTGCGATAACTCGCAATGAGTCTTTTATAGCACTGTGGAGGAATTTTGGCTCACTCATCTTTGCAGAATTGCAGTGAGCTGTGCACATAAGCTCCTCTCTGAAGGACAACACCTGTCTAGATACTGTAGAGGTAGACACCTTCTCAATTCAGAGATCAGGACGTCTACCTCCTCTTTATAATACAGTAGAAATGTTTTTAATAAACTCACCTCATGCTATCTTTGCTAATTAACATATTTAAATAAATAATTAATATAGTTGTCTCAAAAATACAAATCCAACATTCGTCCTTTTCAATACATGTGATTATCCTCTTTATCAGCAGTGACAGGCTCAAAACAACCAATTGGGGTTTCTTCAGTTTCTTTGGGAAACAGGCGGATCCACCTGCTCAAATATTTAGATTGGCTCAATGTGAAAGGGTGATCAACATGCCCCGGTCTCCTCTACAGATTACAAAGTCCAGAACAGTTTCATGAGTTATCAGGGTAACATTACTGATGATTTAATATAATTATATCATGGCTTTTGTTATTTTATTGATGTCTTACTGACAAAGAGTTTACTAGTTACCTCGGGTATAATCGAAAGAGAAAGAAGGAGAAATATAATTATTTTTAACTGTTGATGTGTGGGTATGCATATGAAGGAACAGCTCAGCTGACCTTAGGACACATCTCAGTTCCTTTCATGATGAGGTTTCTGGCCACTTGCAATTTGCCGGTGACCTCCTCCAAACGTGCCGAGGCGATCCAGGCAGGGGGGTGGTGAGGGTTTGTTTCTCTCACTGACTTCAACAACAGACGTGCTTTCTTAATGTCGCTGCACACACACACCCGCACACACGCACGCACGCAGAGAGAGAAAATGAATGATTACTTTTTGGGAATCCACATGTTTATCAGTAGCATTAACTCACTAATACTTTAAAATGATAGGTTTAAATAGATGATGAAAAACTAATACTTGAACAAATCATACACCCTTACTCACCAGACCAGTATGTAATTGATTTTAAAAGAGTTTAAAGGATAATCTGTTCAAAATAATGCACCAATAAATTACCTGATGTCACCTCCATGTGTTGGGATCATGGAGTTGAGGTCTGTCAGATAGCCTTTAGGATCCACCACAGTCTGTCCACTCACAGAGTCAGAAACCTGTACGAACAAGAATAAAATCTGTTAGTCGGGCTTTTAGTTTCAATCAAGCATTTGTGCACTAAAAAATAAAATGATATGCAATTCAAACTCCATAAAAAATAGATAAAGATGATCTTTAGATCTTTTAAATCTTTCAGTAAGCATGTTGAACCAGGTTGATTTAGAACCACATGGATCAGACCTACATGTAAAGCAGTGGTTCTCAGCCCTGCTCCTCAGATCTACCTTCCTAAAGACTTCCACTCCAATCCTATTCATGATTACTTCATAGACCTAATCATCTAATGAAGACTTAACGGGGTGATGTGATGGTGGTTTGAAGAAAATCACCTTAATATCATGGATGTTTTTATTAACCAAGATATAATTTTTCATATAGACGGGGGATGGCTTTTGTCCTCCGTGCGCTTGAGGCATCCTGGCTTATGGGCATACGACGTTCTATAGAATGGCTATTTTTTATTATTTGAGTCCCCGTTTTATATCCGTGCCATCAGGGAAGAAAAAGTCCATTGATGTGATAACCTGGTCATTCTGTACATTCAGGTCATTAGCTGACTTCATTTTATTGGCAAATTAATGTTGCTGAGCCTCGACATGACCAACTGGAGCAACAATGCCATGGAGATTACATACTGTGATCAAGGCTAAAGGCTCTCTAAGAAAATATTAGAGTGTGCAACTTTTTTCTGGCCGGGCAATGTATAAACCAATGCTAATATAATCTATCATTTTATACATACATACATATGTCTATGTATACAATCTATAAAATATAATCCATCATCAAAAAAAACACCAACTTGGTTAAACATTCGTAAAATAATGATACTGAAGTGAACCAAGGAAATCACCAAATAATTAATTAAACATTAAACAAATGGTGTATAAAATAAATCATGTATTAAATAGTGCCGGCAGTATGATTTTTCCTGTAACCGATGAAAAGTCCAGACCTAGCCTGTTCAGTGTAAATGAAAATAACATCAATACCATCATGGCAGATTCATTAACTATTAAAAAAGAGGTTATCATGCAAAAGTGGAGTCTATATAGTCCGCTTGTACGCGTTTTGTTTATCTCTCCAGGCCAGTTTATTCCTGCATGGAAGCTACCGAGCCCAACCAAAGTGTTCCTCAACCTTCCTATAATCATGCTGAGCATGCGCTACCACATAAATCGAGTCGCCCATGGAATTCTGGGAGGGCTACCGAGCCCAACCAAATATTGTCTTTAGCATCCAGGCGGGAATGCACAATTAGTGTTGCTGTCATGCTCGCTTCGCAGCAATCATTACCTTCAGACCGTAAATCTTATGGAAGGAAGAAAATGTTTACTATTTTAAAGCAAGTTATTGTTAGCAAAACTCTGTGCCACATATATTCTCACAGCAAAGGAGACATCTCATTTTATACAAACCACTGCTTACACATTACCACTCATTGTCAACATACCTGACTGAGCCTCATGTCCATCAGAGTGTTTCTGGCCTGCCCAATCTTTCTCATGTCCAGTTCTCCAGCCCCAGGGGTCATGCCCCCAGGGTATGGGGTATTTAACCCCCCAGGGAACGGTGTGTTTAAACCACCAAATTGCTGCATAAAACACAACAGAATACAATTAGACATGCAAAATGTGTTCAGTGTTTATTAACTTCAGATTTGTCTACTGATCTCAACTAAAACATAGATCAAATATAGCAACAGAAGGCTATATATTCTGGGCATTCGGATATGATCACAACAATCATACCTAATAACCATATGCTGGGATTATACATGTTATCAGGCAGAACCTGTTTACACAGCCAGACTCAAATTTATTGTGTTGCAATTTTGACCCCATGACATGTCAACAATTTTCATTCATTCATTTTCTAAGCCGCTTAATCCTTAGGGTCACGGGGAGGCTGGTGCCCATCTCAGCCGACTCTGGGCAAGGGCGGGGTACACCCTGGCCAGCTCGCCAAGCCATCGCAGGGCAAACACTCACACAACTCAACACACAACCATTCAAACTCACACTCTCACCTAGTGGCAATTTGGAACAGCCAATTAGCCTACTGTGCATGTTTTTGGACTGTGGGTGGAAACCGGAGTACGTGGAGGAAACCCACGCAAGCACGGGGAGAACATGCAAACTCCACACAGAGACGCCCGAGCTGGGAATCGAACCCAGGCCTTCTTGCTGTGAGGTGGACGTGCTAACCACTACGCCAACGTGCCGCCT
>JBCNYH010000022.1:26592407-26611021 GCA_039654325.1 Tandanus tandanus | reverse complement strand
ATATATACACACATATACACACACATACATATGTGTGTATATATGTCTGTGTGTGTATATATGTGTGTGTATGTGTATATATTTAATTAATTTTATTTAGATATACTGTATTAACCCCGTAAGGGAAATTATTATCTCTGCATTTAACCCATCCAAAGTGAGCACACACACACGAACCATGAGCACACACACTTGGAGCAGTGGGCTGCCACACACATTGGGGCACCCGGAGAGCAGTTGGGGCTTAGGTGTCTTGCTCATGGGCACTTCAGTCATGAAGGTGAAGGAAGGGAAGGTGCAGCTCACTCCCCCACCGCCACCCATTTTTCCTGCTGGTTCGGGAATCGAACCAGCAACCTTTCGGTCTCAAAGCCGCTTTTCTAACCATTAGGCTAATTGCTTTATATTGCACACACAGACACATATAAATACATATATACACACATGTATATAAATATATAAAACGAGTGAAATATCTTGACACTGGGACTTTAAGCGCTCGCCTCCCACAGTAATCCAGTCGCACCACGCCACAAACACACAGGTTGATCCAGATCATACGAAGCTGCTCAGTGCTAAAATGGCTCTTAGATGTTTTTAATGAAGGTGTAATCCTGATGAATTGAATCCTGAAGGGTACAGAGAGCTCATTATATCCTGTTTTCAGAGCTGAAAACCATGCTGAATAAATGTACAAGTCCGATGGGCTTTTTTACGACCAAGCCGAGTGGCTCATCACAGCTGGTGTTTAGCCCAGATTCTGTAGCGTGAAGCGACTAGGAGTTCAACTCCTCAAGGATGGGATGCTAGTAAATCACGTTACCATTTTTACTGGTACCCATTTATACTACTGGGTGGACAGAGGCACACTTTTGGTTAAGACCTTGCCAAGGGGTCTTAGCATAGTAGAGGTCTAACAGGGATTAGAACCCATAACCTCTTGATCATCATATCACTTGAATTTATTTAAAAGCACGAATTAACCTGAAGTATTTAACTGCACCACTCTGTCGAAGGCCATGTTTATTTATTCAGTAAATGATTTTGACTAAAACTAGAACCCTTACAGTGCAGGTAGTACCATAGATCTTCACCCTGATCCATCCTGCTGCACTTCAGTCACAAAATAAATACATTTGGTAAGAAACATATCGTGATACTGTCAGGAATACACGCAAAAGAGTCGACACTGGGGAAAGTAAACATGGGGACGGAGCTTAACAATGTCAGGGGAAAGGTTGGTTACATTTAATGATGTGCGTTATCTGTAGAATATATAAATGAACTAATAATGAAACGAAACAAGTGATGTACTAAAGAATGAATGGGTGTTACCCCTTGTCGAGGATCAACAGTGGTGTGGTTATCTCCAGTCTGTAGATGTTTAGCAAAGAAGCTGTCGGGCACTGGGGTGAGTTTTTCATAACGTGGGTTTCTTTGTCTCTTGTTTCTGGCATCACCCACGTCTGGAATGCTCAACCACTCATCTTCTGTCACCTCAGCAAGTTTCCTCTATGCACACCAAGAACAGGAAATCAGTAAGCTTAGTAATTATCTTCATACACACTTTATATATGTGAGGTTTACTGTCCAGAATCAAAAGGTACCTTCAGATCTGAGAACTGCTGTTGGATTTTCGGTCGTTCCATACGATACTTCTCAATCTCCTCCTTCTCTCTCAACTCTCTACCACACACAATATTAAATATGCAATAGGCAAAAATAAATAAATCAATAAAAATAAAAATAAACATAAACAAAACCAATCCATGGAACTATCGTAATGAACAGTTCTGATAAAATACCTTCATGCACCTCACTTTAGAACAGAAACCATGCTGACTGAGCCCAGAGAACTGTTCATTTCTACTCTACAGTTTTGAGAAAAAATAAATCTCTGACCTTCTTTCTTTCCGTCTCTCATCCATCCGCTTATCCAGCGCTGCATAAATGGCATCTGCTTCTTCATCATCCTTCTCATATGGCCCACTCGAGAACAGACTACCAGCGTACCCATTAAACTACAGAAAAGAAAATTATATACATTTTATTATCCTGAACAAATCCAAAGTCACATTATGATCTGCACAGTTACTATTACTGATACCACAGGCTCTGATACAATATGAACAGTCTTGTTTTAGTGGGTGCTTGGGTGATTATTACTATATTACCTCTGGCCGTGTCCGAAATCACTCACTACTCACTATATACTGACTTCACTATTTTGTATGCATAGTGAGAATCATAAAGTGCACTCAGTGTATCCCATGCATCATAAGAAGTTATATACAAGCGATGGTTACTAACCAACCAATTTACCCATCAGGCACTGTGTTTAAGTAGTCTCCCTGATGGATGGGAGGAGAGAAAAAGAGGAGGAGAGAAAGAGAGAGAGAGAGAGCAGAGGGGAAAATATTAACCTGTCCTATGTATTGTAAGCTCAAACAATTAGAAAAGAATAAAAGTACAATTAAAATAATTATTAAGGACAAAATGAAGTAAAATATAAGATGTAATATAATACATCAAATTGAATAGAATGCAGCCAATCATGTCTGAAAGTGTTTTAACATGGTAGGGATTGTTATCTAATCCTCTGTATTTATTTAGTGATTAGGGGGAGTGAATGAGTGAGTGATTTTGGACACAGGGTGGAATTTCTGTGTGAGTATCAATCCTTCAGGTGAGTATTAAATTAAAGATAAATATAAAACAACCTCTAAAACATGTAATAAAATACAGGCCACAATTAAAAGGAAGCAGAGAGCCAATGTGTTCCAGGATTTTGGGTAAATAACAGTTCCTCACAAAGAGCCAAAAGACCAGTGTGGGCCTTAAAAACACCGTTACATGTAAAACATGTTCATCCTGCATGTCAGGGGTGGCAGGAGTTCATGAGACTGAAGATAAGTGCTACATTTCACCGTAAGAGTTCATACAGGGTTCTTTAACCACCACAGAGGATCTACCTACCTCATCATAGTTGGTATCGTTCAGGTCCTCATCATCATCATCCTGGTTATTCTTTTTCATCTGATCACCCACGGTCCTCTTCCCAGGAGGGGCATGCCGGTCATCCACTGGATCATTCGCATCTCGAGCAGGACCAATATCAGATCGGGTAGTGAAACCCGTGGCTCTACAGGAGACACCAAACAAACTTCAAACTGCCGCAGAATACCAAGCGTTCAACAGAACCGTCACAGTAACAGTACTGCTGCTAATCACTAAAGCGTTCCCCAATATCATGGACAAGTACCACAGTCCACTGGTGGGGGAATTCACACCAGCCTTATTAAAACTTTTTAATTAAGATTCCTCATTCATGTGCTGATCAAGAAACAACTGTTTTTGGATATTTATGGCCATCAAAATATATCATATAATATACTAGAATACACTACCGTTCAAAAGTTTGGGGTCACTTAAAAATTTATTTGTTTTCGAAATAAAAACTTCAATTTGTAACTCTAGGAGTCGCCTCTGCACTGTTGAAGTTGAGACTGGAGTTTTGTGGTTGCAATTTAATGAAGCTGCTAATTAAGGACCTGTCAGGCATCTGTTTCTCAAACTAGAGACTCTGGTGTACTTCTCCTCTTGCTTAGTTGTGCACCGGGGTCTCAGACTTCTCTTTCTATCCTGGTTAGATCCAGTTTGTGCTGTTCTGTGAAGGGAGTAGTACTCACTGTTGTATGAGATCTTCAGTTTCTTGGCAGTTTCTCGTATGGAATAGCCTTCATTTCTCAGAACAAATCTAGACTGCTGAATTTCTGGAGAAAATTATTTTTCTGGCTATTTTGACTCTATAATCAAACCCACATATTGTATGTTATGTAAGATGACAGTTCTGAGGGGCGGCACTAGCGTTACCAAATTCGACAGCAATATTATAAAGCATTTGAAGACCAGCAGGAAAAATGTGAGGTGGTGGGGAAGTGAGAAGCACCCACCCCTTCCTTCACCAATATGGCTCAAACGTGCCCAGTCCCCAACTGTTCTCCGTGTGTTCACTGTGGATGGCAGGGTGTAATTTCCCTTGCAGGACTAATAGCGTTCATCCCAATAAAGATGCGTCATGTAAAAGAGTTCCCCCGAGGTGAAGGAGAGGGAAAAAAAGGACAAACTGCAATAAACCAAATATAAACAGTGGAACAAATTTCATAAAGAGTTTGACAGTAAAACGGATTACACACAAATTAGTCCACTTTAAATATCTACTATTAGGAGACAAAAAATAGGGGGCCGGTGATGTAGTGGTTAGGGTGCTGGGCTCATGATTGAGTGGTCGGGGGTTCAAATCCCTGTTAGACCTCCACTGTGCTAAGACCCCTGGACAAAGTCTTAACCACAAGTGTGCTTCTGTCCACCCAGCAGTATAAATGAATTTATAACAAGAATTTCATTGCCAGTAGTGATGTTTCATTGTTACTTGTGTATGACAAAAACTTGAAGCTATAAATGGGTACTAACTAAAATACTGGGAAAGTGACCTGTGATGGATTAGTGTCCCATCCAGGAGGATAAACTCCAGCTGTGATGAGCCACTAGACTCGAGTATAAAAGCCCAACAGACTTACCTTTTTTATTAGGGGACAATAAACAGTTCGATTACAGAAACTAGAATAAACTGTGATGATATTACATAAGTTTCACTTATTATGGCTGTCTATAAAGTATAAAAGTGTATTTTTGTGTAGTAAAGTAATAAAATAATTGAGATATAATGAGTTTGGATATTCATTATGTGCATGTCTTCATGTTTACAGATCTATACAGGGTAAATGGTACACAGCTGTTACCAAAAAAATAACATATCTTAATGGACGGGTATCGGATCAGATCGGATCGGTAGGTACTGGAAAGTCATGTATCAGGAAATCTATTAACAAACACGAATATGCATGAAAATGTTTTGTGATGAACCCCGAATGACCCGGAAGAGTTTGATTATAACGCTCTACTTCTATGCTCCAAATACAGTTCCAATTCCAGTAAAGAAACCACACTGTTCTGATTCCCCTGCAGAACCCCACCGGGTACAGGAGGAGGCATTACAGGTTGTAAATCCGAAAATAACTCGGAATAAAAGGTTCGTTTGTTCCGTTCTTACCCTCTGCCCAGACCTGGAACATAACCGAGAGGCGCAGGCATGCCGAGAAACGGCTTCTTCTTCTTCCCCATGAGTGGAGATGCCAGAGGAAGAGCAGGACCAGTCGGAATATTTCCCCCACCGGGTGCAGACGAACTTTTAGGAGGAGGGTTTTTAACAGGCTGTTTCACGACAGCGCTCGACATCGTTACTGTTTCGTCACAAACACCAATTAACTACCACAACAACAACTACTACTACTACTACTACTGCTGCTTCTTCTTCTTCTTCTTCTGCTGCTGCTGCTTCTTCTTCTGCTTCTTCTTCTTCTTCTGCTGCTGCTGCTTCTTGTTCTTCTTCGGGTTTATTTGCGGATTGCAAACCAGCTTTAAGGTGCACAGCACCACCTACCGTATCGGAGGGTGCAGGTTCACGACCTTTTTTTTTTTTTTTTTTTTTTTTTTTAAAGAATCTTCTTGCTGTGAGGCGGACGTGCTAACCACTGTTTTTTTGAAGTGAACCAAAGTGCTTTATTTGTTTGTTTTTTTTGTTTGTTTGTTTGTTTTTAAAAATAGAACTTTATTGAGCATATTTATATTTCCGTTACAAACTTGGCATTGTTGATTTCCATAGCAAAAAAAAAGAAAATAAAAAATAAAACAGGATTTCCTTCAAGGAACAAAATAAATTACAGTGAAAATAAATAATCAAACAAAGAATGTCAAGATTAACAGCTTGCAAGTATTTATATGAACAAGTAACATATGCAAAGATATAAAAACAAATCAAAATGAATAAATAATAATTAAAATAATTTAAAATAACTATTAAGGGGAAAACATAAAATTAGCTTTTTACTTCAGTGGGAAAATGACAAAGATCATCATTTTCCCCCCTTAATCAATTTTTATAAATTTCAAATATATGTTGAATTTAATTAAAGAGACAGTGAATGTGGGTATAGATTTTAAAATCCTATTTTTATGAATAAAAAATGTATCTAAATATAGTATTACAGCTGAGTTTGTCTTTTTTATTTTCCAAGAATACATCAAGTATTATGTTATCTTTGGATAAAGCATCAGGGAGTAATGATATAGATTTTTTTTTACCATTCATGTATGTTGTTTCGATATCATTCTCTCAGAATGTGCATTCATTATCCGGGATTTTGAAGCGTAATCTTAGCAATTCTTTGGATGGATATGGATATATATATATATATCATTTAGAATTTTAAAGTGTGTTTCTTTAACTTTTGGTGGCAGAGGCAATTTTAGATATTATGTTTTAATTTTAATAATCAAATCTTTATTAAATTTGTGTAAAACGTTGAGTTTGTTCTGTATTCCAGGATATAAGTTCTCAGTAAGACATTTTCTTATATAATAATTGCAGCATTTTTTTTGTCCAGGATTTGAACTCCTTGAATAGAAAGATGAGCCAGCTGTGGTTGGACAAGTTCATGTGTGAGATAATTCTTCATCAGAGAAAGAAGCTGAACTGGTAATGCTTTGTGTAAATTAAAAAAGTCTGATTTTGGTGGGTTAAAGTTGTGCTGGACACAAAAAGTTTCATAATCTAATAAATTACCATGGTTATCCATCAAGTCCAACACAGACCAAATATTTTTCTTAAACCAGTCCTCATAGAACAGAGATCTGTTCCTGTACAAGACGTATCTGTTGTTCCAAATTCAAATCGAATGAGGTGAAAAATTGTGTACGTATAGCATCTTCCAGTATAGTAATATTTGTTTGTGAAAGTTAGACAGTGCACCGGCAGTTTATTGATAAAATCACTAAGAAGCAATAGAGTCAAACCCCCAATTTATTTTTATTGTTCCATTTAAGCAATCAAAATCAACAGCTTTTAATCCACCATCCTTCTTTTATCATCCTACTTTTCTTTAGTAGAAAGTAGTATGTAGTGCGCTATATTTCTCCAGAAGAAATTAAAATTAATTTGATTGATAGATTTAGTCTGTTTATTTGGAATAGCAATGGAATAGGATGTGAAAATGCATCTTGACAAACCTTCCATTTTTGTTAGGTATATTTGGCCCAGAATTGATAAATCTCTTTGCAGCCATATATTCAGCTTTGCTTTGCATTCTTTAAGTTTATTTTCAACATTGAGTGACTAAGAGCATTTTTCATCTTTAATCAGATATACTCCAAAATATTTTATTTCCAATTTAATGGGGATACTGTTAATTTCGGTTATGTTTGAATAATGAATGGGAAATAACTCATATTTTAAAAAAATTAAATGTCAGTCCTGAGGCTTGTGAGAATTGTGTAACTTTCTCAATGGCTATGGCAACCTGATGTTTATCTTTTAAGAACAGCATTGTAT
The DNA here is from genome assembly GCA_039654325.1 of Tandanus tandanus. Classification (NCBI taxonomy): domain Eukaryota; kingdom Metazoa; phylum Chordata; class Actinopteri; order Siluriformes; family Plotosidae; genus Tandanus; species Tandanus tandanus. The sequence goes on along the minus strand of JBCNYH010000022.1, from coordinate 26,603,571 downwards.
CATCTGCTAGTTGGCTAATAATATTTGTTCCCAAAACATTTAATTTCTTAATGTCATTGCATGTTTTTACATAAATTGCTAACATTTCAGTGACCATTATGAACAAATAAGGCGAAATAGGACAACCTTGTGGGATTCCAACATTAATGTTGAAGTTTGGGGTAGAGCTATTTGACAATAAGACACAGCTACAAATATTTTGATATAGACCGTTTACAAAATATTAAAATTTCACTCCAAAGCCTAGACGCTCTAGTGCTGCAAGGATAAATGGATGCTTGAGAGAGTCAAAGGCTTTGTAGAAGTCTAAGAAGAGGAGAAAACCATCATCAGCAATTAAGTGTCTGTATTCAATTATGTCCATCATCTGATATTATTGTGAATTGGCCTTCCTTTAAAAAAAAACCTGAATGCGTTTGTTAGATAATAGTTAAGATTCACGATTGAAGTCGATTGGTAAAGATGTAAGTAAGCAATTTGTAGTCAGAGTTTCTGAGAATGATTGGTCTTCTGTTTTCCATAAATTTGGGGTTTTTATTAGGTTTTGGAATGGAAATTATAATTCCTTGTCTCATTGTGGGTGGGAGTGCACAGGTTTCAAATATTTCCAAAAACACTTGTAATAGTAGTTCTCTTAGTTCCTCCCAAAAATGCTTATAAAATTATCCAGTGAGATCATCTGAACCAGGGGAAACTTACTAAACTTTACTAAGAGAAAGTCGCCCCAGTGCTGCATCATCAGAGAATTTGGAGGTATAAAGTTGTTTGTAAAATTTGAGTGTTTCTGAGGAGATCAGTTTTTCATCAGTAATTTCAACATTTTCAACTATAACAGATTTGATGTTATTTTTTGATTGTCTTCTTTTTTTCAGACTACAAAAGTGTGATGAATTGTTTTTCTCCGTCTTCTATCCATTTGGCCCTTGATCTAATAAATGCTCCTCGAGCTTTTTGAGCATACATTTCATCAAGTCAAGGATGAAGTTTTAATATTTCCTGTCTGTCTGCATCTGTAGGATTAAGTTTACTGCAGAAAAAAATGTAGGTGTTTAATAATGTCAATTTCTTTAATTTCCCGTGTCTTTTTAATTCTTTGCTGAAAGAAATAGATAGCTGCCGAATTTTAAATTTAAGGAATTCCCAATTCCTAACAGGTGTAGTCAGTTCTTTAAAGTTTACAATTTCAGTGATTAAAGATTTTATCCTTTGACAATAGGAATCGTTCTTGAGTAGACTAGAGTTAAACTTCCAAAATTTGTTAGGATAATTTTGCCCAATGTTTGGTTTAATATCTAGACAGATGACACTATGGTCTGTAAGTGGAGCAGCAGAGATATCTGACTTCATAGCATAGTAAGTTACTTCCAAGCAACCAATAATCAATTCTCGATTTGATATTTTAGTTTGAAGTGAACCAGGTAAATTTTGGCACATTGGGGTTTGAATGTCCCCAGATGTCTATCTAATTAAGGTCATCACAGAAATTGGAGAAATTTTTGTTTGGATGACTTGCAGAGTAACTGGGAGGGTATCTATCATAAAAATCATCATGGACCATATTGAGATCTCCACCTACTATAACATTTTCAGTTGAATGCAAGTATTTCAGCTTTTCTAGGTGCAGAGCAATTTGTTAAAAAAAAATTATTTTCATGTTTAATATTGTAGCCATATACATTTACTAAAATAAATTTAGTTTCATCCAATGTAACTATTAGAATCTGTCAGTGACCGTGTTCATCAGCCATGTGTGATATAATCTGACCCTGGAAGTTATTCACTAGGATGGCAACTCCTGCTGATCTTGAAGTTCCGTGACCAAGTAAATATCATCTCCCCATTGTTTGGACCAAAATAAACCAAAATAAATCTTCTGGTTTAGAGTGTGTTTCTTGTAAAAAGATACGGTTGACATTTTTTCGCTTTACAAAACAGAAAAACAACTTTTTCTTTTGGTTATATCTCTTAGACCCCTTAATAAATAAATGAAAGTTACCTTTAAGTTGAACCATTAAACCAAAAGATAAACAAATCAAAATAAATGGATAAAATTGAAAAAGTTTTAAATTTCCTTGTTTTTTTTGTTTGTTTTGTTTTTAAGGATACAAGCTGTGTGTTTGGAAAACGAAGATAAACTGTAGCAAACACCTGAACAAACTGATTTTCTTATGAAAAACTCATAACTTGTTTTCATAACAATGTTTGGTGGTTCTCCAGAGTTCCTCTCTGAAGTGTCTGCTGGTGAACTGCATGATGATCTGACGAGGGCGATTTGAGCTGTTGGATCCCAAACGGTGTGCAGAGTCCAAGATGAAGTCAATCTTATCTTTCCACTGTGGAATTATCTTTAACAGGAGAGCCACAAGTATTTCCCGGGTATTCTCATCTTTTTTCTCTTCCAGACCATTGAGTCTTAAGTTCCATATTCTTTTGTAGCGCTCTATATCAGCAGCTCTTTTCTCAGCCTCTGAAACTTTCTCCTCCAGCACATTATTCTTTGTTTTGACCTGCTTGATTTCTTCCTCTAATAGTTTGTTGTTTTGCTTGCAATCTTTTTTTTCAGCAGAGTTGAATTCGACCCACTTTGACCCACTTGTTCAGCGTGTTTTGGTGCAATTCTGTTTTGAACTCCTCCGTTAAGTCTTTCAGCAAACCTATTGCTGCTAAAATGGTAGCGGTACTGTCAGCACTAGTTTCGGCATTTGTACCGTGGTTTCTTTTCTGTTTCTTCAGTGGTGCAGCTGGCTTTGAGGCGAAGTTAAGGTATTTTTAATTCCTTTAGCATTTGTGTCTATACTTTCAGTTTGGCAGTAGTCGTGGGATAGCAGGGCCCTTGCTTTAGCAATAGCTTTAGCCATTTCGTGTTCGTGTTCTTTTGAGCACAATGAACACATATGAAAATGTAGGAAAAGATGCTTACCAGCTTTCTTTAATGGCTGTATGTATAATTCCTGCGAGTGTTTATGTGAAAATATTTTATGTCAGGGTTTGCTACACACAGCTAGATTGCTATCACAACTTGTGCTTCTCTTCGGCCATCTTGCCCCTGAGCCCCGACGTGCTAACCACTACACCACCTTACCACCACGACAGAACAATGTGCTTGCATCGTGTCAACAAGCATCCCCTGTAAAGTGTCCGGATCATTTGTCATGGCCTATGACGACACAGACAAGCTTGACAAGTCAGCTAGGCAGCGTTATGAGGAGAAGTTTATAGCAAGTGGACTGACTGAGTGCCCATACATGCTACCAGCTGGAAAATGGGTGAATGACCCTACCAGATATGCAGGGGTAGCATGTTATATAATATATAATTCTTTAATTATTATACCTTCGATCTTTAAACATATTGTTTAACATTCATTCATTCATTCATTCATTTCCCGAACCGCTTAACTTTTATTATGGTCATGGGGAGGCTGGCACCCCTCTCAGCCGACTCTGGGCAAGGGCAGAGTACATCCTGGACAGGTCTCTAGGCCATCGCAGGGCAACCCAATAGCCTACTCTTTATGAAAGACAGCAATGGTTCTTTCACATGCCTCTCACCACAGACTGAGAGACATGGCTGGCCTTTGATAACCCAGTTAGCTGCACTCATATTCTCAGTTCATTTATAACCATCTTACTTCATTATTTTTGATACACTCCCAGCATTCTTTTAGAACCTCTGTAGCGGGATGTTCCATTCAACATCCTTTTAAATGAACCCGGTATGCTGCAGCTAGCTTCCATCTTCTGACATGCAATGAAAGCTCACCAGCTTATACTAACAATATATTTATAGGAGTAGTTCCCATAGCACCAAGGAAGTTTCTTAAAGATCTATTCTGGTTGGATCCTATCCAATATTGTAAGGTTGTTTTTCATGTTCTTTCATATGCAGTGCACCCATACACTATAGTTGACCTTTTAAGTGCCCTGAATATCCCTAAGCAGGAGGCCCATTTCGCCGGATAGTGTAAACAGACATCTGATGGATAGAAACTTTGTGAAGGAAAATGATCCGGTGGTGAAAGTCATCTCCATTGCTACTCTAGACTGTCAGGATACACGAGGATATATGTTTCTGTCTGTTTCGTATCTGGTAAAGACCCGTTACATATCCGTTATTCATAAACTCCCATACGCTCCTTGTTAGTAATCATCCGATGAACATGCGCTCTTTGTCCCTAACACCTCCTCTTCACCCGGTGCATGTCCTACGGTGAGTCAAGGCCACCGGACAACAACAGATATGAACTGACAAGTACAGGACGAGGAACGCATGAGTTCCGAATAAAACGCACAACCAGCACAAAACAACCGTACAATCAGCAGACACCTTTGCACGGTGGAGTCTGTTCTAAGTTACTGCATGCATGAAACTTTCTGACGGATTGAACAAGGAACGCATTCGCAGAACGGGAAATGGACAAGAAATGCATGAGAACTGAGATGAATGGATTGAAAATTTTGCTTTTCTTCAGACATCTGTTAATGCTACCCAACAAGGTGTGACTTTAGCAATGATATTCTATCTAAAACCCCACCCCGTCCTACCTGCATACATTCCTCATTAGGTTAAGCGTTATCCTACATTTTGTTTTATGTGCTTTATATGGGATTTCCATGTGTTTTTTCTATTTCTTTCTTATAAACATGTAACATGACTTAGTACCTGATATCTTAAAGCCCAGCTATGACCAGTTCTTAACTTCCTGTAGAGCATTTTGAACTTTTATTAATCACATGGTTAAAGCTCCATCACCTGCATGTTATTCATATCTGCACTAATATCTCTAAATACAGTACTGTACGTGCAACATTTCAAGGCTGTATTTTGCAAAAAGAAGTAAGATTAGTTTAATAATTTAAGTCACGAAGCCTTATTTTGCTGAGGAATTAAAGTATCGATCAGATAACAGTAGGAATACACAAGGAGAACAAAAAAATTCTCAGCTGCAAAAAGAACAGACACCGTGGAAGAGTCATGTCCACATAGATACAAAATAAAGGAAGGGACACTACTGGTAGATAGGGTTAACTGTGCTCCAATTACCTGCAAAGTGGCCTATATACAGAAATATCAAAAGTAATTAAATACCTCATTACAGTGTTTGATCTGTGAATCTCATCTGATCAAACTTGTTAATATATTATTATTATTTATTTTAGATTACAGTACATAAATAGTTTAGAGTAATCTGTGTAAGGAACCATCTTCTTTAGACCTCAACAGTTCCACGTGTTTGTTGATGTTTGAAAGACCAAGCAGATTCAATCCGTTCCCAATTTAATAATTTGATAATAATAAACAAAATAAGTATGAAACACATGTGATCTTACATCATGGCCATGGGCTTCACTCAAATCTGAGTCCAACCACCTTCTTCTAACAACCAGATAGAGTGAGCCCCATCTTCTCATCTGACTCCCAGTTTTATCTTCTGCTTCTCCATCCTGTTGTCCTCAGGCCACACCTATGCACACGTCTTGTGCCACTAGGGGGACCTTTCTTGACCTCTACTTGAAGTCACAGGACATATGTTTTAACGTGTTATCCGAGGAGTACAATATACTTCCTGCCTCATTTATCAGTAACTTAAGCTTTAACCTTTTAGGTCCTCTGCTTTACGACCCCATTATAGGTTAACAGATTTTATCACTAAGTATACAATGGAGACTGCTGTCTTTCTCACAGAACTGGAGGAGACTAAATTTATGTTAAGTGGGAATTTTCCTGTAGTCAGCTATAGAATGTCTGAGATACAGACACAGTGATACTTCCAGATTGTAAATAACAGAATACAACTCTTATTAATTGTAACATCTGCTATGCCATGAACACCAGGAGTAAAAGAGTTGTATGATTTTTAAAGAGAGCTTATTGTAGGTCGGTCTGAAGGCGGACTTAACCAGGGTCAGATTGTTCAAAACCTTGGGATTCATCTTCCACAGTCAACAGAGTGATTGTACAATTTACCAGCAAAGGCAAGGAATCAACAGCATCCCTCTCAGGTCGACCTGGGCTCTCTGGCAGGCGTCTTTGGACTGTCGAGCGGACTGTTGAAACTCCATTAACTCCATACAGAATGCTTAGGCTGAGCCCGGGACTCGAACCCAGGACCTTATTGCTGGGGGGGGGAGGGGGGGAACACTACACTAACCACTACTTTTTCTCTTTCTCTTTTTCTTTCTCTCTTTCTCTCTTTTTTTTTTTTTTTTAGAAAATAACATTATTATTATTATTATTATTATTGTTGTTGTTGTTAATAATAATAAATACGTTTTATTATAACATATGTTAAATATGTTACACTGTTAATTTTATTATAATGTAATATAATATAATGTCATATAATATATTGTAATATAATAAGCCAAAATGATGCCCCTATTAATATGGCGACGAAGTTGACGTACTATACTGTCAGTCATGTGAAGTCAAGGTATGTTGTTGGAAGATCGGTCACCCCGAACTCTGGAACTCGGAATTTCCCAATTATTTCCCATTTAAAATTACGACGTTTTTAAATATAGTAAATATAGTTGTTTTTCTAAGTTACGTGTCATTTCCGAGTCGGTAACTCGTATTTACCGTAATTCCAATAGCTAGTGAAGGCAGCCTTTTGCCGGCGTTTGTGGTGCGCATGCGCGCTACGTGTACTTCCTGTGGCCGCCTATACCGGAACTGTTTTTAGTAAATGTTGCTTGGAATTATTATATTGTTTAATTTATCGCATATATCAAATCTTCATGCTTACTTTCCTGTTAAACGCATTTTTCTGCACAATCTACGTGTTTCCGGTCACCAGCCATGATTTCACTGAGAGGGAAATGTCTTCTTACAGGCAAGATTTTAAACTTAAATAAATAAACTCACAACTTATTCTTATATAGCATAAAACCTTACAGTTTTATTATCTGAACATTAATGTGCACTATAAATACAACTCAGAATAAAAACATCATTCAAGTGAGGTAGCTACATATTTGTGTATGTTAGGGCTGTTTCACAATCAGGGTGTACTTTCTGGGTTCACAGTAGCTCGAAAATAAAACTCCTAGTTTTTGTGGTTTCTTGTTACCAGTCAACACCTTTTGAGACTAGAATATTTTGTGTGAAGTATCAGAGCTACAGGTCTAATGGTGTCTAAACTGGGTGAAAGTATAACAGGTACAGGGTCTCTAGAATAAGTACATCTGAATTTACAGCATTAAGAATAAAAGTTCACTAAACACATTATCTGAGCAGGTTTCATGCAACATTAGTTGTATATATTATTAACTGCAGTAACAACAGCATCAGTGACAATCATTGTGGTTTTCCACAATTAATATCTGAAAAAAGCACTTCTGCCCTCCCCATGTAATGTCTACATTCCGGAGAAGACATTTTTAACGGACAAAGGATCCCGACAAAGCCTCTCAGATTATAAATAGTGCTTACAAGCTGCAGAACATCTTTCTAGATTGTATGAAAATACCCCTCCAAAAGTAAAAGTTAGTTAGTAATTAGGAGGCAATTCAGAACTTTATCAGGTTAAAGCTACTATTTTTATTACAGTGGAGAGAACTGAATTCTGTATTTGGTCAAAATTTGAGCAATATTTTCCTCTGATAATACTATTATCAGAATTAAGAAAAGATTTCACTAGTGTAACTGGGACTACTCTTCCTCTATACAACAATAAACAAGAGACAGTAATAAAGTATGCAAGTGCCTATTTAAAGGGCTCCCTTGTATAATTTTAAAAAGACAACCCTGACCATGAAACAGCCCATTTATAATTACTATTAGATCATTATGAAAATTAATATATAATTATAAAAATATAGTTTAGTAAAATTCCTGTTAGAGTTTCTGTAATAATAGAAATATGTTGGTGGTGTGATGTGAGCGGTGTTGTTTCTTACACATGATGCTCAGTTTGGAAATCCAGCTGTTCCTGACCCCGAGAACATCTCTGAAGTGAAGCATGGTGGTAGCAGCACATTATGTTGTTGGGATACTTTTCATCAGTGTGGAACTGGCCAGGGTTAAGGGTTAATGGCTCTTGAGTTCATTCTCATTCACTCTAACCTTGCCTGAGCATTGAACACATCAACCTGCTTAGTATTTCACTGCAGCACCTAACAGAACAAAGTACCAACAAACTCATTTTCACTGAGGGTCACATCACTAAATTTCTGTCATTGAGGGCCAAATAGTCACTGATCATCTATTCCAAAAGGGGCAACCTTGAAATCTGAACAGCGGAATGATAAGTTTATTTAAGACGTTTTGAGCACTGTTTTATTGGGAATCAATAAAACTACTAGTAGGCTAATTTCCTTTTCATTTATTTATGTATTTCTTTATTTATTTTTACATCTTGATGTTTAACAACAGAACTGAATTTTGAAGAATGTACGTATTCTGCCGCCATATTATGAGTGTCCAGCAGTCAGTGTAATGAGCGCAGTACGAATGTATAGTAGTATACAATCACAAATAAAGGTTTATTTACGTCTTCAGTTCTGTGTAGCCAAAAGTTAGCTTGCAATCTCTCCTGAGTAATGAATTACTAACTATTTACATGAAATAAGTTGCCCCCAGACCTTGAGTTTGACACCTATATAGACTTCCCTCGGACCTGCAGAAATCACACATTGAACATGCTCTGTATAGCACCACCCACCCACCAGATCAGGCTGAGGATCTGTTTTTAATTTTTCCTTATAGGGAAACACTCATTAAGTAGATCAAAATATTGTTGATTTGAACACATTAAGGCACCCATTCACTAGTGTTTTCTGACGTGCTTTATCTTTTCTTATCAGTTAATTCTGGCTGAATATAAAGGTTTCCTGGTGAAGGTTTCCTTGTTTTGGTTCTGTATCTGTGTACAATAACAATAACAATATCAAGTGCATGATCGGAGGAGCAATCTTGCGCATGTGTAATAACTTGGCAGAGCAACACCGATTTGTACAAAGTGGAAGAGTCTGAGATCAAGTGTTAAGAACAGAAGAAGGGATACGATTTCAAGAGAAATAAAAAGAGATGGTGATGTTACTAATATCATGGCACCCATTGCAGGGTCATTCACACTGATGTACAGGAGTAAACAAATGGTTTCAGAAAGACATTGTGGCCGATTCCATTTTATTTCCTAGAGATACCACTGTATTTCATTATTATTTAATATACCTGGGAGGGGAATGGGAATCTTTAATCAACTCTTTGAAATACACTTGTGGTTACCTTTTCATTCAATTTATTTATTAAATCCACAAAATTATTTTTTTTTAGATATAAAACCTGAATAAAGATGTGTTCTCTAATTATATCTCAACACTCTGCTTGTCACTATTTATTACTCAATTATATATTTGATTCCTGAACCAGCAGGAAAAATGTGTGGGTTGGGGGGGGACTGGTTTCTAGTTGCACCTGCAACCTGGGTTAAATTACCTCCACACTAAACCATATCAGTGCGTCAACATAGTACACATACGTTAACCAGCATGCAGCCTTTTCAGTTGTTCCTGCCCTTCCCGTGCTTTTAACTCTTTTTTTTTTTTTTTCTTACTTGCTTTAACTTTTTTTTCTTGCGCTTATTATTTTATTGTTCACAAGTAGGTACCCTCTCAATATATGGGTTGAGAGAGATTTTGTACTTTTTATCACTGTGGAACTTTTACTTTCATGTAGAGTTGGGACCACAGCGCAGCAACTACACGCCGCGTGCTTTGTTTACTCCAGGGATCAGCTGACCGTCCTGAAGCCGGCTGGACTGGCGGCCAGACCCATGGACTTACCGGAGAAAAACTAACCAGGGATGCAGAGGAAGAGAAAAAGGGAGGCGGCGAGACAGCGGAGACTTACGGCGAGAAAAAGCTACAAGCCGTCTATTATAATGGGGAATGTGAGGTCACTGGCGAATAAGATGGATGAGGTGACAGCGCTAGCCCGGAGTCAGACAGAATCGGGAGTGTAGTTTCATGTGCTTCGTGGAGACATGGCTGCATCAGAATATTCCCGATGACAACGTATCCATCGCGGGCTTTCACACTGTCCGGGCAGACAGAGACTGCACCTCGAACGGTAAGCGGAAAGGAGGGGGGCTTTCCGTTCTTGTCAGTAACCGGTGGCGTAACCCCGCCACATAACCATCAAAGAGCGGAGTTGTGGACCAGACATTGAATTGTGTGCTGTTGGACTCAGACCATATTATTTGCCTAGGGAATTTTCCCTTTTCATCTTAGTGGCTGTTTATGTTCCTCATTCTGCCAACCCCACTGCTGCATGTGACAGCCTGGTTACAGACTCAACATCCAAGTGCTTTCATTGTGATCTTGGTGACTTCAACCATGTCACCATGGACACTACACTGTCAAACTTTGTGCAGTATGTGGACTGTCCCACCAGAGAAGAGAGAACTTTAAACCTGCTGTATGCAAATACTAATGATGCCTACAGTTCCTCCCCCCTCCCCCACTGGGGAGATCAGACCACAACTTAATTCATCTTTCTTCATACTATGTGCTTGTTGTGAAGAGGCAGCCTGTGACTACAAGGACTGTTAGGAGATGGTTGGAGGAGGCCTTGGAGAAATTACAGGGCTGCTTTGAAGTGACAGACTGGCAAGCACTCTGTGAGCCCCACGGTGAGGACACTGATGGGCTCACTGAGTGTATTTCACACTACATAATTTTCTGCGCCGACGCCATTGTCCCAGCTCAGACGGTCTATTGATACCCAAATAACAAGCCGTGGGTGACTAAAGACATTAAAGCCCTCCTTAATAACAAGAAGAGTGCATTCAGGGCTGACAACAGAGAGGAGGTGAGAACGATCCAAAGTTTCTGAGAGTCAAGATCAGGGAGGCTAAGGACAATTACAGGAGAAAACTGGAGTGGAAACTCCAACATAACAACATGAGAGAGGTTTGCACTGGTATGAAGACCATCATTGGTTTCAGGCCATCCAACAGCAGAGGAGCGAAGGGCGGTGAGGACAGGGCCAACGAGCTGAATATATTTTTTAACAGGTAACAGTTCATACCGACAATAAACTGGACTAGGTTAAGAACATTACCACACTTGAGGTGGCTAAGGTCCTCTATGCTGTTGCATGCTGGGGCAGCAGGCTGAGGGTTGCAGATGCAAACAAACTGAACAAACTGATCTGCAAG
>JBCNYH010000022.1:26517708-26529745 GCA_039654325.1 Tandanus tandanus | reverse complement strand
CGCCTTCGAGCCCCTCCCCCAGGCCTGGCTCCAGGGGGGGACCCCGGTAACCCGCATCCAGGCAAGGGAAACTGTGTACTTGAAATTTTTCTCATTGAGGTCTTCTGAACCGCGCTTAGTCTGGACCTTCACCTGGGACCTGTTTGCCTTGGGTGACCCTACCAGGGGCATAATGCCCCCGACAGCATAGCACCCAGGTTCATTAGGACAAACAAACCCCTCCACCACGTGATGAGATTCAAGGAAGGGAAGCCAGCCAAGTATGCCAAGTCTAATATTAAAATGATGATTGTGTTTCCCCAAGCCTTCCAATTGTCAAAAAAGTATATATAAATCATGGCCCTCTGGAAATTTCCTGTCAGGCTCAAGGCAAAACTACTGGTTATTATCCAGAGGTCCCAGGACCAGCTCATTAATATGTATGAATTTTGGACTCAAATGGACCTTCTTAGAACCCTTGAATTCGAGCAGCATTTGATCAGCACCAGAGTCTTCAAGACTCATCAAGCCTTGATCTTCACGCTCCACTCCAATACTCAACTCACAAAATTCAACAACAAAAACTCTTCTCCAAGACTACCTCAACTCACTAACTGATCAGCTAAAATCCTCCTCAACAACTATAGACACACTAAGTAACCACGTTTCATTTATTCTGAACAATCTGGGTTGACATGTGTGTTCTAAATAATCAGTATGTGTTTTGCTCATACTTTTTAGGCTCTGATTTGCTGGTTACTATAGCAAATGGTCACTTACTCATTAACTCACTAACTATCTGTTAGTTAATATTGAGAGGTATTAAGTTATCATCATGTCACAGCATTACCATTTCTAATACGATTCATTTCATAATTTCTCTTTATATTATGTGTTGTAACATCAAATGATTCAGAGAAACTGGAGATATCTCTGTGCGTAAGGGACAAGTCCGAAGACCATTATTGGATGCCGTGGTCTTCGGGCCCTCAGACGATACTGCATCACTCATCGGCATGCTTGTGTCAATGACATTACTAAATGGGCCCAGGAATATTTCCAGAAACCACTGTTGGTAAACAAAATTCACCGTGCCATCTGCAGATGCCAACTAAAGCACTATCGTGCAAAAAGGAAGCCATATTTGAACATGGTCCAGAAGCGCTGTCTTGTCCTGTGGGCCAAGACTCATTTGAAATGGACTGTTTCAAAGCAGGAAAGTGTTCTATGGTCAGACGAGTCCAAATATGACATTCTTGCTGGTAATCAAGGACGTCATGTCCTCTGGGCTAAAGAGGAGGGAAACCTTCCAGCGTGTTATCAGCGTTCAATTCAAAACCCAGCATCGCTGATGGTATGTGGGTGTATAAGTGCATACGGTATAGGCAGCTTGCATGTTCTGGAAGGAACTATGAATGTTGAAAGATATATGAAGGATTTAGAGCAACATTTGCTCCCCTCCAGATGACGTCTATTTCAGGGAAGGCCTTGCGTATTTCAGCAGGACAATGAAAACCACATACTGCAGCTATTACAACAGCATGGCTTTGTCGGAAATGAGCCTGGGTGCCTGCCTGCAGTCCAGATCTTTCACCTAAAGAGAACAATTGGTGAAAAATACATCTAAGACGACCACAAACTCTTTAGCAACTGGAAACCTATATCAGGCAAGAATGGGACCAAATTCCAACACCAAAACTCCAGAAACTCATCCTTGATGTCCAGACATCTTCAAACTGTTTTGAAAAGAAGAGAAGATGCTACACCATGGTAAACATGCCCCTGTCCCAACTATATTGAGACATGTAGCAACCATCATAATTTAAAATGAGCTCATTTTGCGCAAAAATTTTTACATTTCTCAGTTTAAACATTTGTTATGTTATTTATGTTCTGTTGTGAATAAAATATTGGCTCATATGAAATTCTGAAAGTCTTTTAGTTTTCATTTTATTTAAATTTAAAGAACGTCCCAACTTTTCCGGAATTCGGGTTGTACACTCAGAAACTGTGAACACGACTTTCCACTGCTGGTGATATAAACTATTTTCTTAAAATGATTAAGGACTACGAGTACCATTACAGTTATAAGATAAACAACTAGACTTCATATTAAACTATAGTGAAGTTTTTGCTACATGGTTTGTATTTTTATCTGGTTTCACCCAAATGACGATGGGTTTCCCTTTTGAATCTGGTTCCTTTTAAGGTTTCTCCTCGTGTCGACTGAGGGAGTTTTTCCTTCCCATGGTCGTAACTATGTAAAACTCCTGCACATACTATGTACATTCAAAGGTGCAAAGTTTCAAAGATGACTTTGAAACATTTTTCAAATCCACTTGAAGAAGCCTGTTTTAAATCATTCACTTAACCCCAGCTGTTATTCTTTTTATTCATTACTTTGTTTGCAACCTGATGCTCATTTTATCCCTCTGCCACTAAACACAGAACTAAATCTGTGTTCTTTCCATGTATTTTTTTAGTGATAGGAAACCGGAGTACCTAGAGGAAACCCATACAATCACCCATGCTGAGCCTGGGATTCGAACCCAGGATGATCCTGCTGTGAGGCGGACATGATAACCACTATGCCACCATACTGCCACCATGTCTTTATCTCTTTGGAATGAAATGTGAAACTTCATGCTATATGTTGTGATGTGTGAAATCTGCTGTTAGATTGGGGTGTATTTCCCTCCCATGCAATTAGAGAAGACCAGTAATGGGAAGTCTGAAGGGGGTTATAAGATGAAGCCTAATTTTGAGGCTTATATCCTTTTGCAGAAAACCATGTGACCGATGACAAACAAAGCCTTGGTTTGTGTGGTATTTGCTTTGAGTATCAGATATAAGCCAAATTTATATTCTGGTTTTTAGATGCCGTTTTTTTTTTTATACTGTTTTTTTTATACTGATTTTTCGATGGTGGTTTCGTTTGTAAATGGTGTGTGTGGCAAAGCAAAAACATTGATTATACTGTATACTACGTTACCCTGATTCCAGTGGTCTTATTCTATGGATCCAAATGCTGACTGGTTAAATTTGATCAAATATAATTAAAATAAATAAAATCTACATATTCAATTCTAAAACTTTCAGTGTAAACGTAAATGCCTGTATGGAGGACCAATATAAAAGCTCATTACCAGATGAGCAAAATTTAATTTATTTAAGCACAAATAATTGGACACGATGATTTTTTTTAATTTTTAATAAATGTATTTTATTTAGCATAAATTTTGTTAACTGCAAATATTTAATTCATCATTCATAATTAATTACATTCTTATCCATTTTAATAAAGGTCAAATAAATTCCACCAAGAAAAAAGTTTTCAAAAACAAGAAAAAAAAAAAAAACATAAAAGCTATAAGATATTTATAATTGTGTGACTGTTGTAAAGGATGCCTTCAAAAAAGATCCAAGCACAGGCAACCAGTAAAATGCACATCCAGATAATTATACAGTACTGTACCCAGGTGTACTTTGATAAGAGAAGGAAGTACAGTAATTTAATACTATTAGTTTAAAATAATGTTGTAGTTTAGTAGATATCTTATTTGGTGAGAAAAGAGGACATCTTCCCTTATATGGAAATATTTTGAGATCGTTGCCACCAATTAATAAAAATCAGTCACTTTTTTCTCCCTCCATGCACCACAAACACTGTCACACAAGCACTGAATCCCAGCAAACACATTTCATCCTTTTTTATTTGGTCTGGTGTTTTTTGCATCCACTATTTTTAGCTATTTTATTTTTATGGACATAACTTGCACATACAAATATAATAATACATTACACATATAAACATATAAATACAGAAACTTTGTGTGTGTGTGTGTGTGTGTGTGTGTGTGTGTGTGTGCCTGCAGTGGTAACAGAAGAGTGGCTTTAACTGCAGTGGTAATTATATTTTGTACCATAACCAATGCCGGATGACAACTGATTGATATGGCTGCTATCATAACATTTAGCTGTAGGTGTTGCAAGTGAGCACTGTGTTGAATTAAACCTGGAGTGATGAACCTTTTGGTGAATCATCAGTCTGGAAAACCTCATTGCTTCATGAAACCTCATTTGGCCATCACTAAAGAAGATCAAACAATGAGCCCGACCTGTTAGTATACATTCATATTTATAATTACACACATACAGGTGAAACTTGAAAAATTTGAATATCGTACAAAAGTTTATTTCAGTAATTCAACTTAAAAGGTGAAACTAATATATTAAATAGACTTATTACATGCAAAGTGAAATATTTTAAGCCTTTATTTGTTATATTTTTGTTGATTATGGGTTACAGCTTATAAAAACCCCAAATCCAAAATCTCAGAAAATTAGAATATTGTGAAAAGGTTCAATATTGTAGGCTCAAAGTGTCACACTCTAATCAGCTAATTAATCCAAAACACTTGCAAAGGGTTCCTGGGCCTTTAAATGGTCTCTCAGTCTGGTTCAGTAGAATTCACACTCATGGGGAAGACTGCTGACCTGACAGTTGTGCAGAAAAACATCATTGACACCCTCCAGAAGGAGGGAAAGCCTCAAAAGGTAATTACAAAAGAAGTTGGATGTTCTCAAAGTGCTGTATTAAAGGACATTATTAGACAGTTAAGTGGAAGTGAAAAGTGTGGAAGAAAAAGGTGCACAAGCAGCAGGGATGACCGCAGCCTGGAGCGGATTGTCAGGAAAAGGCCATTCAAAAGTGTGGGGGAGCTTCACAAGGAGTGGACTGAGGCTGGAGTTAGTGCATCAACAGCCGCCACACATACACGGATCCTGGATATAAACTTCAAATGTCATATTTTTCTTGTCAAGCCACTCCTCAACATCAAACAACATCAGAAGCGTCTTACCTGTACTAAAGAAAAAATAACTGGTCTGTTGCTCAATGGTCCAAAGTCCTTTTTTCTGATGAGAGCAAATTTTGCATCTCATTTTTAAACCAAGGTCCCAGAGTCTGGAGGAAGAAACTAGAGGCACACAATCCAAGATGCTTGAAGTCCAGTGTGAAGTTTCCACAGTCTGGGTTGATTTGGGGAGCCATGTCATCTGCTGGTGTTGGTCCACTGTGATTAAAGTCCAGAGTCAATGCAGCCGTCTACCAGGACATTTCAGAGCACTTCATGCTTCCTTCAGCAGACAAGCTTTATGGAGATGCTGACTTCATTTTCCAGCAGGACTTGGCACCTGCCCACACTCCCAAAAGTACCAAAATCTGGTTCAATGACCATGAGATTACTGTGCTGGATTGGCCAGCAAACTCACCTGACCTAAACCCCATAGAGAATCGATGGGGCATTGCCAAGAGAAAGATGAGAGACATGAGACCGAACAATGCAGAAGTCCTGAAGGCCGCTATTGAAGCATCCTGGTCTTCCATAACACCTCAGCAGTGCCACAGGCTGATAGAATCCATGCCATGCCACATTGAGGCAGTAATTCATGCAAAAGGGGACCAAAGCAAGTACATATGCATGATTATACTTTTCAGAGGGCTGACATTTCTGTATTTAAAATCCTTTTTTTATTGATTTCATGTAATATTCAAATTTTCTGAGATTTTGAATTTGGGGTGTTCATAAACTGTAAGCCATAATTAGCAAAATTATAACAAAGGGTTGAAATGTCTGACTTTGCATGTAATAAGTCCATATAATATATTAGTTTCACCTTTTAAGTTGAATTACTGAAATAAATGAACTTTTGCACGAAATTAAAATTTTTCGAGTTTCACCTGTACTTAATATTGTCTGCATTTCGATATATTTTCCCAGCAGCTACTGTTAGCTTGCTTACCTTAGCATTGCATAGGTAATTTGCAAAACATTAACAGTGTGTGTTTTCTCCAACTTTTTAATCATGATGCTTTCAACCCTGATCCTGGACAACCTCCAGCCCTGCACATTTTAATGTTTTCTTTGTTCCCAAAACACCTGATTTAACTAATTAACTAATTACTGGCTCTTTATGACGTGAAGTGGGTGTGATAGAACAAGAAAAACACTAAAATATACCGGGCAGAGGTCATCCAGAATCAGGGCTGGGAACCTTTGATATATGTCATTTCATTCATTCATTTGCCGAACTGCTTAATCCTACTATTAGGGTCTGGAGCCTATCTCAGCCGATGGGGGGGCGAAGGTGAGGAACACCCCGAATAGCTCGCCAGACAATGGGAGGGCAACAACCATTCACACTCATACCTAGGGGAAATTTGGAACAGCCAATTATCCTAATGTGCATGTCTTTGGACTGTTGGAGGAAACCGACACAAGCACGGGGAAATATGCAAACTCCACACAGAAACACCCTTGCTGAGCCCAGAACTTGAACCCAGGACCTTGCTGCTGTGACCCGGACGTGATAACCACTATGCCACCATGCCAACCACGTTGATGTATGCAATAATTAAATTTTTCTTGGCTCTAAGAATTATAGAGATGCCATGGCAACATTTTTGAAGACCAAACAGGAAATGACGGCACTGGTTTGCCCTCACATTAGGAAGGTAAAACTGAATACATATACAGCTCTCCAGATTATTATTATCCAGATTATTATTACTCGGCTCTCCCAGGATTTCTCTGACGCTGTTAAAGGAAGGAGCCATAATTTAATCATAATAGGTGCCAAATCTTTGAAACCCCTATAGGTATTCACCTTTTCTTACATTTGTTATTAATTATCCTGGAGGCTTTGTCTCAAACCCAATCACACACAAACTGACTTTAAGCATTCCAGCCTTTAAAAGTTTCCAATCCTCAGTAACATACTTGGCTAAAATATCAAATAGTTTAGTGTCAGCATAACAAGACCTTGAGGAAGCCTGTATTTCATCAGGGTTACCAGTGCTGATACACTCCTGTTTCCCCATCATATTTTGCTTTTTTTGTTTGTTAAAAAATTCTCAATAAAACATTTTGTTTCTTAACATGGCGGAGCTACAGCAAATATTCTGATGTTTATAAAACAACCTAATATGTTTTAATGGTGAGGTTACACCTATAAAAGGGGACACATGTCGTGTTTTCTTTCTGTGACTTTGCTAATATAAGTAAGACTTATAACATCAGGGTTTCCTGTTTAACTGTGAGCTGACCCTCAAAATTTATTGCGAAGTGACTGTTGCAGTATCAAAAATGGTGGGTATGTACTGTAGATGTGATGACCCACCTCCTATCACCATAGATAATCATGAACTTACTTGTGCGCAAAGCTTCACATACAATACCTTGGCGGAAAACTCTCTGAGGATGCCGAAATCATAAGACAACTTGTTGGGAGCAGCTGTCTTCGATGCACTAACTGTCAGATGCTGGAGCTAAAAATGGCCTCTTGCTTGCTACAGAAGTTATAGTCTACAAAGCTCTACTCCTACCATACCTATTCTATGGTAGTGAAACGTGGTGCACACTTGCACATCATATACACCTCCTAGAGATTTTCCATCAAAGATCATGAAGACAAAATTATTAAGATTACATGGTGACACGAGGCGACCAATGTCAAAGTGCTGAAAAGGGCAAACTCTACCACCACAGAGACCATGAAATGCAGAAGTTGCTTAATGCCTGGTTCCCACTGTCGTGCGATCTGTTACGAATGCCATGAGTGGCCATTTGTAGCTGATTGTGGAATTTTTCTGAAATGTCACTGTTGGATATGAGGTGATGCAAGGTGATACGTAATGGTACGATTTGGTGCACTTGGATGTGATATGGTCATGATTGGTCAATTTCAGCTGATACAATCTGTCATGACCTGGTCTCCCATTCAGATACAATCAGATACGTTCCGATTTGTCCTTACTGAATCCAGGATTGGACATGATCATCACCCCGATTTGGGGCGATCCGGTACGTGCAGATATGTTCAGATACATTCCAATATGATCATCAGCAACCGATGTGCTCTGTTGCGACAGGATACGATTGTGGTTGTGATGTCTTTCATG
Source organism: Tandanus tandanus (assembly GCA_039654325.1). Lineage (NCBI taxonomy): Eukaryota > Metazoa > Chordata > Actinopteri > Siluriformes > Plotosidae > Tandanus > Tandanus tandanus. The sequence continues at coordinate 26,521,803 of JBCNYH010000022.1, read as the reverse complement.
ATCAGGTTCAAGAGTGATCACGATTTGAGCTATGACTGGACCCCGATGGGTGTATACAGCCATGGAAAAAACTTAAAAGAGGCCACTTTTTAATGGGAATATCCATTAAAAGTGGTCTCTTAATTTTTTCCATGGCTGTATAGTATATACAGGTATATATAAAATCCTGCCCCTTTCTCTAAAAAACAAGGAACAAAATAAAATGTAATAAAATCTAACTGAAAACAAGGATGATATCTCTTTGATTTTTAACCTGATATGGTTAATGTCCCCTGAATATAAGGAAGATGGTCAAATAAAATTGCTTCTGTTTTTTCAGAAGCACATAGTTTATCATATGCCTTATTTTCAAATCTATATTAAATTTGAGTTCATCGGGGGGTATTGGGAGTTCTTATTTTTTTAGAATCAAATAGGGGATCAACCCAACTTAATGTTCTTTTAAATAAAAATGTTGGGGGGAGGGAAGGGAGAAAGATATTTGATTTATTTATCCCCATTTTTGATGGAGGGAAAGGAGGAGGTTGTCATAATTTTACTTTCTTTTTTAATTTTTTGGTTTTGGAGTTAAGGAACAGTTTCTTGGTTATTTTATTATTCTATTCTGCATATACTCGTATCAACTCGTGAGTCATTCGGGTCAGGTAGTGAGCAATGGTACGTGACAGATCGTGGGAGATCGCAGCGCATCTCAACAGAGGGTGGTGTTTGTCTTGTCCAAGGCTGATCCTGATCACCATGATTTGGATGCATGATTAGATGCAATCTGTCGCGCTTTGTTATGATCCAATATGATCTGACGTGATGATCAGGATTGACAATTAATCGTGTTGATTGTAGAAATTTTTTTAACTGTCCAAAACTTTTCTATGATCAACACGATTACCATGACTGACCTCAAGCTCTGATAGGATCTGACAGGATCACCACGATTACTCCACGATTAAGACCATTATTTCAATTGTAGAATGAATCGTGATAGTGGGAACGTAGCATAAGGTTGTTGAACTAAATGTCACATCCGGTCTATTACAGCCAACAAGAACAAGAGACCCTTAACCCTTAATTGCTCAGTTGTATAAAAATGGTAACTGGAAGTCGCTCTGAATAAGGGTGTCTGCTAAATGCCGTAAATGTACTACAACCATTTACACCAAGCCTATTTTAGGCTTAGAAACAAAGTAGACAGAACCTCCACTCAAACCTAAGCCACTATCTCACAGCCTAAAGCCTGGGCTATCTCACAGCCCAGATAATAAACATCCAACAACTGCATGACCTGGAGAAAACACTACCACCAAATGTTGCCATACCAGAGGATAGTCCACGATGGCCCAAAATATTACACATTTAAGTCCAGACAGTGCCCATCACAGTCACCAACCAAGAAAATGTGACAAATTGGAAACACCCATTCTCCAACTATTATTATTATTATTATACCTTTCTACAGAGAGCCCAAATGTACAGCCAAACTCCATCAGAAGCAATGCTGCTCCGAGAGGCCAAGGCTAAGTTCCAAATGCCATAAGAGCAGTCAACAACCCTGAGTCATTTATTCCCTACTAGGGTCATGGGCAGGCATGAGCTTATCTCAGCTGACTTTTGGTGAAGGTGGGTACACCCTGAACAGCTCGCCAGTCCATCACAGTGCAACACATAACCTTTCACACTCACACATAGGGGCAATTTAATCCTTCCACATTCCATAAACTTTATACAGTTTCATTAACACTACCTCCCTAAATTCCTGTTAGACCCCCATTTTGCTAAGACAAAAAGGGCAAGGTCTTAACCACAATTGTACCTCTGTCCACCCAGTAGTATAAATGTGTACCAGTAAAATACTCGGAAGATACCCTGCGATGGACTAGTGTCCCATCCAGGAGGAGTTGAACTCCTCGCGAAACCTGAATAAGCTCCAGCCTGATGAGCTACTAGGTGCATCTTACCTAGACGTTACCTCCTGAATCCACCTTCTCATTGACTCAGTTATGCTCCCCTTCAATTGGTTTAAATGCTAACCAAGTGGGGGGTAAAATCATGGTTCAAGCCTCTTTCCTCTCCTTTCACTCTTTTCCAATTCCACTTGAACACAAGAAAAAAGTAGTTCAGGATGGACTTAATATGGGTGTACTCAGTTTGGGGTTATCAAGGAGTCACACAGCAACATAGTGTTAACCAGAATGCAAAGTCCAATTCCAAATAAATTGAACACAAGAAAAAAGTGATCAGGTATGAGAGTCATCTAAAATATCTGGGGGTCTGTGGCCCCTCAGCGGCTGTGGACCCTTTGCGATTGTGACTTTAAACGTGATTTAATGGTCATAGAAGGAAACAATAATACATTTATTGGAAATTAAAACAAATGTATAGTAGTATGCAGGATGGTAGGTGCACAGTGAAGTTTACTTTCAGTTACATGAAAAAATGGTTAAAATTTTATGTACCTCATGTACACTGGAAAATATCTCCTTCCCTTCACATAAACCACTTTTTTTCACTTTAGTTATTTTTGATTTCCCCTCATTTTCTTTCTTCCCTAATTTTAGTTTTTTAGATTTAATTTTCTTCCCTGACATGCAATGATACCACCGGTATCCGCCCCCTCGTAGCAATGAGCTCACAGACGCCCATGATTGGCTGGTGTCACTGTTAGTGACAGGGAAGTGAGCGTATGCCATCCCTCCCTCCCGTGACAGCTCGGCCAGTTAGCTCCCATGGACTCCCGGTCACGGATGGCTGTGGCATCAACCTGGATTCGAGCTCGCGATCTCCATGTTGATAGTCACGCACCTTGTCAATGTGGCACTTGGGAGCACATAAATCCCTTTTTTGGAAGTATTTTAAATAAAAAAAAACATTTATAATTAGTTTTTTGGTATCTCTACACACACACACACACACACACACACACACACACACACACACACACACACACACACACACACACACACACACACCATTATTCGTTTAATGAATCAACAACTCAATCTCCAACCTCTCTCCAGTTTATCACACTTTAACATATCCACCTGCAATCAACTAAGTCCAATGAACAAGTAAAGAAACTTTTATTAATAATTTGGGTTTCATATATTATTGTTCTTGCTTATATATGTTTGTCAAATGTTTGGGTCATACTTTCAAATCTGGTTTTGCTCACTGTGCAGGAAATTTACAGTCTCTGCAGGTTGATATTGCAGAGTGATAACTCTGTTTTGGTCATTTCATATTCCATCCAGCTCATTTTGTCTTATGTTACTGTTTGTTTATTCATTGTGGGAATAAATGTGTGTCTTATTATAAATCATAATAAACCTGATAAACAAAACTATACCAAACAACTAAATAACTTTGTGGAACAGTATTTAATATCTAGAGAAATATCTCAGTGGACTAATATTCTAATTAATGTTTAATAGTAATACTGTACTTATTTAATTCACCTCTTATAACGAAGAAATAATTCCCACTTGCCAGTACATTATGCCTCCATCTAGGTTTTCTGGAGCCCCAGCAAACAAATCATAGGCAAACTGTCTGTACTATGCTGTCTACTCAGATGACATGATCATTTACAGTACTGATTGGAAATGGAATCTCCTACATTAAAGGGCTATCCTGAGATCCTTAAGACAGGCAGGACTTACAGCACACCAGTGTGTGATTGGGCATCAACACCATGCTCATCCACCTCATCCGGCATCTCTCCTGTCATCTTTCATACTTTTTTTCACTGTCTTATTGTGATGGACATTTATTTTCAGATCCAGAGTATTCTGGCTCGAATTGAAAAGGCTATATTTGGTTAACTCTGTTAAAGTTATCCCAAAGTTCTCTTTTTCACTGATTCTCATCGATTCAAAAGAACCACAGGATATCATGCTTCTAGGTGAGCAACTGTGACAAGTCATCAATACAAGAGTTCATTGTTCATGCTGTAATGGCAGCACTCTCTCCATTCACAGCACAAAAAATTCAAACTCTTTTTCATTGTATTTAAAATCTATGTTTTATTCATTCATTTTCTTCCGCTTCTTCCAGGGTCGGGTCGCGGGGGCAGCAGCCTAAGCAGTGAGGTCCAGACGTCCC
>JBCNYH010000022.1:26467379-26479455 GCA_039654325.1 Tandanus tandanus | reverse complement strand
ATATATATTTCCATTGCTCCTATATACATTTATTTATTGCTATTTTTAAATGGCACATTGATAATTACCGTAATAATGATGCATGGATAGAACTGAGTGCAAAACTCATCATCCAAAAGTCTCTGGAAAGTTGCATCTTTTTCAATGACTAGAACAAATTTTGCAGATGACAAAATATCTTAATACTATTAAGGAAAACAAACAACTTTAAAGGGTACACATGATGGTCATGTTGGTTAAAGTAAATGAAAAGGATACTCTTGATCCCACTGACATTGGAAGACACAGGCACTGCCTGTTGACAAACATGTTATTTCATTCATTAAAAAGTTATCAATCATTTTGTTAAATATATTACATAAATTTATGTAAAATGTGTTATACCAGTAAAGTATACAGTCTTGCTTCAAAGTTTGTAAACCCTTTATAAATTTTTTTTTACATTTCTGTACAGAAATGACCTAAAACGTCATCAGATATTTACACATATCTTAAAAGTAGATTAAAAGAACCCAGTTAAACAAACAAGAAAAAAATATTACCCATGCTATTTTATTCATTAAAAAAATTACAAATAAAAATTGAATATTACTTATCTCTGGGTGGCAAAAGTATGTGAACCTCTAGGTTTAACAGTTAAATTGTAAATTTGAACTTAGAGTCAGGTGCTTTTAGTCAATTAGATGACAATCAAGTGTGAGTGGGCTCTCTAAATAGAACACTGTTCTCCTTTAAAAGTTTGTTAAAAATCATATGAAGAATAGATAGATAGATAGTTCTTTATTATCATTGACAATTGTACTATGTACAATAGTGCAAACAAATTGGAGTACTGTCTCCATATCAGTGCGAAATATAACAAGAAAAAAAAAAAAAAAAAAGCAATTTCTTATCCGACACTCAATACACAATATTGTGTTTCCACAAACTTAATGAGCGTATCAGCACATTCTTTTATCACATTCATTTTAAATGTGGGGTTCCATGGGGATCACGTGTCTGCATTGATTAAGGCTATCTCCCTTTAATCGTATCTCCTGCCAGCGGGCAAAAAGGATGTTAATGAAATATAAAATATAAAGAAAACACTGCATTTCAGGCATTAAACTCTTATCCTATCTGTAAAACATTCATCTAGACCAGCTTGGTATCATTGATGGAGCAATGAATTCTGAATTATACCAGCAGGATATCAGGACATCTGCCTGTAAAGTAAACTAAGAGAAAGTGTGTCATGTAGCAAGACAAAGACCCTAAAATTTGATTGTGTGCAAAGTGCATACAGGATGAAAAAGTTTCAGAACACACAGAGTATGGCTCATTGCTAATGCTATTTTAAGCTTTTGAATAAATGCAGCAGGATGTGAACAGGTTTTTGTATCCAACTGAACCAGGATGTAATGCATTATAATTACATGTCATTTTGGCTTCCTCTGTATAAATAAAGACGTTTGCCATTAAAGAAAACATTTCAAGATGAAACTGGAAGTATATTGATGCAGGCCAATCAATTGGGTATCTAAGTATCACTATAGGGCCAACTGAATTGTTGTCAGCTCAAACATGTTAATCACTGGATTAATTATCTAATCAAAGGCTCTTAAATATTGGCTTACTTAAATTATGCTTTATTTCAAGACCGCTTTATTTTATCCTGTGTGTGGTATGAGGACAATAGACTAACATCAAAACAGAGCTTTGTCATCATGCTGACTTACAGCAGAGCTACAGTCCACCCTTGTCCCATTCTCCTCCAAGTAACACAGATCACCAAAGATTAATCCTTTAGTAGTGGCACACTGTAAAGAGAACACACAACAATTTTCCTGCAATTACTACCTAAAGAAAAATAACATTATCTCGGCAATTCTTAGTATTATAGGAAATTAGGCAATTTTTTTAAAGTGTCAGGAACATTTGAAAAGAATTACTTTTACTGAATAACAATCCTAGGAACTGGTCAAACAGCAGACTTCTGATTCCCACTTTAAGTATGAATGTAAACCTGTGACAGTACTAGGTGGCCAATATGACAAAAATATAAAATTTCATGATGTTTTTTCTATATTATTTTTTATAATACTTGCTATGTACCACAGTGTAAAGGTTTGATCAAAAATTGTTAGGGATATAGTGGAAAAGAGAAAACCCAAGGCACTTTCCTGCAAAAATATAAAAAGCCTGTACCATGATGGCTAAGTAATAATTGAAACTTAAAAACATTAAGTGTACATGTAAAAGAAATGTTGAGACAGAACCCATGTGTAGCGTCACCACAAGCCTTCTTTAAAGTGTATTCCTCAAACATTTCCTAATTTTTTGGATAGGATAGCCTTATTGCTAACACCTATATAATGAACTCATTCACTCACTCACTTAATATCTTCATTAATGTATTCCAGGGTAAACTGTCCTGCAAATTACATAGATATACAGTTGTTATTAAAAGTTTAGCCTGGCAGAATTTGTGATTTTTTTGTTTTTGGCAATTTTTTTTTAAAGAATATGAATGATAATATAAAAACTTTTCTTCATTCATGGTTATTGGTTGGGTGAAGCCAGTTATTATCAAAAAAATTGTGAAGCGTTAGTTCTGATGCATTGGAACCTAATACTTGATGGTAGGAGGTCAAACAGTCTGTGAGAGGGGTGAGATGGGCCTGCCACAATCTCAGGAGCTCTGTATACACAGTGTGTGAGGAACAGGTCTTGGGTGGAGGGGAGGGAACTCCCAATGATCTTTTCAGCTGTTCTCACAAGACGTTGAAGGTGATGGAAAGGTGGTGGATGGCTGGCCCTTCTCAGTCTCTGGAGGAAGTGAAGATGATGTTGTGCCTTCTTCCCAGCAGAGCTGGTGTTGGTGGTCCAGGTGAGGTCATCGCCAATATGCACTCCAAGGACCTTGGTGGTTCTGACAGTTTCTACCTCAGAGCCCCTGATGTGCATGGGGTCATGGTCAGAAGGCCTTCTATGTCAGTCCATAACCATCTCTTTGGTTTTGTCTAAATTTAGGGACAGGTTATTTTTCTGTGCCCAGGTCACTATTTGTGCCACTACCTCTCTATACTGTCTCTCATTGTTGTTGCTAATGAGGGTGAAGACAGTTGTGTCATCAGTGAATTTGATGATGAGGTTGGATTTGAACTTGGCAGTGCAATCATGGGTTAGCAGTGTGAACAGCATTGGGCTAAGGATGCACCTTTGGGAGGGCACCTGTATGTGCCTGAGGTTCTGCTGCCAATGCACACTGACTGTGGTCTTACTGTGAGGAAGTCCAGAATCCAATTGCAGGTGTGGGAATTAAGGCCCAGCAGAGAAAGATTTTCATCAGCTGCTGGGAATGATTGTGTTAAATGCTGAGCTAAAATTGGCTAGGAGTGATAGAGCAGCATGGAGTGTGTGAGAGATGGCATCAGGAGTGGAGCAAGTGGGATGATAGGCAAGTTGCAGGGGGTCAAGTGGGCACTTCATCATGATGGGAGTCAGAATCCCAGGTGGTTGAAGAGTGTGGCCCCTGTATGAGTCAGGAATGTTTGTGCAAGAAAAAGTTCAGTACGTTTTCAACTCTTGTGGCGAAACTCATGTGCTGGTAGAACTTTGGTGCAACAGTCTTGAAGTTAGCCTAAATAAAATCCCTGGCAAAGATAAAAAGCTATCAGGGAGGTCCGTTTGTTGCTCACTGACTGTAGTAAATTTACACTGCCACTGTAGTAATGGTGGATTCTCTCGGAAAGTAAAATGGGCAGCATCTTACCACTAAAAGCTCCAGTTGTGGTAAGCAGCAGGTAGCGACTACTGAGGCATTAGCACACCAGTCACTGTTGAAGCAAACAGAGCCTGCCCCTGCAGGTCTTACTGGAGGTCTTTGTGTTGATATCCGCATGGAATGATGTTAGCCCCTGAAGACAAATGGCCCTATCGGAGACGCTGTCTTGCAGCCAGGTTTCCTTGAAGATAAACACACTACAGTTCCTTGTTTCAAGTTGGGTGGTCAGTCGGAGTCTGAATTAGTCAAGATCATTTTCCAGAGAGAGTAAGTTGGCCAGTAGTATTGGCAGGAGTGCTGGTCAGCTGGGCTCAGCACTTAGCCTACTGCAGATACCTGACCACTTACCTTGTTTCTGTGTCCTCCTGTTCTTACTGATCAGACCCAACACAGCTGTGTCATCAGCAAACTTGATGATTTGATGCATTGCTGCACAGTCATGAATCAGCAAGATAAACAGCATTGGACTGAGCACACAGCTCTGGGGGGCCCCAGTGCTCAGTGTGGTGGTGCTGCAAATGCAAATTGCAACACTATGCGAACTGCAAGGGGTCCAGTGAGGAAGAGAGAAGGGTCTTGATATGCCCCATGACAAACCCCCTGAAGCACTTCATAATGATGGGTGCAATAGGACAGTGGTTATTAAAGCAGGTCACTGTAGGCTACTTCAGCACGGGGACAATGGCCAATAGTGGCAGGCCTAAAACACCTCAGAACCACAGTATTGCTCAGGGAGATGTTGAATGTCCACTAACTAATCTGCACATCCTCATCCACTCTGCCAGGGATACTGTCTGGTCCAGCAGCCTTCTGAGGGTTGACTCTGAGTAAAGTTTTTCTAACACAGCCATGGACAGACACAGCACCTGCTCTTTGGGAGGATGAATGGTTATCCTTGTTCAGCACATGTGGAGGGAAGGCATCATTGTGACAGGCAGATGTTCTTGTCCTGTAGTTGGTGATGGCCTGGATGCCCTACCATATGCATCCATAGTGTGTCACAGCTGTCTTGAAAGTGTCTCTGGATTTTCTGGGTGTGTGCATGCTTTGTTGGTCTGGGACAGTTTGGCCCTCACTTCTTTTATGGCTACCCTGTCACCCGCCCTGAAGGCAGCCTCCCTGGTCCTCAGGAGCATGCACACCTCCACAGCAATCCATGGCTTCTGGCCAAGACAAGTGGTGATGGTCTTGGAGACAGTAACATTATCAATGCACTTGTTGATGCAACTGGTCACTGAGGTTGTGTACTCCTTCAAGTTGGTGCACTCACCCTGTATTGCAGCTGTTGGATTACAAATTTATAAAATGTTAAATCAAGGTTCCAGCGTAACAGTATATAAAACTGAAAGAGTTATGCATATTGGATTTTACATTTTGAGGAGATCAAGTCTGGCAGCCCAGGTGTCTGAGACATTAACATCTTGTCTGTATGTACTTCCTGACCATATGTTAAATGTGAAACTCAAGGCCAGGCTGTGCCTTTGTCTCTATGATAATGTGAATGTTTGGGCGACACTCTCAGGAAGTTGGATTAGCACCTATACATTTGAATGACACAGTTAGGCTGATTCCCATACTGCATTTGCATGCTTGGTTTAGATTGTCTCCACCTCTATGTATCCCTCTCCCTTGCAAAGTATAAATTCTACAGTGCTGAGCCTTAAGTCAGGCTTGGATGACTACGGCAAAACCTACAGTCCGTTCTCAATAAAGAGTAACTTCTGTTTAAAAGATATCCCAACATCTCCTGGTTTCTGGTTCGACAAGGAAAGGAAAAAAGTTTCCAACACAGCCTACCAACATGTTCCAGTCAGTTCACTTAAAACAGTGCTGAAGAGAGGAGATGGCTCCTTTTGGCCAGGTTTTGACCTGTTTTTAGAACCAGTATGGAGCATCTTAGGAGTGGTCTCTACGCTTTTATTAGAATTAGCCTAACAGAGATGTGATCCAAGTAGATGAGGTGGGAGCAGGGCTTTACCAGGTACATGCCCCTCTCACTGCAAAGTTCACATACTAATGGAATTTAGGAAGCACAAAATAGTCTATAATAGTAAAACAGTCTGCATCTTATGGTCACAACCTCCACTGGCAGTAGAAAGTAGTACAGAGCAAGGCTGTGGTGACAGTGGCAAGAAAAAATCTCCCTCAGTCAACACCAGACAGAAACCTTGAGAGTAACCAGAGTCAAAGGGGAAATACATCCTCATTTGGGTGAAACCAGATAAAAATACAAATGATGTAGCAGAAACTTCACTATAGTTTAACATGAAGTCTATTTGGTTATCTTATAACTGTAGTGGTATTTGTAGTCCTAAATCATTTTACAACCCAAATTCGAGAAAAGTTGCGACACTCATTAAATTTAAATAAAATGAAAAAAAAAAAAGACTTTCAAATCACATGAGCCAATATTTTATTTACAACAGAACATAGATAACATAAATGTTTAAACTGTGAAATTTTACAATTTTATGCACAAAATGAGCTCATTTCAAATTTGATGCTTGCTACAGGTCTCAAAATAGTTGGGACAGGGGCATGTTTACCATAGTGTAGCAACTCCTTTTCAAAACAGTTTGAAGACGTCTGGGCATCGAGGTTATGAGTTTCTCAAGTTTTGGTGTTGCAATTCAGTGGAATTTAGTAGTTCTTGCCTGATATAGGTTTCCAGCTGTTGAAGAGTTTGTGGTCGTCTTTGACGTATTTTTCATTTAATGATGCACCAAATGTCCTCTGTACGTGAAAGATCTGGACTGCAGGCAGGCCAATTCGCCACCCAGACTCTTTTCTGATGAAGCCATGATGTTGTAATAGCTACAGTATGGAGTTTTGCATTGTCCAGCTGAAATACACAAGGCTTTCCCTGAAATAGACGTCGTCTGGAGGGGAGCATATGTTGCTCGAAAACCTTTACATACCTTTCAGCATTCATAGTTCCTTACAAAACATGCAAGCTGCCCATATCGTATACAAATATGCACCCCCATACAATCAGAGATTCTGGCTTATGAACTGAACACTGATAACACGCTGGGAGGTCTCCCTCCTCTTTAGCCCGGATGACACAGCACCTGTGATTACCAACAAAAATGTCAAATTTTGACTAGTCAGACCATAGAACACTTTCCCACTTTGAAACAGTTCATTTCAAATAAGTCTTGGGCCAAAGGACATGACAGCACTTCAGGAAAATGTTCAAATATGGCTTCCTTTTTGCAGGATAGAGCTTTAGTTGGCATCTGCAGATGGCACGGCGGATTGTGTTTACCAACAGTGATTTCTGGAAGCATTGCCAGGACCATTTAGTAATGTTTTGTTTAATTGACCCAATCATGCAGATGAGTGATGCAGTGTTGTCTGAGGGCCCAAAGACCACGCGCATCCAATAAAGGTCTTCAGCCTTGTCCCTTACTTTAGTTTCTCTGAATCTTTTGATGTTATGCACTGTAGATGATGAGATATGCAAAGCTTTTGCAATTTGACATTGAGGAACATTGTTTTTAAAGTATTCCAAAATCTTTTTACATACTCTTTCACAGACTGGAGACCATCTGTCGATCTTTACCTCTGAGAAACAATATGGCTGCCAAAATGCTGAAATAAAAGTACTGCTGAATCCAGAAGCTGTGCCATTCCAACCCCACCCTAAATTTCCTGAACTGACAACAAATAGAGGAGTCTAGCTTAACCCAAGCAATAGCAAACACCCTCAAATTAAACCGTCTTTCAGTTCCAGAACCAACAGTGTTCACCAAAAACCCTTTAAAGTTTAAAGATTGGAAGACATCCTTCAGGACTCCAACAGATCTTGTTGATCAGAAGTCAACGTGCTTTCATGTGGAATGCCCTGCAGGAAAAGTGAGTGAGAGTTGTTCCCACAAGAAACAGCACAAATAATGAAAGGGAAGTCAGCAAGGTTGCGACCCATGCGTTGATACAGCACACGTCTGCCACCTCTAGTATTGTACCAGAACATGTATCATTAAACTCAGAACCCCAAAAGAGAAATTCTCATTTATGCCTTACTCGACACACGGAGTGACTCAACTTTCATCTTTGATGACAGTCACTGAGCTAAGTGTAGATAATCAATTGGTTCAGCTCAAACTCAGCACAATGACAGCTGCAAACACGGTAATGTCGAGCAAAACAATGAAAGGGCTTCAAGTTCATGTACTCAATGTTAAAACATACGTCCAGCTGCAACTAGCCTATACACAAGACTTCATTCTGGTTGATAAGGCACACATCCCTACAAAGGATACATCGCTCCAGTCGCCTCACCTGCAACAGTTGTCAACCACTCCAACACAGTGAGGTGGGACTTCTAATTGGCTACAACTGTCCCTCAGCACTTACTCCCTTAGAGGTAGTTATGGGTGGTGAAAATGAACCTTTTGCACAAAGAACTCTACTTGGATGGAGTGTTATATGGTCTGCCAATCCTCGTTTAGGCAGAAAAGGAAATCTAAGCTTTGTATACAGAGTCACAGTGAAAAAAAAAAAAACAGTGCCATCTACATCAGGTGTGTTGAAAGTTCAGGAATCAGATTTTGCTCTGACGAAGGTGATGACTTACTTGGAGAGGCAGGAACACTTAGCCCACTTGATTACTATGCTGATGGCTTCAGCAATGGCCTTAAGGACCTGGTCATACCACCATCTGTATAGTCCTTCTCCCATGGCCTTAGAGCAGCTACTCAAAATGTGTTCCAGAATTACCACGATTGAAGCATGGTGGAGTTGAAAACAACCCTGTTCCATCTCTGCCTCATAGCACCAGTCCTACCAGCCTGTTGTGATGCAGTCTGCCTCCTTTGCTCTCCACTTCTTGTCAGTGCTCACTTCAATCCTGACTTTGGACACCTTTGGATCACTTGAGTCTATGTACTGTGGCATTTCTCTGCCCTTTGTTGCCTTGAAGTCTTCTTCAATGAACTTCAGCAGCAGTTGCAATTTGTTGAAGTGCACTGCTGCTTAGACTCCTTGGAAGTCCCAGCCATCTTCTGAGGTAGCTGCTGACCTTCCTTTCCAATGTCTCCACAGTCGAGATAGGGACCTCATAGACAAGGAGTGGCCACAAGATCCAGGGAAGAATGCTGATCTGGTACAGCCATGCTATAAACTTTCCTGGCAGACCTGACCAGCCCACTAATTCCAGACATCCATCCGGCTCAGTGCAGGTTGACTGGATGGAGGCCACATCTCACAAACCACTGTCAAACACCTTGCCTAAGTTCTTAACATTCTTCTCAGTGATGGCTAGGTTTGTTGCACCAACAATGTTTAACCAGATCTTGCCATCCACCTTACCTTTTCTTAGCACTATAGATTTTGAATTGACTGGCTTAAAACCCATGCATGCCAAGTCCATCAGCTTTTTGAGTCCCTGCAGAATCCATCGACAACATAGAACCGACTCAGTGGTAATTGTGGTCATCCATGAACTCCCTGATGGGTGGCTGGCATTGAGCTGACTTCATCTTGGACCATTTGCACTCTATTTCAGCAGACTTTGTGAGACTATTCATGGCCAGGAGAGACAGGAGAATCACAGAGATAGTACATCCAGTGATGATCCCAGTCTTGATCTTGTACCAGACTGAAGATACTGCTCCTGAAGAAACACTCATCGTGAAATGAGTGTAGTAGTCAGTAAAGATAGCCGATTCTGCTGGGGACATGATGTTTTGTCAGTGTTAGCTGCACCAGCATATATGTATTTAGCCATATGCATTTGCCAGGTTGAGCCACAACACTGACAGTTTGCCCTTGTTCTCTCTGGGCTTTCTGATAAGCTGTGTTACCACACCAATGTGCTCCAAGCACCCTAACATTCCTGAGATACCAACCTTCTGGAGTGATGTGTTAATGTACCTATTCTTCTTACAGGAAGGTGCACAGCTGGTTGGAAGACTTGTATGTGAGACCTGTAGTTATGATTGCATTCAAAAGTTATGCATCGGATCTCTGTTTTATTAAATAGCTACAGCTAATGTCTTGATATATTTTATCCCAAAATTATTTGTTTTTGAAATTCTTGTATTGAAATATTGGGTTGAATTTGGAATTAAGAGCCTACATGAATAATTCACACGAAGTCCTCTTGATTCTAGCCCAGTTTTCCAAAGGCTTAGTTTTTCCAGATGCCCCTCAAGTGATGAGAATCAGATGAGAGCACCAGGTCATCAGTGTAGAACATCTCCCAAGGACATCCTATTGAAAAGTCATGAGACAATGCGTCAGAAACAATGATGAACAATAAGGAACTTAAGACCGTCCCTTGATGAACAACTACTTGGAAACTGAAATTTTCACTGTACGAGTTATCAATCCTGACTCTGCTCATTGAGTTGGTATACATCACTTGCACAGTGCTAACTAGCCACTCAGGAAGGCCCAAACGTCTCATGGCCCACCATAATACTTTGCGAGGAATGCGGTCAAAAACCTTCTTGAGATCGACAAAGGCAAGATACAAATTTTCACCCTTGGACAGATATTTCTCTTTGAAGCTGTTGCATTTTAAATATTGCATCAGTTGTACCCTTTCCAGGCACAAAGACAAACTGCATTTCATCCCATCATGGGACCCATCAGAGAGCAGGCAGATAATCATAAACGAAGAGGCAGGTAGAGATCATACACCTCAAGCAAACACAGAAAAAAAGGACAGCTTAATATGCACTGGCGGTGAACATAGAGGCAATACTTTGCAAGGAGTGTGTGTGTGTATATATGTGTATATATGTGATGCCTGTGTAAAAAGTGAGGAAAGGTGCTGTGAGGAGAGGTGCATGATGTGAGTATAGTGAGGTGAAGTGCAAAAATCTGTTAAGGCTATGACACAGACTCTGAAATCCTAGAAAAATGAAGAAAGCTATGTTATATGTCCTTTGTGTTTTTAAATGTAAACAAGCATTTTACTCACACTTTTAATAAGTTTTAAAAGATACCACCATGAAGTGGGTGTGAGCACTGTCACATTTTAAAAATGTAAAAAAAAGGGGGGAAAACACACAAACCCAAAAAATCTCCTGCTTTGTTATGTTTCCATGTGATATGTATTAAAACTTTGAATAAGTTAAAATGGATGCAATTACAGAGTGTATTTATACTGCCATGTTTAAAATATGTAAAAATAAACTAGAGACATTTTGATTATTTTACTTTTCTTATGTTCCTATGTAGGCAGTGGTGGCCGGGTGGTAGGGTGCTGGATTACTGATCCCAAGGTTGGGGGTTCAAGCCCCACTATCAGTGGGTTGTCACTGCTACCCCCCAAGTACAGCTAACTGGGTTATCAAAGGCTGCCCATGTCTCTCACTGTCTATGGTGAGAGGCATGTAAAAGAACCACTGCTGCTTTTGGTCAAGAGCTGTCCAGGGAGTACTCTGCCCTCGCCCAGAGTCAGCAGAGATGGGCACCAGCCTCCCAACGACCCTAATTAGGATTAAGCGGTTCAGAAAATTAATGAATGGATGAATGTTCCCATGTAGTATATGCTAAAACAATTATTCGACTCAGGCTCTGTTACTGAATAGTTCACTGTGTTTGACACAAATAAATATGAGGACTGTGGTTAGAACAGTTTTAAACAAAGACATAAATGTTGTGGCTGAACTAGAAAAGCAATGATCAATGTACATCTTACATGGAAAAAAATTTAGTATTGCCCTTAGAAGCATAAACTGCATGAAGTGAGTTTGGATATGTACCACATGCAGGCTCCTCCTAGGAACTTTGAGCAGGCATGATATATCATCAACAATGGCATCCAAAGTCTTCTGTGTTCTGTATAGTTGGGGGTCATTATAATATACATCCCTGTTTTCCACAAGACATACATGTAAGTAAAAACCATTTCAGTCTTGACAAAAAAAAAATCCCTATTCTTTGTTCTACTCAAAGTATGAATTCTAACTTACCTTTTGGTAACATATGAATCACTTTGGACAAGTTTGTAAATTGTTGCCAAGGTCCTCAACATCAGTGCTAAAAACAGAGAGATAACCATTATATGTGTTTATGTGTATACATATATATATATATATATCTCAAAAAAATAAAGGGAACACTAAAATAACACATCCTAGATATGAATGAGATATTCTTATTAAATACTTTGTTCATTACATAGTTGAATGTGCTGACAACAAAATCACACAAAAATTATCAAAGGAAATCAAATTTATTAACCCACGGAGGTCTGGATTTGGAGTCACACTCAAACTTAAAGTGGAAAAACACACTACAGGCTGATCCAACTTTGATGTAATGTCCTTAAAACAAGTCAAAATGAGGCTCAGT
>JBCNYH010000022.1:26414443-26429111 GCA_039654325.1 Tandanus tandanus | reverse complement strand
GGCATTTGATAACCCAGTTAGCTGCACTGGGGGACAGCAGTGACAACCCGCTGATAGTGGGGCTTGAACCCCCGACCCTGGGATCAGTAATCCAGCACCCTACCACTGGGCCACCACTGCCCCAAAAATATATATTTACAATAAAATAAAATACACATAATTACACAAAATAACTTAAAATATTTTAAGAAAATAAAATATCTGAGACCAAATTAATAATAATTTGAAGTCCACAATCCAGTATTTTAGTTATTTTCCTGTACTGAAATTAACATATGCATTAATATACAGATACATTTACAAAGCACCTCCATATACAACTTTTTTTAAAGCATAGGCTGCCTTAATACTCTATATAATCTCATGTTAATACTATTAATATTTTATTAGTATTTAAGAAACACATAAACATCTCCATACCTGCATTAACAGACAAATATAGAAATCCATCAGCTCTGTGTGTGTGTGTGTGTGTGTGTGTGTGTGTGTGGTCTGCAGCACACATCCCTGATAAAACACAATCGCCTACATCCCTGATAAAACACATCAAAAAGGCGGACCGACGGAGTCCCTCACCTAGCAAACAGGTCTACATGCTAACATTAGCTATTGATATCGGGGTGAAATTCAACAATAACTTGAAGTCAGAAACTTACAAATCTTATGCAGGATAGAACAAACATTTTACTGAAAAACTATGAATACTATCTTTGTTACAGGAGAATCCCCATATAAAGTGCTCATGGTTGGACATTGTTTGACCTCATTTCTGAACAACCAATCATTTCTTTTCTTTTTGCTTCAATGTCCAAATTTACCAGGTGCTTATCTGTTGATAATCTGACCTTTGCTCGCTGTGCCACGGTTAGATGACCAGACTGGCATATCATATTATGATGCCTGACACGCGCAATAAACTAGAAACAGCTGTGTTTCCCTCGACTAGGCGATCTGTGTGGATAAACAACACAAAAATAAGGGTAGCACTGCGCGTGTTTGGATAAAACCAGTGATGACGGCACTCATGTCGATACAACCCCACCCTCGATCTCAACAATGACCCATTTGACTTCCGCCGATTGGCGGAAAAGTCTCATCCCTGAATACACCACCTCCTCACCGTGCGCGCGCACACACACACACACACACACACACACACACACACACACACACACACACACATCAGAGATTAGCTTTGCTGCCTATGCAAATCCTTATCATTCAGCAACAGTAAATAAATGAATTAAAAACCACACTCCATTACAGGAGGTGGCAGCACTGGACCAACTGTACTTGTCAAACTAAAATGGAGAAGAGAGAAGTAAATTTATTATACACAACCCAGAGTAGTAGAGTAAAACTCGATAAAACCGCTTTCTCATATTTCTCTCTATGGCTCTGGCACAATGACTTTACCTTTCCTGTGAGGTTTCATGATTAAAAACCTGATTGTTTGATTGCTGATTGCTGGCCCACACCGGTTGGTTGTCTGGGGGGGCCTGGTTCTCCTGGGCGTGGTGCGGGCCTTCTGCCTTGGGGAGGGGGGGTTGCCTCTGGGCCCTTGGGGCCCTGGGCCCTTTGCTCTGGATGGCCAGGACCTGGCGGGGTCGGCGGCTGCCGATCTTGGCTCGCCGGGGCCTGTGCCCCATGACCGCGGGGGGCTCTGGCAGGGACTCTCCTCTGCCACCCTCTGGGTGGGTCCGGGGTCGTCTTCGGTGTGGGGTGGCTTGGGTTCGTGCTCCGGGATTGCTGCTGATGGCCCAGGTCTCTGGGCTGCCCTAGTCTGCCTCTAGCCTCTTTGGAGGTGTGGTCGCATTAGCACGATCTCACTCACCACTCCTCATCACTGATCACTCACTTATTCCTCATACTCTGCATGCTGACACAGTCACTGAGTTGTCTATTAGGTTTATACACCAAGAGAATTTTTTTTTTTCTCTGTGACTGTGTATCTGGTACTTTGGTTATTGTTGTGATACGTTTGTGATGTCTTTTTGATTGGGTTATTATTTAGCAAACTCTTGATTACTGTCAGCTCTGTTTTTCTGTAAAAGCCGCAGGAAAGTTGCTGGTGTATTTATGTACAAATGTAGCAGTTTTTGTTGTCTTGTGATAGTTTGGTTTGAAGGGTCGTTGCCTTATATCTATAGAGTTTTTGTCTCCCTTTCTTCTTTCTGCTTTCCCATTTGCTTCTTTTTGCTGTCTTCCTTCTTTTTTTGTCCACTCCAGTCAGGTCCAGCAAGATTATATAGATTCCATAACACAATTCAACAGTAAATAAATAAATAAATGACTCAGATTATCAAGAGGAGCCTTATACACATAAACCTCCCCTTGGAAAAGCACATTTGTTCGGCACAACACAGCAACCAGACTGCCATTGATGGCTTGCTATGATGAAAAAAAAAAACCCTGATTGTTCTGTAAGCATTTTTTAAACTGCATTTATGAGCGCACACAGGTACTTAGCGTGTGATTTCAGATGTCCCATCAGGCATGGTGATGTTATATTTTGGTAGCCCAAACCAAACCGAAGATGTTGGATTAATGAATATGTGAGCCATGATTTAGTCACAATCCTGTGAATTCTTGACACATTCTGCACTTGGAAATGTTCTTCCTTTCAATATTAACCATAATTCAAAATTCTACTGTTGATTTTTTTACAATTTGAATTTACCAAACATTTACACAATCCCTTATTACAATCAGTCCAGCTTATCTCTTACCCGTGTTTTCCAGGGTGTACTAATATCTTGGACCGATTTTAAACAAAATAAAGTAATTTTAGTGACGTCATTAGTTGTTTTCTTTGTGGACAGGACAATATTTTAGGCAGGTATTGTGGTATGAACAATTCACAGAATTACAGTTTAAGGAACAAGAATAGCAGTAATAGGCAGATGCAGTTTAAAAAGAAATTTAAGAGGTAACTATAAGTAGGTAAGTGAGTAAGAGAGAAACAAATAAACCAAAAAACTCCTTACCTGCTGTCTGCTCTTAAAGCCCAGCAGCCCGAGATCCTAGCTCCAGAAAAGCCTGGCAGTGTGTTCATGGTGAGCAAACAAGAGAAAAAAAGCACCTGACTGAGGAGTGCACTTATATATCAGCTTACCGTGGAGACAACATGTATGCACACAGGGTCACACAGAGATATAAGGGTATGAAATGAATAGCATTACATTTCCACCGGCACGTTAGTGTGTGGTGCCAAGTGAAAGAGTTTTAACCAGAAACTAATAGAGTTGGAAATAACTAAAGAGAAAAAAGGAGAGAAAGAAAAAACACAATTGAAACAAAGCTATGATTTAAACTTTTTTCTTCTTCTTTTTGACATTTTAAGATATTTTTTTCAGAAACGAAATTAAGTTTTCAGAAGTGCTGCTGCCAGAAGTGCACAGTGCCTCACTGTTTCTATCTCTCCCTCCCTTCTGAACTATTCTGTCAATGTAAGTGGGTAAGTTCTCCCCAGAGATTTTATTGCCAGTGGTATTAATAGTTCATGGTTGAAGCCGTCTGCCTGTCAACAGAACACATCACCCTACACAGGCCTCCAACAGCACTGGGAATCTTGCAATGGCACTTAACGTTGCAATGGAGCAATGAAGAAAGACTGTTACTGCCTGCTGTCCCAAAATCAAGTTAGCAATAGTGGGAGAGAAAATTATTGGTCTTTATTGGGACCAGGTACAGAAATGAGAAACTGTGAGAAAATATCAGTGTCTGTACATGTTTGTAGATCCAGTAGATATAAAATGTCTACACACTCCTGTTAGAATACCAGGCTTTTAATGTAAAAAGACTCTAACGGCCCAATCTCATTTTGGTGATTCTTTGGCGACTGCCTGTGATTTTTTGAGTTGGTAACTGTTTCAGAGTGTCTCAGACCAACCAAAATGTGTATGTGATGTCCTAAATGACTCAAATAAAACAATGCTCAGATGAAAATCTCTGATGGTCGGCTACTAGGTCTGAGACTGTCTGGAACTAAGTCCCCAATGATCTGTGACTATCTGTAATCGACCACAACAGTCTCAGACTGTCAGCAATATAATCACGGATAGTTGGCGACAGTCACTGTGTTGCCTTTAAGGCTTTTCTTTAAATAAATAAATAAGTTAGAGTTAAAAAGGTTTATAGGTTTCAATAATTAATATTAAAGGTGGTTACAAATTGTTTAGATAAATAATTCATGGTTTCTTTACTTTTGTATTAAAAAATATTGTCGATAAAATGTACTTCCGGTTTCCGGTTACGTACTTCCGGTCTCCCGGTTTCCGGTCGTAGGCAAGACTCCATGTGCAATTAACAGCATGAGAATGTTATCAGATGCCATCCGCGCTGAATTTCAGACAGGAATGCCGTAAGTTCATTATACTACAGTTTATTCAGATGAGATCGGATATCAATGCTTATTTTGCTAAGATATACCTTTGATGCACTATATGCACTTTGTTTTTGTATGTGATGACTGCATTTGTAAAGATTGAGTTTATTTTCTTTTATTACAGTTTTCACCACACAGTTCATGAAGGCAATTAAACACGCTTCAACCAAACTCCAGGGTCTTCATTTGTGGTTTAACTCGGTGTCACCAACATCTTTGTTGAAAACACTACAGTCACCGATTAGTCAATTATCATGTGTAATTGTCCAACATTTGGAAACAGGTTTCAAAAAAGGGGCGATTGTCAACAACAGGTGGATTCCTAACTGACAGTCAGCAACATAAACCATGATATCGGTTGCAGACCCATCAGGCTCTCTCCTGACCTAAAAACTGATCGAATCGTCTACATTGTCGTGGCTTTATCACCCAAATGAGATCGGGGCTTAAAAGGACCATGAAAGGATAAATACTTTCAAAACTTTTTTTCACCTTTAATGTAAACTATAACCTGTAAAATTCAACTAAAATATAAATATTTAATGGGAAATAAATAAATAAACTTTTAATTATCTTGTTCCCTGAATATGCCAACACACATGATTTTGCCGTAACATCTATAATTCTAAGGTTATTTTGATTCTGATTCTAATAAATCTATTTATTACAGAGATATCAGTTGATAAAGTTAAATTAAAAAAAATAATGTTTACTGTTCATAGCTTAATACAGTAGGGCCATGAACAGGCTGTGCTGCATGTGCAGATTGTGTTCCATGTGTTGTTTGTTTACTACACACATACATATTTATATACATCATTGATACAGAACACGTATAAAGCAATTAAAAATGTGCTGCGATTGGTATGTATTCGCTTGCCACATAGGTCAGGTTGTAAAGATGTTCCCAGACTCGTGAATTGTAGGTGAATATTATTATTAATAATAACTTAAAATTACTCATTAATTCTATAGCATTTTACTTAGAAATTAGACATTATATTGAAATACCTTTTAATTTTAATAATTAATCAAAGGTACTTTAACTATTATTTTCCTTGAATTTTTATGTTAATTCCGAATACAGCCAAATGTGACTTTCTGTTCTAAAAGTAAATAAAAAACAACAATCCTTGAAAACAAACAAAAGTAGGTCCTAGGGTTTGGTGTTAGCATCAACATTTTAATTATGTATTTTAACCATTTCAAAATATGTACCAGGGCTCAGTGAAAAAAGGCCATAATTTATGAATTTACTCAAAGCTAACCCCTGTACATACCCCTAAAAGTTACGTACCCCTGTAAAACATTGCTTTCACCTAAATAGTCCCTGTACTCAAATATTAGGAGAATTGCAACTTTGAGGGGCATGTACAGGGGTTAGCTTTGAGCAAATTCATACATTTTGGCATTTTTTCACTGAGAGACCAGGTACATATTTTGAAATGGTTAAAATACATAATTAAAATGTTGATAATACCAGCAAGCACTATTTCCAAGGACCTACTTTGGTGTGTTTGTTAATTTGAACATCATGAAGGTGTCTGGCAATCATGGCAATGTTTGCAGAGGCACTATTGACCTTGAGTGATGTTTTTAATTTTTCAATATTATGTTATATTTGCCACAATATTATATATTTAGTTATAAACAACGCCATTTAATTGTTTCCCTGTAATAAATATAGTCTTGAAAGTGAAATTAAGTCTTTGCGACAAGACGTTTGTCCAGGCAAAAATGGGAATGTAAAGATTAGAAGAAATTTCTTTCCAATACTGCTGCTAGCACATAATACTCAGTACTGACTCTGTGTGTGTGTGTGTGTGTGTGTGTGTGTGTGTGTGTGTGACACTATGCCTGAAAGGTTAAATGCTGTAATCAAAATAAAGGGTGGCCACACTAAATATTTACTTTACTCAAAAAAGAGACTGTTATTTTTGTTATTACTATATATTGTATGTATGCTTGTTTACTTATTCTCATCAATATAATCCATTATTACATGAAATAAATACTTGAATAGTACTTGGTTTCTGATTTATCTTCATTTTGATAAGTTGTATAAGTGTACTGTATTTTTTAATTTCAGTTCATTCATGCTATGAAAAAGTTGAAAAAATTTAATTTGTGATACCTTTTCAATTTTTCTGAAAAATTGATATTTTTAATGATTTTGCTTATTAGCCATACTTTTACCTCAATATATTTGTTGGAATTATTATTTTTTGGTTCTCACTGCCTACAATAGCATCGTTCAATATATTTTCACCAAAAAATTATAGAGAAGTAATTTTTTACTCCTTTTTATTAGGAGCCTTTTTAGACAAAAGTAGTGGGGTATAATCTTCACTGCACAGTACTTTACAAACATGTAACTATGAAAAACAAACAAAGACTAGACAAGATACATGACGGTTGGATTACGGAAATGACTGTACCAGAACGATATTAACGGTGACAAAATATTGGCAAACTTTGGATCACGCCTGAGACCAGTGAGAGAGCATGATGATGATTAAGGTGATTTAACAGAAAGGCACCATGAGTTATCAGAAAGTTAGAAAGTTGTGTTACCCTTCCCTTTTGTCTGAACTGGGCTCCCATGCTTTTTTGAGATGCTGGGTCACTTGTTGATGTGGTGTGTCTCTGGCGTGTTCCATATTGGGAATAATTGGAGTGGCATATTCATGGGTTTCATGTTGAGCTAAGCATCTTGGTGGCGAGTTGGCCTTTCATGAACCTCCTGAGTCTCTCTTTGAAGAGTTTTCATGTCTAAAGATGAAACTGTTTAATCATACTATATGTGCATGGCTGGACGGTTCCTACAATGCATCCTGAATTAAATGAATCTATCAAAGGCCTGGGCAATAAAATGAGAGTGACATGTATCATCAGTAGAGACTGCATCAACAGAAAATAGTTTGATTGAATGTTGCTCAGTTTCAAGGATTTAGATTTAAACTAAAGTGGTCACATATGACGTTACCAAAACTTTGTTTCTGTGTGCATTTAACCTCGCAGTAAACTGGTGTCTTTTTGCATGGAGTTCATGCTCTTTCTGTATTTGTGATGTCTCGTCAGATTTGTTAGGGTTTCCTGTTCTGGCTTGTTTTTTCTTGAAATCCCTAACTTTCTTCTCGTTTCAGGTCCCTTGACTTCCTCCCTTAGTGTGTTTATCTAACCTCCTGTTGTGATTGTCCTCCCTTAGTGTGTTTATCTTAACCTCCCGTTGTGATTGTCTGCTCCGCCCTGATTGTTTCCACCTGTTC
This sequence comes from Tandanus tandanus, assembly GCA_039654325.1. Lineage (NCBI taxonomy): Eukaryota > Metazoa > Chordata > Actinopteri > Siluriformes > Plotosidae > Tandanus > Tandanus tandanus. Next base: position 26,421,455 of record JBCNYH010000022.1, on the reverse strand, counting down.
CCCATTGCCTCATGTGAATATATTGTCCATGTCTCCCCCTGTCCTGTTGCCAGATCGTCATATGCCTTTGACGAGAGCTAGTATAGCTTATCGAAGTGTTCATAGACCTTGCCTTGCTTCTAGTAGACCTGCTACGACATTCGAGTCTGTCTTTTAGAATCTTTAATTAAAACCTTTAAAACCACTTCTGCCAAGTCTGTCCTGCATTTGGGTCTGCCTGTCATTTGTGCCTTCGTAACAGTACGATCTGGCCAGACATGGACCCAGCGGACAGCGACACGGTCAGTCATGCGCTGACTTTTCAAGAGCAAAAAGTCCAAGCTCACGTGACCCAGCTCAACACCATAGCCACGGGAGTACAGCAACTCGCGGAACGCCAGGACCATTTCCAGCAGGACGTGTGGACGCAGGTGAATCAGCTCAACGCAGAGCTGCGGCAAATTTCCACTTGCTTGGAACAACTGGCTTCACCTCCGCCAACTACGCCGATGTCCCCACCGCCAGCCTCAACGTCGCCACCTGTAACCAGCCTGCCTCGCTTATCCGGAAGGTGCCGCTCATTCCTAGTTCAATGCGATTTACATTTCAGCAATGATCCGGCTGCTTTCTCATCAGAACAGGCCCAGGTGACTTTCATGATCTCCCACTTGAAGGGAAGAGCAGCAGCGTGGGCTACGGCGGAATGGGCTCGAGGAGCGGCGGTGTGTCAAAGCAACCAACAATTCGTACAAACACTCACCCATCTGTTTGATCAGCTCGCGAAGCTTTGAGGGCTCTGCTTGGGTTGCGTCAGAAATCCAGAAGGGTGATAGATTCAGAAGGGTGATAGATTATGCCATAGAGTTCCGTACGCTGGCTGCCGACAGTGGCTGGAATTCCCCGGCCATCAAAGATGCCTTCATCAACAGGCTAAACGACGACATCAAGGACCAGCTTGCCCCACACGAGACTCCAGCCGAGTTCGAGGATCTAGTAGACCTGGCGATAAGAATCGATAACCTGCTTCAGGAGAGGGAGTCGGAACGTCGCTGAGCCGCCAGGGGGACCATCATTCGCGGAGAGCTTCGTCGTGAGTTTCGTCAGTCTTCACCTCCCAAAGCAGAGTGGGCGCCCCGTTCAGGTCAGAACGCCAATGCCGCTTAAGAGAGGGTGCGTGCTTTATTGTGGACAGGCTGGCCATCGTGTGGGTTCATGCCCAGCAAAAGATCGGGCTCCCCAGGCATGAGGAGGGCGCTGGTGAGCCAAAATAGATCCATAGACTCTCCTCGCAGAACACTGACTACAGTCACACTGTTAATTAACGGGAAAACTATTCCTGTGCAGGCACTCATCGACTCAGGGGATGATGAGAGTTTAATGGACCATGCATTGGCCAAAAGATTAAACATCAAGACAGAACCTCTCATTCAGCCCATCTCTGCCCGATCCCTAGATAACAAACTTTTAAGCAGAGTCACTCACAGGACTGAAACACTCACCATGACAATAAATGAGTCTCACAGTGAATCCATTTCCTTTCACTTAATTAGCAGCACACACCACTCATTAATACTAGGGTTTCCATGGTTGAAAACTCACAACCCTTACATAATCTGGGAGACTGGGAAGATTAAGAGCTGGGATCCTGCCTGTAGTTTGTCCTGTCTCGTCTTGTCCTCTTCTGTTCACAGAGCCGCGGAAACGAAGTCTGACCTGAATCCGGTACCGGCTCTCAGCGACTATCCTGACCTTACGAGAGTCCCGCCATGCTACCACGAATTGAGGGAAGTCTTCAACAAGACCAAAGCCACGTCCCTTCCTTCTCATTGGCCTTGGGACTGCTCGATTAACCTTTTGCCGGAAGCTCCCATTCCCAAAGCTAGACTGTATGCCATCTCTGGTCCCGAGAGAAAGGCCATGGATGACTACGTTGAAGCCTCGCTGCGAGCCGGCATCATTCGCCCATCCTCATCGCTGGCGGGAAAGGGCTTCTTTTTTGTGGGGAAAAAGGATGGCTCGCTCCGGCCATGTATAGACTATAGCGCCCTGAATGACATCACCCACTTCCACTCATTTCCTCCGACTTTGAGCTGCTCTAACAGGCCCAAGTCTTCACCAAGTTGGACCTGCGGAACGCATACCATCTGGTCAGGATCTGAGAGGGCGATGAATGGAAGACAGGATTTAACACTCCCACGGGAAACTATGACTACCTCGTCATGCCCTTTGGACTGACCAATGCCCCAGCGGTCTTCCAGGGCTTCATTAATGAGGTCCAACGTGAGTACTTAAATGACTTCGTCTTTGTATATTTGGATGACATTCTTATTTTCAACCCTGATCTTACCACCCACCAGCGTCACGTCCGTCAGGTCTTGAGTCGCCTATGGGAGAACAAGCTGTTCGTGAAGGCGGAGAAGTGTGAATTCCACACCTCCTCAGTCTCGTTCCTGGGCTTCGTCGTGTCCCCTAACCACGTCCAGATGGATCCCAAGAAGGTTAGTGCTGTCTCTAACTGGCCGCCTCTCACATCACTAAAGAAGGTACAGCAATTTTTGGGTTTTGCCAACTTTTACGGAAAGTTCATCCGCAACTTCAGTGCCATGGCGGCACCTCTTCATGCACTGACTTCTCCGAAAGTCACTTTTCAGTGGGGTCCAGAGGCTGAGGGGGCTTTCCATAGACTGAAAAGACTGTTCACCACAGCACCGGTCCTGACGATGCCGGACCCCAAGCGTCAGTTCATCGTGGAGGTGGATGCCTCCTATGAAGGTGTGGGGGCCCTTTTATCTCAGCGATCCCCAAAGATAACAGAATTCATCCATGTGCCTTTCTCTCTCGCAAGTTATCTCCAGCAGAGAGGAACTACGACATTGGGAATCGGGAGCTGTTGGCCATTAAAGTGGCCTTGGAGGAATGGAGACATTGGCTGGAGGGGGCTGAACAACCTTTCCTAGTGTGGACGGACAACAAGAATCTGGAGTACCTCAAGTCGGCCAAGAGACTAAATTCACGGCAAGCAAGGTGGGCTTTTTTTTTTAGTCGGATTCGATTCACCCTCTCCTACAGGCCGGGCTCTCGGAACGCCAAACCTGATGCTCTGTCCCGCCTGTATGAACCAGAACCAGCTGCCAAGGAACCGGAGCCTATCCTACCACCTGACAGTGTGGTAGGAGTGGTTTCCTGGCAAATAGAAAATGATGTGCAATTGGCACGTCAGGGTGTACCTACTCCAGAGGGCTGTCCACGCAACCGGTTATTTGTACCGGAAGCATTGTGCTCTTAAGTTATCCACTGGGTGCACACATCGTTGCTAACATGTCATCCTGGTGTCAAGAGAACTGTGTTTGTGGTCAAGCAGCGTGTTTGGTGGCCTTCCCTCGTCAAGGACGTGGCTGAGTACGTCGCGGCCTGCTCTGTCTGCGCCAGAAACAAGGCGTCGAGACAGATCCAGATGGGGCTTTTCCAGCCGCTTCCGGTGCCGCATAGACCATGGTCACACATTTCGCTGGACTTCGTCATGGGTCTGCCTCTGTCGAAAGGTAACACGGTAGTGCTGATAGTGGTAGACCGTTTTTCCAAAATGACACATTTTATTCCATTGTCCAAACTGCCTTCTGCTATAGAAACTGCTCAAGTCATGATCTCTCAGGTTTTTCGCATCCATGGTCTCCCCCAAGACAGGGGCCCCCAGTTCATATCTGGGTTTTGGAAGGAGTTTTGCGGTTTTGTGGTCCCTGCCGTTGTGATTGTCTGCCCTGCCCTGATTGTTTCCACCTGTTCCCCATTGCCTCATGTGGATATATTGTCCGCGTCTCCCCCTGTCCCGTTGCCAGATCGTCATATGCCTTTGACGAGAGCTAGTATAGCTTATCGAAGTGTTCATAGACCTTGCCTTGCTTCTAGTAGACCTACTACGACATTCGAGTCTGTCTGTTAGAATCTTTAATTAAAACCTTTAAACCACTTCTGCCGAGTCTGTCCTGCATTTGGGTTTGCCTGTCATTTGTGCCTTCCTAACAGTATTTGTGTAGGATTCCTCTGGGTTTGCCCATTTCCTCTCACAATCCAAAGACATGCACCTTAGGCCAAATGATTACCCCAGTTGTCCATAGGTATAAACGTGTGTGCAAATGGTGGCATGTTTCTTTCTATATGTTGCAATGTACAAAGTGTAGTGTCATCATATCAAGAGCCAAATATTTCTCTGAGTTCTTCAGAAAAATAAAAAGGTTGTGAATGCCCAAGTCTGGGAAGCATAGTTATTTATATTATTAAAAAAAATAAAATTCCACTTTGATGTTGATGACTGCAAAACACTCACTGTTGGAACAAAAGTAAAATTAATTAGAAAATTTATAAGGAATATTCAAGCTATTAAGTTATTGGTAGCAGGAAAAATATCCAGGCAGTAGTGGAAGTGATCAGGCAGAGGAGTGTCTGGGCTTCCCTCCTGAGGCTGTTGCACCTGCAACCTGGATAGGTGGTAGAAAACAATATGAGAATCTGGGACCAGTGTAAAAAGGGGCTATAAACTACATTGCTTTTGGGCGACAACGTATCTCTCTCTCTTTGGCTATCGGTTTAGCTCACATGACACTCTGAGACATGCTCACTGTTCACACAAGCGTCCAATGAACATGCCACACATGACACTCTGAGACATGCTCATTGGACACTTGTGTGAACACATTATGCTGGAAATAGCTGACAGCAGGGAAAATTTATTTTTATTAGCATTTATTCATTCATTTTCTAAACCGCTTAATCCTAATTAGGGTCACAAGAGAGGCTGGCGCCCATCTCACCCAATTCCGGGCAAAGGCGAGGAATACCCTAAACAGCTCGCCAGGCCATTGCAGAGTCAACCCCCAGGCAAACATTCACATTCACTCTCACACCTAGGGGCAATTTGGAACCATCAATCAGCCTACTGTGCATTTTTGGACTGTGGGCCTAAACCGGAGTATCCGGAGGAAACCCACACAAGCACAGGGAGAGCATGCAAACTCCACACAGAAACGCCCCAAGCCCGGGAATCGAACCTGTGACCTTGCTGGGAGGCAAATGTGCTAACCAGTGTGCCACTGTGCCTATTTGCATTTATTTATTTATTTTTAACCACCTGCTAGGTTAGCTAAACTAAGCTTTACTTTCTTATCTCTAAAACATCATAACTTTACATAACTTCAAACTACACTGAAAATCTACACCCCTCTTCTCACTCAAGTTTAACAAGTGTTATCACTGTACACAAAAAAAAAAGGAGAAGATCTCAGAGCTACTTTTTTATTTTCTTTATTTTGTGTACTCTTGTTTTCTTTTTGCAGCCGGAGTGTGTTCAACTGTGCCGTACTGGCATGTATTTGCATGTAAATCGCAGCAGCCTTCATTATATTTTTGTCTAAAAAGTGGTTTCTTATACGTAATATGCTGCTTTCTGCTGTACTAACATTTTTTTAATGTAAAATTTCATTTTGTGCTGGAAAACTAATGTTTGGAAATCTAAAGTGTCTTTTGTACTAACTTGCTAATATACAAATTATAAAATAAAAATCTATAGCCAAGTTTATACAAAAAAAATTAAATTAAAAAATAGGCTCCTAAAACTTTTGCACAGTACAGTATATGTGAATAAATGTACAAGGCTGCACATGTGTTAATATGTAGATATATGTATGTGTATGCATATATAGGAAATACTGTATGTAGGTATGTATATGTGTACATATAGGTATGTGTTAATATATAAGTATGTATGAATGTATATGCACATATATTGCTTAGTGTATTTTACCTTAGTTGTCATTTGTGCACTTTTATAATTGCTGCTGTACAGAGAGCAACAGTTAACAATAAATATCATCTTATTTTATCATATTCACTGTCAAACATGTACCTTCAAAACCAAATATGTTAATATTACAAACTGCATATTTTTTAAATCTTTAGTGACAAGTAATATCAACTTTCTCTGTTATTTAATATAAAATATAATGTATTATCAATGAGAGAGAGAGAGAGAGAAAGCGAGATTAGGCTCGTGCACCTGAACTGGGGCTCCTGTCCTTCCATCAAGTTTTGCGTTTCCTCTGCGAATTGTTACCTGAGTAATATTTGTTTATGTGCAAGTCTATGTGGATATCTGTGACACTTTCTTCTTTGCAGTAGGTTTGGTTCCTAATAAATCTTTGTTCTGTTTTATTCTTGAATGTGTGTAATCTGTTTATTATTTGCAGGTAAGCATCTTTCCTAACAGGGTGTGCTTGTGCTCTAGTGAGGTAAATAAACAGAAAATGGTGGTCACATACCAAATGACCTCCAATATAAGTGCACTCTGTAATGTATGAATACCTGCAATACACTTTCTAGTGAACTATTCTTTTGCAGAGGCAGGAATGTGTATTTTAGTCCACATTAGAACTGTGAGGTAAAGGGAACTTCAGTTTATTGGCTTCCTCGTCAGGACGTAACGGTCCAGTCTTACATAGGATATAAGTATGCTTAAATATGTTAAATCTTACCTTCTAGCCATGTTGAAATCATTAGAACAAGAAAATATGTAGATAACAAAGAAATAAATCCAGTTTGTTTTAGCGAGCAGCATTAGCTCTCCAAAACGCAGCAAATGTGGTGACGTGATCTGCTACGTCAGAACCTTGTCTAACAGGTTTGTTAACAGCGTGCAAGCATGCAGCCCTCGTCAGTTTCAAGTCAATTTAACGACCATTGGAGCGATGTCAGTGAACCTGACATTGATGAACATGATTTAGGGAATCTTTTATTCGCATATGAACCCATGGGGGGAAGGTTTGGGGTCATGTTTCAGTGAAGATGGAGACGACAGGGAAGAGCGTCTCGGAAACACTGCATGGTGAGCACTGTCTGTGATCGGATTTCAACCCCATATTGTGTAAATTAATTATACACAAACCAACATATGCAAATATATCACGTAGCTATACTGTGTATAAATATATAGCATATTTAAATCTACTCAAGCATCTATAAAAATTAGTAGCTACATAAAGGG
>JBCNYH010000022.1:26372808-26384251 GCA_039654325.1 Tandanus tandanus | reverse complement strand
CTGCTCTGTCTGCGCCAGGAGCAAAGCGTCGAGGCAGGCCCGAGCGGGTCTTCTCCAGCCGCTCTCAGTGCCTCACCGGCCTTGGTCTCACATTTTGCTGGATTTTGTCACAGGCCTTCCCCCGTCGAAGGGCAACACGGTAGTGCTGACGGTGGTTGACCACTTTTCCAGGATGGCTCACTTCATTCCGCTGCCTAAACTGCCTTCAGCCAAGGAAACCGCTCAGGTCCTAATTTCCCAGGTTTTCCGTATTCACGGTCTCCCCAAGGACACCATGTCTGACAGAGGCCCACAGTTTATATCAGGGTTTTGGAGGGAGTTTTGCCATCTTCTGGCTAACCCCCGGAGTCCAACGGCCAGACAGAGCGGCTGAACCAAGAACTGGAAACCTGCCTGAGATGCCTGGTAGCGCAGAATCAGTCCACCTGGAGCGAGCACCTCACGTGGGTAGAGTATGCCCACAACTCACTCCCCACGGTGGCCACCGGGCTCTCACCTTTTCGGGTCGTCTATGGCTACCAGCCGCCACTCATTCCGGCCAACAAACAGGAGGTGACGGTCCCCTCAGCACACGCCTTGGCCAGAAGGTGCAGAAAAATGTGGGCCGCGGCCAGACGGATGCTCCTCAGGGGACAAGCCCGCATGAAGACAGCGGCGGACCATTATCGCCGACCAGCACCAGCCTACGCTCCCGGCCAGAAGGTTTGGCTTTCCACCAAAGACCTTCCTCTACACGTCCACACCAGGAAATTGGCTCCCAGGTTTGTTGGTCCGTTTCCGGTCTCCAAGGTTATTAACCCAGTCTCTGTGCATCTGAAACTCCCCAGGTCCCTCCGAGTGCACCCGACCTTCCATGTCAGCAAGCTTAAGCCAGTCCGAGAGAGCCGTCTGGTGCCTCCCACCAAGCCCCTGCCGCCACCCAAGATGGTGGAAGGAGGACCAGTCTACACGGTCAGGAGGCTTCTGGCGGTGTGCAAGAGAGGTCGGGGGAGACAGTTTTTGGTGGACTGGGAGGGCTATGGACCTGAGGAGCGCTCCTGGATACCCGCAAGCTTCATAGTCGATCACAGTCTGATCGACGATTTCTACAGGCGGCACCCGGATACACCAGGCCCGTCAGGAGCCGGCCATAAGTGGGGGGGGAGTACTGTGAGATCCCATCAGATGTGTTAGAGTCATACCTGCCTCATGATCTGTTCTGGCTCTTTCCTTTTTCAACTCACCTGACTTCCCCCGGCGCGGGCGGATCGCCGGCTCCGCCCTCATTATCCCAACCTGTTCCCCATCACAGCCCAGGATAAAAGGCACGCGTTCCCCCCGTCCCGTTGCCAGATCGTCTCGTGCCATCACAGAGAAAGTTTATCTCACAGTTCGCACCACGATCCAGCCGACCGTTCGAATACGCTTATGCACCAAGTCACCCTGAGTCTAAAAAAAATAAAGGATCCCTGTTTCAGCTCAATCTTGTCGTGTCTGTCCTGCTTGTGGGTCTGTTATTCCTGTGTGCCATTGTAACAGACATTAGTATCAGAAAAGCGAATGTTGTCCAATACTGAACAATACCTCCCACCCGCTTCACAACCTGCTGATCAGTCACAGAAGCATGTTTAGTGAGAGAATAAATGCTCCACTAAATGACACAGGAAATCATTCCTGCCTGTGGCCATTAAACTGTACAACTCTATTTGCATTTTGCACTACATTTACATTGTACTGTTTTTGATATTGCTAATCACTGAAAGGATACATTCTGTATCTGTTTGTATAGATATTAGTAACTTCCAACTTTAGACTCACACACACACACACACACACACACACACACACACACACACACATATATATATATATATATATATATATATATATATATATACACACACATATTAGGGTGTGTCTAAATTTCAAAGTTTTGAAATGAATGCTGGCCATATGGGAGAAACAAACTACATAGTCATAGCAGTGACAACTCATTGACAGTGGGGTTTATACCCCTGACCTTGGGATCAGTAATGGAGCACCCTACCACCAGGCCGCCACTGCCCCCTTGTTGTGGATCCATGCAGAATACACCCTGGACAGCTCGCCAGGCCATCGCAGGGCAGAAACACGCTGATGGCTATGCAGTCTACTCTTGACGGAAATCTGCAATGGTTCTTTAACATGCCTCTCACCATAGACAGTGAGAGACTTGGCCGACCTTTGACAACCCAGTTAACAGCACTGGGGGTCCAAAATAATTTATTTATTTAATGGAGTGTGGTATCAACTACCCAAAAAGACTGAGATGGGCTGAGATGATTACTCACTTGGCCATAAGGAAATGCGATACCTGGCAGAGAGGGATGGAATGGTCAGAACATGTCTCTGTTTAATGATGCATGATTCAAAAAACAAAAACAAAAAACAGACAAACAAACAAACAAAAATACCCAGACCAAAAAAAACAAAACAAAGCCAAGTGAGTAACACAAGTGATTTTATTTCTGCTTGTAGTACATTCTACAGATGCACAGTATATCACTTTAAAACAACATGATAACTTAATGATGCCTTTTAAAAATGATATTTCTGTAGAAATACACAAAAAAGAACACAAAAATCTGTATATTATTTAAAATCCACTAACACCACATTTGGGTTATAGTTCTATATTTCCTTAGAACATCCAGCACTTTTTAATAAACATCCCTTATGCTTTATAAAGAGCTAGACATACAGAGTGAAATACATTACATTATCCTAGACATGTAAAAAAACCCTACATTTCATTATCATTTTTTTTGTTGTCTCACAATGTTATGTTTATAATCGAGAAAAACTAATATATGTATACACAAGTTCAGTGCTCTCCATCTACTTAAATGTAACATAAAACCTTAAAAGTTATAAAAGAAGTACCGGTGTTGCACCTAAAATTTCCTTGCATCCTATAATTTTAGGTTCTCAAGAAATAAAAGTTATTGTACAACACCAAATTTTCCCATCTTTAATAAAGCCTAGCATTCATTACATATTGGTCATTGAATTAAACAATATTCCAGTAAAAAGGCAGAAGCACATCTTCAGTCAGATTAATATCATGAGGTACAGTTCAGAGTTTTTTTCTATATCTATGTTCTCGTTCATGTTGAAATAAATAAACTCTTTCAGTTATTTATTTCTTTTCTAAGAAAACATGAATACCTCTACAAATTGCCAGTCAATTAAAATGGCCAATCATACAAAGAGGCAAATATGTTTAAATATCACACTGACTGTGAAAAAGTGTGAGAGTACTACTACTAGAGTATTTTAAAAGTACATTATCTCTGAAACAAATGGTCTGTGTGTATACTGACCATGCCATGAAGCGTCTATATCTTATCCAGACGTTCCATACAGGCTATTGCAATTCAATAACCCCAGCTATTCAAAGATTTATTTTAGATAAAAATATATATACAGTAAAATAGATTCAGAAAAAAAATAAATCATGTGATTAATAAAAGTAAGAGTAAAAGCACTCTGTAAGGAATAATGAAGCAGAAGGCTTGAGTTTCAAGAACTTAACAATGCTTAGTTGTTAAAATATGCTAAAGTGAAAAAGAAACATAAAACATCAAAGAAAAATTAATATATGGAATATCAGCGTGTGTCAACATGTTTACACTGAAATAATTTAATTTGTAAAAGGATTAATGAAAGGTTAAGAACAGTGCCACATTTTTCTTTTTCTGAGTCACTAACATGGAATTTAAAATAGCTTGCACCGACCAGCAAAAAGGCCTGGTTTATGTCCAGCTATGGAGTTTTGTGGGGTGTCGGGGATCATATCTGCACTTAATGTGAAAAATGTGTCTCTTATTTTACCAAATAATAAAAACAACTCCTCCTACAACTTATTTAGTAGTTTTAAATCACTGAAATATTGTTGATGGTCATTAAAAACAAGCAGAAATTAAGCAGTTTTCAGATTTTCTTGATATTAAAAGGGAAGCTAATATTGTGAGAATTATGTGGAGGTGGCAGTGTGGTGAAGTGAACTGAGAAGGGGGATGGGAGAGGTGAAGCGTGGATAAAAGACAATTGTAATTAATGAAAGTTTTTTCAAATGAAGGAGGGCTGGGTGGAGGAAGAAAGAGAGCATGACCAGCATAGAACTGCATGTGTGTGTGTGTGTGTGTGTGTGTGTGTGTGTGTGTGTAATAAAAGTCTGTCTCCATGTGAGAGCAGTGTAGAACTGCCTGCCTACTCTCTCTTCATCCATCAAAGTCATTTACAGGATTACAAGCATCAATAATAATTAATTTAATATTATTATATAAAACATGGGCAGCATGGTGTTGTAGTGGTTAACATGTCTGTCTCATAGCAAGAAGGACCTGGGTTCAAGTCCTGGGCACATTTCTTTGTGGAGTTTGCATGTTCTCCACGTGCTTGCGTGGTTTTCCTCTGGGTAGTCCGGGTTCCTCCCACAGTCTAAAGACATGCATATTAGGCTAATTGGCTGTTACAAATTGTCCCTATGTGTGAGTGTGACGGTTTTGTGTGTGTACCCTGCCTTTGTCCGGAGTCAGCTAAGATAGGCTTCAGCCTCCCCACAACCTGAGTAGAATTAAGCAGTTCAGAAAATGAATTAATGGATGAATGAATATGATGTAAAGTGTCCTTAATTTTATGGAATCTCATCCTATCCTTTTTAGTGGGTTTTATTCAAACCTGCTACTTTTTTTCAGGGGGTTCTGTAATTAAACTTTACAAATTATTTCTCTTCGTGCTAATCTCTGAGTGGCATAGTCAGTATCCTTCTCTTACCTCTTTTCTTTACCCCTTCTCATGCCACATACACAATGCAGAAAGACAAGAAACACAAACTAAAAGTTTTTTATGGTTTATTTTCCGATTTTTTAAACGTGACAGCGCTTCAGAACCTGCAAAACCTGCTTCAGATTGACTGTGACAAACCCTAAGTTTTTGTCTGCTATTCGGATTTAAGCATTATCATAATGGATAATGTCCATTAACCCTGACATTGCAAACCAATCAGATTGCACCATCCCTTTGTAGCATATTTTAACATTGATGATCTTGTTACAGTGGTGCCTGCAAGGAGCGGGTTGTACAATGCAAAAAGTGAACTGTCAGTTGTGGAAGTTGATGTGTTGGATGCAGATAAGATTAGCAAGTGTGAGGATCTGAATGAATTTGACAAGGGCCATATTGTGTTGCTAAATGACAGAGTCTATTCATCTCCTAAACAGCTGGTCATATAGAGTGTTCCTGGTGTGCAGTGGTAAGTACCTACCAAAAGTGTTCCAAGGAAGGGAAAACAGTAAACTGACAAGATTTCATGGGTGCCCAGGTTTCAGTGATCCACAAGGAGAATGAAGGCTAGTACTTATGGTCTGATCCCACACAACACACTATTATAGCACAAACTGCTGAAAGGTCAGTTAAAGGTCAGTTATCATCCCAATCCCCAATCCAAAAACCTCCACAGTTCTTCAGGAAACTGCTTCTCCACCTCCCCTGAAACACTGATTGTAAGTGTGTGCGCTAGACTGCCAGTTTGGCTTCCTCCTCCCATTTACAGTATTGTCACTCTCTGTGCCTTCTTTGCTCTGATTGGTTGCCTTTTTGAAGTGGGTTGCCTTTCCTTTCAGTGCACTAGGAGTCAAAATGGGATGGGCAGAGATACCGCTGTACATCAGGGTAAAGGTAACTCTAACACCACTATTCAATACAGTAACAGCATTTATGGGTCAAAAACGTGGAACAAGCATCATATCTCCTACATTGCAACTTGCAGCGAATGGGGCTTCCCAGCCACAGACCATTCAGGTGGTTTAAATGTTAAAGCTGATTGGTGTATTTACACTGCCCTGCCAAAAACAAAGTCCTGTATTTTCCTTTGATTACAGCAATGGCACAAGTTTTATTTCAATCCAGAGTTGTATTAATTTTCCATTGAGATCTTATGTTGAGGGTGGGAGTGCTGTGACGATTTTCGAGTCCATCTCAATCACTTTTACTGGGGCTAAGGTCAGGAATCGTGTGAATATAATTCCGCATGCTCCCTGAATCACTTTTAGTATCGGAGCCAGAATTTTAGGTCCACCAGGGTAGAAAAACCCCAATGGTGTCATAAATTAGTTATATAGTACATTCAGGTATTCTGCTGACTTAATTTTGCTGCTTTCATGAGATCACATAACCGTTTTCCCATCGCACCAGAGTATCTTTATGCTTCCTAGCAAACTCAACTATTTTCAAGTGGTTTTCTTATAACCCCAAAGCTGTTAAGTTCCTATGAGTTTACAGTATGTGTGTGTATGTTACTACTAATAATACACCAATTAATTTTAATAGTTTTACTCTTTAAGGATGCAGTGACATCTTTTCCATGTCCATAGAATACATCATCTGACATGGCTGTTTAATAAATGAGAAGGTACTCACTGCATCAGTTAAAGGTAAATAAAGGCTTTTGAATATTTATCTTGTTTGAATCCAGGTGGTGACTTTTTTTTGGCAGGGCAGTGTTCTGCTACCTTTGCAAGCCTGTTAGCATTGTTGCTAACTACTTCCTTGTCTTGCCTGTTTGGTCTGTCTGTTGATCTGTTTCCCCTTCACCCTTGTGTTTGAGTGCCTTGTGTGCACTCAAACACACCCTTGTGTGGTCCTGAGATTTGTGAACAGGTAGGATTGTGCATGCACTTACATTTCATCAGGTAAGTGTTCTTAATTGTCTAGACACACTAGTTAACTGGGCAGGTAGCGCCCCTCATTTTTTTTTTTTTGTAAGCTTACCTTAGTAGAGCTACGTAGTTTCTTCTGTGTTCTAGTAGTTAGGTGAGTCCCTTAAATACAATACAGGTTTTTTTTTTTACTTTGTTAATTCCTTGGCACTGCCCATGTTCTCTTTCCTGAGTGAGGTTAGATTCACTGTGTCCTAGTTTTATGGTTGTCCTGTTTCCCTTTGTCTGTAAATGCCAGCCCTGTTGTTGACAATAAAAGCCCGTCATTTCTCCAACCTTATATAAAAAAACACTTTCCTGTAATCAACCTGCAATCTTAAACTGGTATTGGTCCTGCATTCGGCCCTAGGTCCCTTCCTTCTGAGTGTAACAAATGCATAGAGACCTGTGTACACATGATTTACACACAAAATTAAAGCCCACAATTATATTCTCCCAAAATATTTCCATTTAGATCAGTCATATTGTTGGGCTAGTGTAGGGTATTAATCAGGCTAGTCTCATCCCATGAGTCATATGAATGACATTATCTGAGCCAGACAGCTGATGGTTACTCAAACATTTCACAAAAAAATGTTTGTTTGTTTTTTAAGCATCAGAAATTCAGATTCTGTAATTTCAGACTCCATTCCATATTTATTATTTCTTTTGAACTGGGCTGTAGCATTTTATCTGTCAGTTCATCACACACGATTGAGCACAAATCCAAAAAATAATCTAAAAGTAACTGCAAAGTGCTTCATTAAAAACAGTTAAAAATCATAAATTGGGCATACACAAACATTGTAAAGAAACAGGACAAAGTATGTCCATCATTTCTGAATAAAAACACAAAGCAGGTGAGGTATATTGTGGAAATGAGGAACAATGGTGCAGTCCAGATGAAGTCACAAAAAAGTTTAAAATACATATGTATTGCTTTCTTTATATTTTTACAGCATCGCTGAATATACAGTATACCTGCAGCGTGTTGTATGTAAACCCCAGTGCCTGTGTTTTGTTTCTGTTTAAAAGACCTGAAATTAAGAGTTATCATTTCCTGCCATGTCCCTAAGCAACAATATATAAAAACAGGTGACAGGTGAAGTGAATAACTAATGATCAAGTTCAGTGCTAACTGCCTAACAGCGCAATGTATTATACAGGAAGTGAAGAGTCAGTTGTGGAAGTTGATGTGTTGGAAGCAGAAAAAGATTGAGTGTAATGATCTGAGTAACTTTTATAAGGTCCATATTGTGATGTTAAATGACTGGGTTTAATAATCTTTAAAACGGCAGGTCTGTGAGGTGTGTCCTGCTGTGCAGGCGTAAGGACCTACCAAAGGTGTACAAGGAAGGAAAACCAGTAAACTGGAAGAGTATCATGGGTGCACAAGACTCATAGATGTGCATGGGAAACATCTGGTCTGATCCAGCAAAAGAGCTACTGTGAACAAACTGTAACCAGGAGACTGATCTGGGGCTAGGCAGCCACATACTGTATGTGCTCTGAAATCTACATATCAGCATTACTTGTTTCAGCAGTTTGTGCTACAGTAGTTCTTTGATACTCCTTGGACCACCTTTGGTAAGTAATAATCACTGCATAAGAGAAATGTGTGTGTGCCCGTGTGTGCGTGTGTGCCCGTGTGTGCGTGTGTGCGTGTATGTGTGTGGAGAAGAAGTACCCAGTCCTGTTCAATTTTAAATCCAATTTCCACAGAATGATTAAAAGTTCAGTTTTAAATCATCTAGAGTAAACCGATCAGCGTGCCAAGAGCATGAATGTTCATTAATGTGTGCATGCATGCGATCGACAGTATTTTCTCACTGCCAGAATGAGTTTTATTTATTTATTTTTTTTCCAGGCGTGATTGTCCTTTTGATGTTCTACTTTCCTGACCAGCTGAAGAAACAAGCACTGGTTCTTCTGTCAAAACTATCTATCTTGGTTTGAATGAACCACTTATGGCATGATGGAGTGAATGCACAGAATAAAATGCGTAACTCTAGGATAGAGAGCATGTTTGGGGAATAATAGATTTTGACACGTTAGTGTTGACACAACACCTACCAACTGAGTTTGACTGATGATATACTTAGTCTATGTCCTAGTGAACCTAGTGAAGAATGTATTCACTAACAGTGACTTTAAGTCACTCTGGGCATCTGCTAAATGCTGTAAATGAAAATGTAAATGTCTAAAGCTAATGTAATAATGGCAAATTTATTTATATGTTTTTAATTCTGTGTGAGTGGGGTTGGGCAGTCATCAAAATAAAATTTTTCCAAAACCACAGGAGGGCCATCTACTTTTTACTGTTTGAATAGAATTCTGACCAGCGGCTCTCAAAAAAACGCCGCATGGAGTGTCCAGCCATGCCCACCTCTGAAGTGTCTTCATTAAAGAGCTCACAGTTGTTAAAGACCAGCAGAGCATCTGCAGCAAACTCTTCACAAGTATTATAGCTGCAGCAAGGAACAGATATATTTACTGATGTTAGTACAATAAATATTCGACCTGGGAAATATCATTCATTACACAGTAATCTCAGTTGTTTGAAATAACAGCATTCAACAAAGCCCAATGAACTTTATTTTAGTTTAACACACACACACACACACACACATACACTCCCATATCAATCTTACCCTCCCTGCAGAAGCTTTTCCCGCATTGTTTGGAAATCCATAGGGTTTTTAATGATGCGGCGATACCCTGGCACAAGTCGGGGATTGACTGGTTCTAAGAAGGGCCAAGCATCAGCATGGGATTCCATCTCCATCAAAATAATTCTTGGAAAGAGACAAATACATTTATTACATTATTTAATGTAACACTGTTGCTTTTAACAAAGACTAGTTAATTTTGAAGCTATGAATGAAAATAAGCTGTTATTAACCCATGTCAAGCTTTTATTGACCCTCATTTTAAAATTCTTAATTAAGATATAATACAATGGAATACAAGTTAACAAAAAAAGCAACAACTGTAAGTCCTGAATGTTTGAACTCACTCGCAGTATGTGAGGTCAGGTTGGTTTCGTGTACCCATGCGTCTGCGTTTGGATGGTAAACAGCCTGTCCTGCTGGAGGGGCCAGTGCCATATTTTTTCTGTGTATTCATGTTCTGCCTATGCCGCCGCTCCTCAGTGTAATTTTCAACTATATAAGCACGGTGTCGTTTTTGTGCATTTGCTCTCTGTCTGGCTGATAGTTTTGGATGACAATCTTCACCAGTTTCCTTAGAATCCATAGAAATAATCATGTTATAAACCAAATATAAATGCATTCTGAAATAATTTTAAATTTACTTGCTTATAGTTCATAAGGGTTTGCGTTTCATGCTACATTACCATAGAATTGCAGGCAGGACAAAACCAGTCACCTTCCGGCACCTGAGTGACCTTTGGCCTCAGGCAGAACATGTGCCATCCACAATCACAGCCATCACATAGCAGCAGACACGCATCATTGTCACCCTTATGGCACACATGGCATGTCTATAGACACACATTCCAATGAATAAATGTAGTATGATACAAGAATGTGATCTTGTCATGGCCTGTTTGGTTTGAAACACATTAATTCACCCAAAATGTTATACTTTTAAATTATGAAAGACATTTTAATTATATAAACAGAGGAAAAAAGTTGAATGTAGTTGAAAATGAAGAGATTACTTAATTAATTTTCCTAAATCAGCATCTCTGTGAATGGTAGCTATTTATTTCCAGTGTCTGTGTTGAAATTCCAAAACAAACACACCTCATTTAATGATACACTGATTTGGAGATTACTTAAACCTAAAAGTATAAAAGTATAAAAAATCACTGCTGTGGTCATCACTTTACTCTCACAAGAGGACCAGCTTAGAAAATAGGATAACATCAAGTGACCCACAGATAGAAAGGCTGCTGAGATTAAGTGCATGGCATGGACGATTTGAAACATGTTCCGATTTGACAATTTGATTTGAAGCAGGGTTAAAAGTCATGCAAAGCCAGAAAAAAAACATCACTGAGAAGTAAAGAATAGCCAAAGCTGAAGTTTGCACTCTGATGCATCTTACATGCCACGGTATCTTGCATCCATTGTGAAATTTGATGGCGTCTGAGGGTGTGTCAGTGACAATTTTTTTGTTTGTGACAGATGCATGATCCAATCCATGTACATGAATATCATCAAAGAAATGTTGTGGACTTCTGATCTGACAGTTTTCTAACTCTGAAGACTGGGTTTCCCAACAGGACAGTCCTCCATGCAACACAGCCAGGCCAAAGTGTAGATGGAGAACCTCAAGATCGGGACCCTGTCACTGCCAGCCTAAGGGTGTGGCAACCAAACCAGTTGGCAACTAAACCATTTTAGAATTTACACACGTGAGGAATTCTATCCCAAAATTTCAGGTAAAAATTCAAAGTGGTTTTGGCCCAAGGGGTTAAAAGTTTTGGTCCTTTTAATTTTGGACTTTCCGCCCCTTTTGGACTTTTTGGATAATGAGATTAATTATAACTAGCCATTAAATAAAATGAGAAGACCTTAAAATCTGGAGGAGCCTGAGAGACTAGCCAAAGAAGAATAGGCTGGGATTCCTCAGGAGACATGTCTGAGAATTTTTGCAAACTACAACAAATTCAAATTCAATTTTATTTGTCACATACAAAATCATACACAGTACAATATGTAGTGAAATGCTTTGTACGACTGTCCTAAAATTTGAAG
>JBCNYH010000022.1:26344426-26358341 GCA_039654325.1 Tandanus tandanus | reverse complement strand
ACACATACATACATACATACACACTGTATGTAAACTCAGACAACATTCATTTATTTTTAACTACGTCAAACAAACAAAGACTAAACAAGACAAATGATGATTGGATTATGGAAATGACTATATCAAAACAATATAAATATACATAATTATATTTTTTATACAACTGAGCACTTGAGAGTTAAGGGCCTTGCTCAAGGGCCAAACAGTGGCAGCTTGGTGGTACTGGGACTTCAATCAATCAAATTTTATTCATAAAACACTTTACAATGATCACAGTTGATAAAAGTGCTGGACAAGAAATAAAAACAAGAATAAAAATATAGTACACTCATAAATTTATACATATCTGTTCATTTCACTAGTGACACCACACTCAACTGTCGAAGGCTGAACTGAATAAATAGTTCTTTAGCCGGGCCTTGAACAGGGGCAGGTCCAAGATGGATCATAACTCCAGGGGCAGAGAGTTCCAGAGTTTCAACCCCGCCACTACAAAGGCACAATCACCCTACTGTTTGCACCTGGACAGTGGGACCACCAGCAGGTGTTGTTTGGAGGAGTGCAGGGCTCTGCAGGGCTGGTCAGGGGTCAGCATGTCACATAGATAAGGAGGTGCAAGGCCATGGATGGAACAAAAAACAAACAATAGGACTTTAAACTGAATTCTGAACTGAACCAAGAGCCAGTGTAGAGAGAACAGGACAGGAGTGATATGGGTGTTGGTGAGGAGCCGAGCAGCTGCATTCTGCACGAGTTGTAGACAGTGAAGAGAGGCCTGATTTACTCCAGTGTAGAGGGCATTGCAATAATCCAAGCATGAACTGTTAAAGGCGTGGATTGTTTTTACAAGGTCATTATGGCTGAGAAATGGTTTAACTTTGGCCAACAGGCGAAGCTGAAAGAAACTTGCCCTGACCACAGAGTCTATTTGTTTATTGAGTTTGAGATTACTGTCTAAAGTCACTCCAAGATTCCTAGCTGCATGGTTGAGGTGGGTGGTCAGAGGTGTGAGATCTGGAGCCGCGTTTGCTGAGCTGGAGGCATCAAAGAGAATGAATTCAGTCTTTGACTCGTTCAGGCAGAGGAAGTTTTGTGACAACCATTGTTTAACGTCATGCAGACACGTGTGGATGGACTGTGTGTCTGGGGAGATAGGGCAGATAGATTTGTAGATCGTTTGCATACACATGGAATGAGACATTATGATGGGATATCACAGAACCTAAGAGCAGCATGTACAAGGAAAATAAAACAGAGCCCAGAATGGAACCCTGTGGCACAGCACAGGACAGTGGAGCTGGAGAGGAGGAAAAATCACTGATCATTATGGAGAAAGTTCTTTCTGTTAGGTATGATCTGAACCAGTGCATCACTGGTCCCTGAAGGCCCACCTGCTGGGCCAGGTGGGTCAGGAGGATGGAATGGTCCACTGTGTCAAAAGCTGCAGTAAGGTCAACCATTACCAGCAACGCAGGTTTATTAGCATCCAAGGACAGCAGGATGTCGTTTTTTAATTAGTGGCCTGTCCACGACCTGCTTAAAAACAGTTGGGACAGACCCTGACCTCAAGCTGGTGTTAAAAAAATAAGAGGAGACATGACCCTACTGTGTCAAAGACCTGTCTAAGCACCTCGGATGAAACAATGTCCAGAGGACAGTTAGTAGGTCTCAGCTTCTAGACAGCCTCAGAGAGCTGAGAGAGTGATACTGGCTCAAACACATTAAAGACAGCAGGAGGGGAGAGAGGTAGGGTGCACGTCTGAGACACTAGCCATACTGTTATTGATACTCTGTCTAACTGAGGCCACTTTGTCAACAAAGTGATGGAGAAACTCATCACAGGTTGATTCAGACACATTTTAAAACACATTATCAGAGGGATTTGTAATAGACTGAATTGTACTGAGCAAAACGTGGAGCTGATTACAGCTAGTAGAAATGACACTTGAAAGGTAATTACATTTGGCTTCTTTAACAGCATTTTGATAGTCAGAAAGACAGTCTCTCAGAATGTCCAAAGACACATGCAGCTTGTCTTTCTTCCACCTCCGTTCAGCCTGCCTGCAGCACCTCCTCAGGGCTTTCATTCAACCAGGGATTTCTTTTAGGTTTGATGGACCAAAATCTCTGAACAGGTTGAATAAAAAGAGACTAACTCCTCTGGGCACAGAGGAGGTGCACGTTCACCTTTAGCATGAAAACCATTTCTCCTGAAGACAGCAGCAAATTCACCAGCTGTAGTAGAAGTGAGGGTATGGCGGCTACAAGCTGAGTCAAGTGATTTTGCTGGAGGCAAAGGAGCTGTGAAGTCAAATATAATGGGGAGGTGGTCTGAACTGCAGGTGTCCAGTATTTCTGAGATAAATATTGGGAGACCATTTGAAACTATAAGGTCCAGTGTGTGACCATGTTTGTGTGTGGGGGCATTCACCGATTGAGTTAGGTCAAAAGAGGTTAATAGGTTTTTAAAGTCATTAACCAACTGACTGGATGGACAACAAACATGAATATTTAAGTCCCCACATATTAGAAAGCTATCATATATTGGCAGACACAATCTGATGCGTGAAAGGAATCACCCAATCGTCATTGAATAATCTGCAACAAAAGGACATTTTCTGGATGCATAATGCAGGGTGAAAATGTATTGAACAATGCTATTGTAGGCAATGAGAACCAAATAAATAATTCCGACAAGTATACTGAGGTAAAAGTATGGCTAATAAACAAAAACACTGAAAATACCAATTTTTCAGAAAAATTTAAAGGTGTCGAAAAATGTTTTTTTTTTAAACTTTTGCATAGAATGAATGAACTTCAAACCATATGGAATGGTTTAGCAAGTGAATAAATAAAAATATGTGAAGACTATGCCTGAAAGGTTAAATGTTGTAATCAAACTAAAGGGTGGCCACACTAAATATTGACCTTTTTTTTCTCAAATAAGAGACTTTTATTTTTTTTATTACTATATATTGTTGTTTGTTTACTTATTCTCATCAATATGATCCAATATTACATGAAATAAATATTTGAATGGTACTTGGTTTCTGATTTATCTTCATTTTGTTAAGTATATAATCATCACTGCACACTACTGTATTTATATACAGTATGTTTATTAATTATGGACTAGCTGACATTGCTGACTGAGCAATGTCACAGCCAGGCCCATCCAGTATTTCTTCTGATGTTTTAATTGGCTGAAACTTTATATATATAAATATCCAGAGACCAGACATCAGTAAATAGACACCCAAAATTTCAGAATGAATATTTGCTGGTCGAAGAAGAGGTCAGTCAGAGTGACCTTTTTATCACTTACCTTAAGCTGCAGATCAGCTCCCACCACCCTGTGCTCCAAATCCTCCACCACCTGCAGGATGCTTGTGTCAATTTGCATGGCATGCTTCTGCTCTTCCCATGACTGCTTTACTGCCTCCAGTAAGGGTCGATCATCCTCCACCTTGAGATGAAAGATAGGATCTGATGTGTACAAAAAAAAAAAAAAAACCCCAACGTAAGAAAATCATATCAAACACCGGGGTCGACCCAGAACACGCTGGAGGGACTATGTCTCTCGGCTGGTCTGGAAACGCATCCGCATCGCCCCCAGAAGAGCTGGAGGACGTCTGGACCTCACTGTTCAGGCTGCTGCTCCCGCAACCCGACCCCGAATTAAGCAGAAGATGAAGTTGACTTCTCTAACTTAAAAATAAATTAATAAATAAAAGTATGGACGATGCTGTCTTTACTGTGACTATACTGACCAGCAATAACATTAACAACATTATGACAACTGAGAAGGGGAATGAATAACATTGCATAACATTGCTCTTATTACAGTGCCACTTGCCAAGAAATTGGATGTATTAGACAGAAAGTGAACAGTCAGTTCTAGAAGTTGATGTGGGCGTTGAATTCACAACATGCACACTGAGGTCATGGGTATGGAATACATTAAGCAACAAAATTTAAATGACAATTTGTTTTGCAACTGGCAATTCACTAATCAACTAAATAAAATTTTTAAAATAGTCCTATTGACCATGTTCCCTGGGGAATCATGTAGGGGTGCTGAAGGAGTACAAAGTACCAGGCCCACTGTTGCGAGCTATCTGTTGCATGTATAACCAAAGTGAGAACTTAGAACGCATTCTCGGCACAAAGTAAAACTCATCCATTGCGTTTTGGACTCCGTCAGGAATGCCCCTTGTTACTGATCCTGTTGGTGGAAATCATGTACAGAATCTCAAGACGTAGTCAGCCTGAGGGGGGTGTCTTGTTTGGGATTGCATCTCTGCATTTTGCAAATTATATGTGGTTATTTTGGCATCTTCGAAACGTGAACTTCAGCACTGCACTGGAGTCCTCTAAATCTGAAAGGCAAAACTCTTGATTTACCACTCCATCTTCGTTCAAAACCTCACCTATATTTAGGAGATTTGGGTAGTGACTATAAAAATGAGATTTTTATCAACCAGCTGAAATGAGCTTCCTTCATAGAGTGCCTGGGTTCAGCATTGGATATAATCTGAGGAGCTCAGACATCCAGGGGGAACAGGGTAGAGTTGCTGATCCTCTGCATTAAAATGCGTCAGCTAAAATGGTTCAGGCATTTGATTAGGATGCCTCCTGGTTGCGTCCTTTCAGAGGTTTTCCGGGCATGTCCAACTGGGAGGAAGACCCAGAACTTGCTGAAGGGATTATATATTCCATCAGACCTTGGAATGCCTTGAGGTCCCTCAGGAGGAGTTAAAAAGTGTCAACAGGAAGCAGGATGCCTGGGTTTCTCTTCTAGACTTGTTACATCCACGACCCAATCTCAGATAAGCAATGAAAAATGGAGGGATGAATCTCATCATGGAGTTTGAAATTGCATTTTAATTTTAATTTAATTATAATTTTTAATCCCATATGCAAAGTGACAATGCAATCCTTAATTCAGCTAATTTGTTTCACCTCATTATTTAAAAGGCAATCCAATAGCACCCCCCGCAATTACGTTACATGTCAGCATGCAGTGCAATGGAACTGGCAACTGTATATTAAATTTTCTTTTAAACTTTGCGGCGTAGTGTTTAGCACGTCCGCCTCACAGCAAGACGGCCTGGGTTCGATTCCTGTGCTCGGGCGTTTTTGTGTGGAGTTTGCATGTTCTCCCCGTGCTTGTGTGGGTATCCTCTGGGTACTCCGGTTTTCTCCCATAATCCAAAAACATGCACATTAGGCTACTTGGCTGTTCCAAATCCCCCCCTAGGTATGAGTGTGAGTGTGAATGGTTGTGTGTATGTTGCCATGCAATGGCCTGGTGAACTGTCCAGGGTGTACCCCACCATCGCCCAGAGCCGGCTGAGATGGGCACCAGCATCCCCGCGACCTTAATTAGGATTAAGAGGCTTACAAAATGAATAAATGAGAATGAATTTTGATGTGATAATTTAAATATCGAAGTCCTGAACATTCAGGGGATGGCTGATATGATAAACACATTCCAGAGCCCCTTATGTCTCTTAGTGAACATCTCAGCAGACCTGGCCAGTGAGTTCCAGTGAACTCCCCCGTGTGTGTGTGTGTGTGTGTGTGTGTGTGTGTGTGTGTGTGTGTGTGTGTGTGTGTGTCCCATGTGACCCCCAGAAAATCGAAGATAAGAAATTTCAAACATTTTTCAAACCTGAGAAAAAGACACTCTTAACACTCTGACTTAAAGATAATCAAAAATAGGGGTCTAAATCAGCCCAATGAATGCCTGAAATAAAAAGCATTTCCCAAAGTGTCATTAATACAAGTGTACCTTATAAATTTTAATCCAACCTTACAAAAAAGCTCCAAACATAGGGGGCAACTCAGAATTAGCTGGCTGATGACATAATGGAGGGAACACAACTGATTAAAGATGGCAGATTACACATCAGGTGCACCTGAATATAACTCTGAACATGACCGTGATTATAATGATTGAGATGCTTCTGAAGAGAAGAACTACAGTTCAGCTGATAGTGGAAAGATATTTGAATTTGATTGTTACTAAAATACAGATGGATTGGGATTCAGCCATATACAGTCATATGAAAAAGTTTGGGAACCCCTCTCAGCCTGCATAATAATTTACTCTACTTTCAACAAAAAAGATAACAGTGGTATGTCTTTCTTTTCCTAGGAACATCTGAGTACTGGGGTGTTTTCCAAATAAAGATTTTTAGTGAAGCAGTATCTAGTTGTATGAAATTAAATCAAATATGAAAAACTGGCTGTGCACAAATTTGGGTACCCAAGTAATTTTGCTAATTTGAATGCATGTAAGTGCTTAATACTAATTACTTGCAACACCAAATTGGTTGGATTAGCTCGTTAAGCCTTGAAGTACAATGTTCTGGAATGGCCGTCACAGTACCCTGACTTGAATATCATCGAAAATCTATGGGATGATTTGAAGCAGGCTGTCCATGCTCAGCAGCCATTAAATTTAACTTAACTGGAGAGATTTTGTATGGAAGAATTGTCAAAAATGCCTCTATCCAGAATCCAGAGACTCATCAAAGGCTATAGGATTGATCTAGAGGCTGTTATATTTGCAAAAGGAGGCTCAACTTAGTATTGATGCAATATCTCTGTTGGGGTGCAGTATGTCACTGCTGAAATACTACTGTTTCCATAAGGCATGACATATATTAAAAGGATGTTGCTACTTTGGAAGCTCAGCCAATGATAAACAAGAATCCCAATAATTAAGAGGGGTTCCCAAACTTTTTCATATGACTGGAAGTTTCAGCCTGACCTAATGGAGCCTGTCCAGTGACATACTTGGCCTGAACCTTACATACTGATAATGATCAATTATATTTTCCCTCATATTAAGGAAAGTAAGAGTTTCTGTGGGTAGAATTAAAACCCCAGTGTTATTTGTATTAGTTACAGTACTAGCCTTAACCACTCCAATTAACTTTACACAAGTTTTAACTGTTGCATGGATGTACACAACTCTGAAAGACAAAATTCCACAACATTTTCATTGTCAATGTCCAGAAGAAGTAGATTGATTCCTTCAGAAGTCTGTTGCTCCTCAGTCAAATCTGAACCGAGCTGAATGAGAGTCAGACAGACTGTGTACAAATGGACGAAATTCAACTGTTACCCACTCCAAAAGTGATTGACCAACAAGGATCACTCTAAGAGTAATGTGTGTAATAGTCAGCGAGGTCACAATGGAACCCTGAGTAACTTTTAGGTAACTAAAGGGCTGTTTCACATTGGCTAATGTTAACGTTCATGAGTCCACCTTCAGGAAAAAGTGAATGATGGTCGACATGCCACTGCTCGCCAAAAAGACCATTGCTGCCAATCTGCAGTTTCATGTGCAAGATCACTTAGACAATCTAAAAAATATTGGAAAAAAAATATTTTGGGGATGGATTAAACCAAATGCATCTTGGCCAGGACAGCTTGCTATCATTACTGGAAAGATGAATTCTGATTAACAGTTCTAAAGGAAACTATCAGAACATCTATCTGTGAACTAAAACTCAAGAGAATGTGGGTCATGCAGCAAGACGATGACCAAAAGCACACAAGTTGCTCACCAAGTATTGGTTACAGAAGAATAAAGTTAATATTTTGAAATGGCCAGGTCAAAGTCCTGACCTGAATCAAAATCAAAATGTTGTGGAAGGACCTGAAGCGAGCACTTCATTTGAGGAAACCCACCAGCATCCCAGAGTTGAAGCTGATCTGCATAGAGGAATGCGGTTTGTATTCCTTCAAGTCGATGTGCAGAACTAATTAACAGTTACCGAAAATGTTTAGTTGTAGTTACTTCTGCACAGTGGGATCACACCAGACACTGAAAGCAAAGATTCACAATCGTTTACCACTTACAGACATGCAATATTCAATCACTTTCCACATTAAATAAAAATAAAGTACAATTCTTTTTTCTCATTTGTTTACTTTTAGGACTCAAGTGAAAATCAAATGTTTTTGGTCATATTTATGAAAAAAGATAGAAATTTCTAAAGGGTTTACAAACTTTTATCCATCACGGTATGTGTATAAATAGATCACAAATCGTGTGTGTGTGACAATCTAGACACTGTTAATGTTGTAAATGACTATTATTGGTGGAAATGGCTGAATTTTTAATACAATATCTACATAGGTGTACAGAGACCCATTTTCAGCAACTATCATACTTGTGTTCCAATGGTACATTGTGTTTGTTAACCCAAGTTTATCATTTTAAAAGTATAATTAATAATTATAAAACCCTTCCCATATAAATCACCAGTCTCAATTTTAACAGTGAAGAGGTGACTCCTGGAGTAGCAAAGAAAAAGTCATATCTGAGACTGGTCAGTAAAAGGAAAAGATAAAGATTGACAACAGAACACAGACAGTGAACAGAGGAAGGTTGGGGAAAAAGTAGTACAAATAGATGACTCTAACTTTATGATGTTTGAGTCAAAAGAAAAATATCTGTAAGGTACACTATAAAGGAAAAAGATCCTGGAGGAGTGCTTGACCATCTGTCGAACATGGTCTGGGGTGCTTTGGTGATGGTAAAGTTGGAGAGTTGTACAGTGTAAAAGGGATGTTAGACAAGGAAGGCTATCACTCCATTTTGCAACCCCATTCCATACCCTGTGAATGGAGATTGATTATAGCCACTTTCCTCCTACAACAAGACAGTGACCAAAAACACTCCAAACTACGCAATAACTATTTAGAGAAAAAAGGTCATTTGTGTGTGTGGTTTAAAAAAAAAAATAAATAAATAAATAAATAATTAAAAAAAAAAAAAAAAAACAACCCTCCTACTTTTTTGCTAGTTTGGTGGGTTGAATCAGATCAGAAAAATATGTGTTCTTTGCTTTGGGAAGCTAAAATAATAATCTTTCCTAGTGGTGTGCAATGAGGTACAAGTTTTATAGGCCTTTAATGTAACATATGTGACCCGATCTGGCAAAATGAATGACCAAAAATTAAAAAATGAGTTAGTGATGGGGTTGAAAGGAGGACAGTAAGCATTACAATGATACCAAGTTTGTTGACATATCTTGAGAATTGATGAAGGATAAGTATTCCTTAAATGTTCTTAGCAACCAATGGGTTCCTTCTATTGACATAAAACTTGGAAGGTAATTTGATTACATCATTTCCCATAATTTCAAGGGGAAAAAAGTAAAGGAGATGTCAAAATTCGAATTTAAATTCAATTTATTAAACTTTTTTATCTGTACCAGCTCAGAGGGACAGAAAGAACAAGTAATACTTCAGACAGGCATTACTTGAGACAGACACCTAGAAAGTGATTAAACTATTAAATTTATTTTCATGAAATTAAATTAGAATCTGACCAGAACATAATTAAGAACATGATTACACAACCTGTAAAATTCAGCAGTTTTTTATATGGGAACAAGACCGACATTGTATCATACCTTTTCACTATCAAGTAAATCTGAACAGAATACAACAACATCTAAAAAAAAAGGATAGCACAGCCCTATTATGTGACTTGTAGTATGTGACTTGAATCTATCCCACTACCAACTTCAGGCTCAAGACTAAACAGCCTATCAAAATATACATGCTGACTTCAAACTAGGTACAAATACCGATTGAAAGGTGGCCATGCACTTGTACATGTGTGTAAACACAGCCTCGTTCTGAATCCAAGAAGCAACCTCAATATCGCTGTTCACAGCATGCTGAGGAGCCAAACTTACATGCAGAAGAGCGGTCAATCGATGATGACCCCGTCAGTGTTTGTTTAATTCCAGATTGTTTGGTTTTAAACAACAAAACAAGATTGTCATCAGGACCAACGAAGTTGTTGATGTGGGTTTTTCGTCAGTGATGAACAACAAACTTTTTTCATGCGGGGCCAAAATCACATGCGGGCGGTGACAAGAAGCAACAAATCTAATTTTGCTGGACTTATGGATATTTCCTGGCATTTTCTGTCAAGTTTCAAGGCACGACCCTCTACTAAATGGCCAGTTTCATTACTTTATATAAGTTTCTCGGCTATAAAACTTCGGGAAAAAATAGATTAATATAAGAGAAAAAAAAATTGATATTTCAATGTATTTTGGCCTGCATCTCCAAAGCGGCACTCCAGACCTGAATACAACAAAAAATCTGAGGGGTGACCTGAAGAGGGCGGTATACAGGAGAAGTCCTCACAGTCTGAGATTTAGAAAGCTTTTGCAATTAATAGTGGGAAAATATTTTTTTCCCAAGAGAAATGCCTGAGCCTGGAACTCGAACCCAGGACCCACTTGCTGTGAGGCTGACGTGCTTAGCACTATACCATCGTGCTATAGATTATAGTTTACATTAAACATGGAAAATGTTCTGAAAAATTTTATATATTTTCTTAAATCACAAAACCCTGGCATGGCATTTTAATAGGGGTGTATAGACTTTGTATATCCATTGTAAGTGTTAATATGAAAATGCATATAAAGTATTAAAATTCACAACAAAATATTTACTGTGATTTTTTATATAAAACAGTTTGGCGATGAGCAGTATAGATTTTGGACATTAGATGACATTTTGCCTCTGTGTTTTCTTTCAATTGCCCTGTAATTTTAATTATTGTTTGACTGGTGTCTAATTTGTTAGGTTAATTATACCCTCCCTATTCTTTGTTCATTGCTTTGTCCTTGTGTCCCTCATGTGAGTACATTTTCACTGCCTTTGTCTTTTGTTACTAAGTGCTTAATCTTTTGCTTGGTCTTTTTTTCCCTAATTGCTGCCTTTCATGAATCTGTTGATGTTTTTGTCCTTTTGTGAAATTTTCCAAATGGGACTTTTTTTTACTGCTAAAACATGGTCTCTGTTTTGTACTTGGTATCAGTCTGTTTTACGGTTAGATTGTTGAGTATCTATTTTCTCTTTTGGTGAGAGATGTCTGTCTCCTTGTGTCTCTTTGCAGTTGGGTTCATCTTTAGAGCCTTTGGAGGGTTTTTTCCCCCCACTTATTTTTCTACCCTAATCTAGTCATTGCCAATTCCCAGTCATCAAGTATTGCCTCCCTATCACATGACCATCACTAACCAGGAAGGGGTGCACCGTATAGTTAAAAACTGCTGCACATGCTTATTTAGGGGCCTAGCACACTGGGAAGGAAAGCGCTATCTGCCCCCTAGTACATGCACTTACAGATGCCCACGATTGGCTGGTGATCACTTTGAGTGACACAGAGTTGAATGTATACCTCCCTTGGGAACCCTGTATTACTTACTTCGGGAAAGTCAGACGCAAAAAACTCAACCTGTATCTCAATAATGAGAATGGATGGATTTTACTTGCTGCCATAGAGATGAATGTAACTCAAATGTTAACACATTATGCAGCGTAAGACTTAAAAATCCTAGAGGACCAAGCTGTCCATTGTTACTTACTTTCAACAAAGTTGCTAAAACATTTCTTTGTCTTTATCTCATACTAGCGGTACAGCTATTATCTACATACTTAAATACAGTGTTTTTAAAGATGACTCACCTGTCATGGGTTGGGTGCAGTTCTTAATCAGGAATGCAATATGTTTGGTAATGTTCTTGCGGAGGACCTTTTCTCTGACACCACGGGGATGGAGAGCAGTCAAAATTGCTGTGAGTTCCTCAGGTTCTCTGATCCACCACCAACCTTTCACCATCTCTGGAGATTGAGAATATTGTTTACTACTGAAATCAAAATGAAAGCAAAGCCTTGCAAACTCTCCTGTTACACTGAAAATATGTATTGTCATCAGGTGGTTTTTACTTACATTTTCATAGATGCAATCTGATAAAATTGAATTCAATTTATTTCAGTTTTATTTGTATCTCACTTTTAATAATTAGCATTGTTGCAAAGCAGCTTTACATAGTAAAACATATTTAGTAAAGAATTTAAACTTATGATTTTAAATATTGCTCTATAAACCCTATAAATCCCTAATGAACAAGCCTGTGTCAAGAAAATCTCTGTTCAGAAGTTTGCATTTGCCTGTTTGAAAAGGCTGCCATTTGTAGTTCGTTTCACTCTCGTGAGTGCACGAAATTGAAAGAACGTCAATTCATATACGGAAAGCTAATGGCAATCATAACAGTGTACAGATAATAAACTAACAAATCAGATATAAACTAGTGAAATTCTGCCAAGTTTAGAGGTAGGACCCTCTGCTAAGATAAGGTAAGAGATCTTTGTCAACTGTTGCATGAACAATAAAAATCAGTTTAGCAGCAATTATAAAAGTGTACAAAAGGCAACTAGGGTATACACACAAAACTATATGTGCATATACATACATACACACACCCATATATGCACATTTAGGTACCTATACATACACCCTATATATGCAAACACATATGGGTCTGTCCTAGCAAAAGGGCAAAATCGCCTACCCCAATTTCCACCCCCATTTTTTCTGAATGAGTAGGTCAAAGGCATGATTTGAGTTTAAAGGTATATAGTGCACCTCCCAGAGATACAGCAGAGATAACTTGATGCCCCTCACATTAACCACTGAAAAGATTTAAAATAGGGCTATTTTGTAGTGTAATTTTGTGACATTAAAAAGTGCCTCAAAAGAGTATATTCATATATATTCAAACTGCACTGCTTGTATCCTGAAAAGTGATCAAATATATATAAATTAAGTTCTTTTTCAAGCATCTCTCATGACATGTATCACATACGAACCATGTTGATAACTCTGGGGATGCTGTGGCATCTTTTATCTAAAGAGATTGCATTTCATTAGTTTATAACTAGGTCAGGTTAATCACTCATGCAGTTCTGTTGAATGCTGCTTTCCCCATATTGAATATAAAATATTTCAAGTTTTGCTCACCAGTATGGACATTTCACAGTACTTCAACTGGATTGGTAACTTTGCAATTCAGGTGATTGCACCTACATTTGCGATTACAAATTTTGCACCAAAAACCTAATAACTGGTTGGGCCACCCTTAGCAGCAATAACTGCAATCAAGCGTTTGCGATAACTAATGAGTCTTTTACAGCGTGTGGAGGAATTCTGGCCCACTCATCTTTGCAGAATTGTTGTAATTCAGCCACATTGGAGGGTTTTCGAGCATGAACCGCTTTTGAAAGTTTATGCCACAGCATCTCAATAGGATTCAGGTCAGGACTTTGACTAGGCCACTCCAAAGTCTTCATTTTGTTTTTCTTCAGCCATTGAGAGGTGGACTTGCTGGTGTGTTTTGGATCATTGTCCTGCTGCAGAACCCAAGTTCGTTTCAGCTTGAGGTCACAAACAGATGGCCGGAAATTCTCCTTCAGGATTATTTGGTAGATAGCAGAATTCATGGTTCCATTTATCACAGCAAGTCTTCTACGTCCTGGAGCAGCAAATCAGCCCCAGTCTTTGACTAATATTTAAATTTTTTTAATGATCTGAAATATTTAAATGTGACAAACATGCAAAAAAAAAAAGAAATCAGGAAGGGGGCAAACACTTTTCACACTTTTTGGTGTAGTAATGGGATGGTATAGTAATGATAAAATAGAGTAGTATGGATGTATATGATAAAACTGAATAATATTAGCATTTATAATAATATAATATATCATATGGTGATATGTGATAGAATAATATAATTAATTTCATTTTTTCTACAAAGATATTCTAGTCTCTAGATGTGCAAGGAAATAATCAGTCTTGGTCCTAAGCCTGTGGTCTGGTACTGGCAGTTGAGTTATAGTGTCTGACAGCTGTGGGTAGGAATGACCTGTATCGCTCCTTATCACAGCTAGGCTGAATTAGTCTGTGGTTGAATAAGCTTTTGTCTTGCCTTAAAGTGTTATAGTGGGGGTATAAGGCATTCAATTCAATTCAATTCAGTTTTATTTGTATAGCGCTTTTTACAATTGACATTGTCACAAAGCAGCTTTACAT
>JBCNYH010000022.1:26304032-26324244 GCA_039654325.1 Tandanus tandanus | reverse complement strand
GCGTTTTGGAGAGCTAATGCTGCTCGCTCAAAAAAACTGGATTTATTTCTTTGTTATCTACATACTTTCTTGTTCTATTGATTTCAACATGCCTAGCAGGTAAGATTTAACATATTTAAGCATACTTTTATCCTATGTAAGACTGTACCTTTAAAACATAATTTGGAGATGTGCTTGACAGAAGGAGACAATGAAATACCCTAAAAGATTTTAAAATGGATGCTAAATTGACTTATTTTCTCTGGAACTGGTAGGCATTGAAATTCAGCTAAGGCTAACTAAACTTAACAAAGTTGTCAGAGCTACTAATAAGAATGTATATTAGGTAATTTCAGAATTGTAGCATTCACATTTCCAGTCAGCAAGTATTACATGTGGGAGGGGAATATTTCACTTCCTAATATAAAATGGGCATTTTTGATTCTTTATTTTAAGTGCAGTGGGGCCTTTGTAAGTATGGTTTCGAAAGTAAGCAACTTAACTGTAAAAGTGCAAAGCTTACTAAGCTGGTTGTGGGCATCCCAACCTCGAACATTTTTTGAATATGAATGCTCTCCATGTGGGGCACAGTGGCACAGTGGCAAGCACGTCTGCCTCACAGCAAGAAGGTCCTGGGTACAATTCCCAGGCTTGGGCATTTATGTGTGGAGTTTGCTTGTTTTCCCTGTGCTTGCGTGTAATGTGTAGTGATGTACTGTGTAGTGATGTGCAGTATAGTGAAGTGTAGTGTACTGTTGTAATGTGTAGTGTTGTAAAGTGATGTGCTGTGACGTGATGAGTAGTGTTGTGAAGTGATATAATGTGTAGTACTGTGTAGTGTAGTGATGTCATGTCTACTGTTGGGTAGTGATGTGTAGGGTTGTGCAGTATAATGTGATTTGCAGTGTAGTGATGTGTAGTGCCGTGTGGTGATGTGCAGTGATGTGCAGTGTAATGTGATGTGTCTTGAGCAGGGTGACCAACCCCCATCATTCCCAGGTGGTAGATTAGGGATCATCCATACGATAGTATAGCTAGCTGCAAATAATGCCTTTTCCCCATCTGGCTTGGTGAAAGAGCAGTCTTGAACCAACTGGCGGTATGGCTACCAGAGCAAAAGTGGGCACTACCTGAACCACTTAGCCTTCACCAGCTCTATGACGACTATACCTGGCAAGTCAGAAGCCACCAAAAAAGCTTCCCGCAGCTTGCTCAAAGCACTAGGCGGACTTTGACAAACTGAAGTGTTGACATGATGTTGCAGTGCATGGACAAGCTGGTCATCGTGGGACCTCCATCACCATCAGTCTACCAGTCTGCGTATGAAGATGGTGAGACTGGTGGTCCTGTGCACCTTCTCACCCTAATCTAGTAATTCATCAGGTTTTCACTACCTCCACCCTTGTCCTTCGACCTTGAATTGGACAAGACTATAAGTAGTGAACGTCATCATCATTATCACGTCGGACCACCATAAGCAATGTGATGTGTAGTGATGTGTAATGTTGTGTAGTGTTGTGAAGAAATGTAACGTGTAGAGCTGTGTAGTGTAGTGATGTGTAGTGTTGTGTAGTGATGTGCAGTGTAGCGATGTGTAGTGTTGTGTAGTTGTGTAATGGTGTGTAGTGTAGTGATGTGACGTGTAGTGTTGTGTAGACATGTGCAGTGTATTGATGTGTGTAGTGTAGTGCAGTGTAGTGATGTGTAATGATGTGCAGTGTAGGTGACAGTGTAATGCTGTGTAGTGAAGTATAGTGATGTCATGTGTACTGTTGTGTAGTGATGTATTGTATAGTGTAGTTATATGAGGTGTGTACTGTTGTGATGTGCAGTGTAGTGATGTGTATTGTAGTGATCTGATGTGTAGTGATGTGATGTGTATTGTAGTGTAGTGTACTGTTGTGCAGTGATGTGTAGGGATGTGCAGTGTAATGTTATGTGTAGTCATGTGTAGTGGTGTGTAGTACTGTGTAGTAAAGTGCAGTGTAGTGATGTGTAGTGATTGGTACTGTTGTGTAGTGATGTGATGTGTAATGTTGAAGCGATGCAATGTGTAGTGCTGTGTAATGTAGTGTATGGATGTACAGTCTAATGTAATGTGTAGTGATATGTACAGTGATTGACAAAAGTCTTGCCGCACATGTGGACATTCACTATGACTTAAAATAACACTCTGATGGTACTGAATAATATGTGCTAGCAGCAGTATTGGAAAGAAAATTCTTGTAATCTTTACAGCTTCTTAAATATAAAAATTCCCATTTTTGCCTGGACAAAAGTCTTGTCGCAAAGACTGAATTTCACTTTCAAGACTATATTTATTACAGAAAAATAATCAAATGGCCTTGTTTATAACTAAATATACAATATTGTAGCAAATATAACATCATATTGAAAAATTAAAAACATCACTCAAGGTCAATAGAGCCTTTGCAAATATGACCATGATCGTACCAGACTCCCAGGTGCTTGTAATGATGAATAATCATCATATTCAAAGAATCAGACACCTTCAAGATGTTCAAATTACAAATAATAAAAATTTGTAAGTAATACTAAAAATGATTGAGGCCCAAGACAGTTGTCATCCATTTTTAATACTCAAGTAAGCTATTTTAGAGGGCAGCTCATTCATCAAATGGTCAGAAAACAATCTGTCCTTGGAATGCACATCATCATGTTCTAGCTGTGTCTAGTACAAAACCTGTATGGTGTATGGTGACCATTGCAAGAAATAATATGATGTAGAGATCATGCTGAAGCAGACATTGCTAGCTATGAGAGCTTTTGAGGGAGTCATCAGGAAGCTAAATACAACTTTTGTGCAGCCAGTTGTTTTGTGGGTAGTTGTTCTTGCATGATCTAGCTTACCTAGGTGTACCAAGGGTGTCTGAAATTTCTTATTCCTGCTTGCGAATTAGTTTCATTTGCTTTTAGGAGATCTTGAAGGTTTCTACAGTTTTTGCAAAAAACTTTTAGTCAAGATTCTTGATGGCCATCAAGCCATTTAAGCTTTGGTCATAAATTGCCTGAAAGCTGCTTTAATACCGGTATTTTATGTATATTTTGTTAATCAAGCACTTTTCATTATATTTTACTAATTTTACTAATTACTTTGATCTAGAATTTGATGTTACATGATTGCGACAAGTCTTTTGTCCAGAATAGAATGGATATGTTTGTCTTTTATTAGCTGTAAAAAGTATAAATAAATTTAAAACTTCCAATCTGTATGCTTGTAGGATTAATGTAAGGCTTAGTTGATGAAAATTGGTTAATCAGAAGTGATCAGTTGTTGTCAGTATCAGGCAAACATGCGAAAAAACGTTTGTCGATGACTGTAGTGCTGTGTGGTAAAGTGCAGTGTAGTGATGTGTAGTGATGTGTAGTGTAGTAATGTGCAGTGATGTAATGTGCACTGTTGTGTAAAGATGTATGGTGTAGTGCTGTGTAGTGTCGTGCAGTGACATGATGTGTAGTGATAAGTGGTGCTGTTTAGTGTTGTGTAATAATGTGTAGTGTACCGACATGTGATATGTAGTATTGTGTAGTGATGTGATGTGCAGTGTAGTGGTGTGAACTAATGTAGTGATGCATAGTGATGTGTAGTGTGGTGATGCAATGTGTGGTGATGTGATGTGTAGTAATGTGCAGTGTAGTGATGTGTAGTGCAGTGTGGTGATGTGCACTACAGTGTAGTGATGTGTAGTGATATGCAGTATAGTAATGCCATGTGTAGTTATGTGTGTGATGTTCACTAAAGTAATTTGTAGTGCTGTGCAGTGTAATGATGTAATGTGTAGTGATGTGCAGTGTTGCAATGTGATCTATAGCGTTGCCTAGTTATGTGTAGTGATGCGATGTGAAGTGTAGTGATGTGTAGTAATAATGTGAAGTGTGTAGTGCAATGTAACAATGTGTGGTGATGTGCAGTTTAGTGATGTGTAGTGTTGTGTAGAGCTATGTGACAATGTGCAGTGTGGTGATGTGCTGTGTATTGATGTATAGTGATGCGCAGTGTAGTGATGTGATGTGTAGTGCAGCAGTGTAGTGATGTGATGTGAAGTAATGTGCAGTATAGTAATCTGATGTGTGGTGTAGTGATGTGTAGTTATGTTATGATGTATAGTGTAATGTGCAATTATGTGTAGCAATGTGATGTGTAGTTTTGTGTAATGATGTGAAGTGTAATGTGGTGTGTAATGTTATGTGGTACTAGTGTTATGTGGTGATGATGCGTAGTGATGTGATGTCTTTTGATGTGTATTGATGTGATGTAAAGCATTGCGTAGGGATGTGAAGTGTGTAATAATGTGTAATGTGATGTGTATTAATTTGATGAGTAATGATGTGATGAGTTGTGATGTATAAGGATGCGTAATGATGTGAAGTGCTGTGTAGTGATGTGACAATGTGTATCGATGCAGTGTGTAGTGATGTGATGTGTAGTGATGTGTAATAATGTGGTGTGTAGTGTTATGTGGTACTATGTGATGATATGTAGGGATGTGATGTGTATTAATGTGATGCGTGGTGATGTGATGTGTGATGTGTAGTGTTACGTGATACTATGTGATGATGTACAGTGGTACGATGCGGTGCTGTGATGTGTGGTGTTGAATAGTGATGTGTAGTGTTGTATGTGGTGATATGTTGTGATGTGATGTGTAGTGCTGTGATGTGTGGTGATGGGCAGTGCTTTGATATTTAGTGATGCGTGGTGATGTGTAGTGACATGCAGTGTAGAGATGTGATGTGTAATGATGTATAATGTGTTGTGATTTAATGTGGAATAATGTGATGTGTAATCATGTGTGGCGATGTGATGTGTAAGTGAAGTGTACTGATGTGATGTGTAATGATGTGTGATATATAGTGCTATGTGATGATGTGTAGTGATGTGATGTGTAGTGATGTTCATAATGTGATGCGTAATGTGAAATGTGTAGTGCTATCTAATATGTTGTGATGTGCACTGTAACACAGTGCTATGTAATGTTTAGTGATTTGTAACGATGTGATGTGTAATGATTTTAATGATGTGATGTGTAGTGATATAATGTGTAGTGATGTAAAGTGATGTAATGTGTATTGGTAGTGATGTGCTGTGTAGTGATGTCATGTGTGATGGCTTCTCTCCTGTTGAAGGATTTAAAAAACATGGCAATCCCCACAGGAAAATGCTGCAGGAGCTTTAAAACAGAGCCAGAGCTTGTGATGAGCTTGTGAGCTTATGGTCCTAAAGCGCCTCCCTGAGGGCAACAAAGGTGATGACCAGGGTGGGACGGGCCTCTGAGGATGCTGTGTGCGCTCCTGAGGCAGCGTGTGTTGTAAATGTCCTCGAGAGATGGAAGAAAACAACCAATAACTTTTGTTCCTCAATCCTTCTCTTGTATGCTGTCTTGGCCTAGCTGATACCTTTTTTCAGGTTGACTCCTTATAACAAGCTTCATGCCCAGACCTGAAGGCACCATTCCTCTCTTTTAGCAGCACTTTGACCACTTTTGTCATCCATGGTTTCTGATTTGAATACACCCGGATTTGTCTGTTGTGTTGATGTAGCTCAACACAGTTGAGGTGTATACTTCTAAGCCCTGATGTTCGAAAATGTCCCAGGCAGTGATCTCAAAACAGTCCTGTATGCATAACCCCCCTACTTTACTGGAGTTACTGTCTCTGTCATGGCGGTGAGCTGTGCGGCCTACTAGTTCAATAGGTGCGTTCAGAATGGATGAGTGGAGCCAGGTCTCCATTAACAGCATAATGCAATCTGCAGCTTCAAGTCATCCATTTTGTTAACAATGGATCTGGCATTTGAGAGGAAGCCGCTGGGAAGTGGTAGTTTGTGTGGTTGTTTTCTCATTCGCGCGATGACGTCTGCCCTGCAGCCGCACTTTTGTTTCCTCTCCCTCCGCCACTTCGGCCACCTGCCCGCTGGCATGATGATCCATGGAGAGCCCGGTGTTCGTGCTATATCCTCCGATATGCCGTGAGATCGGGTAAAGTCACTGTTTACAGGACATTCACTCCGTAATCCAATACTTAGGACATCTGTGCGACTATAGACGGTACGCATTACAAAACGGACAAAAAAACAACAAGTAGCAACACGTAAAACAACACTAAACACTGAAAACAAGAGGAGCTACGAGCCGCTACGGCTGTGTGCCCCGCCATCTTGGTTAAACATGGGTGTAGCCGTTATCTAAAGCACTGATATCACTATAGATTATTCACTTTTCCTTTAGCAGACTGGTGGCTCATACTGATGACTGGTGAACATACTGATGACTGAAAGATGTTTTCTCATGCAGGTTCGGATTTGAACCCCGCCTGATTTAATTTTAATTTATTCATTTTTTTTTTTACCAGTTTTTTATTTACCAGTTTTGTCTCCAAGGAAAATGCAAGAATGTGTGAAAGGCGCTTTAAAGATGATAGAGAATATAGGTATAAATCAGCCTAATAAAAACCTGAAATAATAAAAACTAGTCCCCAAATTGTCAGCAATACAAGTACGCCTTC
Organism: Tandanus tandanus; assembly: GCA_039654325.1. NCBI lineage: Eukaryota > Metazoa > Chordata > Actinopteri > Siluriformes > Plotosidae > Tandanus > Tandanus tandanus. The sequence goes on along the minus strand of JBCNYH010000022.1, from coordinate 26,317,740 downwards.
CCAAATTTCAACCCTGCCTTACAAAAAAGCTCTAAACATAGCAACTCAAAATTAGATGGCTGACAACATCACAGCGGAAATGCAACTAATTAAATATGACTACCTGAATACAACTCTGCACACGACAGTGATTATACAGATTGCGATGCATTTAAAGAGAACTAGAGTTTGGTAAAAGGTGGAGAGATGTTTGAGTATGATTGCTACTAAAAACAGATGGATTGGGATCCTCTGACACAATTCAGCCATATACGTTTGAGCCTTACGGCACCTATGAAGATGATCGAGACAACACTTGACCTGACACACTTGACCTGAACCTAACCTACTGTTATTGATCAATTATATTTTCCCTCATATTAAGGAAAGTAAGAGATTCTGTGAATAGAATTAAAATCCCAGTATTATTTGTATTACATTTACGGCATTTGGCAGGCACCCTTATCCAGAGTGACTTAGAATTGTCCTTTGTATACAACTGAGCAACTGAGGGTTAAGGGCCTTGCACAGGGGCCCAACAGTGGCAGCATGGTGGTACTGGGGCTTGAACAGTAACCCAGAGCCTTAACCACTGAGCCAACTGTAACTGTATTAGTTACAGTACTATCCGTAACCACTCAAGTAAAGTTAACACAAGTTTTTCATGTTACATGGATATTTCATATTACACATCATACTTTGATCAACTTTTGGAGAAGTCATTTTAACACATAGTTCAGTGGTATGTGTTCACCTCTGAAAATCTTACAAAAACGGCATCCCTCCCCCACCCTTAACCGGTTTCACTTTATCACAGCATATCTTTCAGCTATAGGAGGTGAGGTACACAACTCTAAATGGCAAAATTCCACATCATTTTCTTTGTTAATGTCAAAAACAAGTAAATACATTCCTTCAGAAGTCTGTCGCTCCTCTGTCAAATCTTAACCGAGCTGAATGAGAGCTCGTGTGGCAGTCTTTCACAGCCTGTCACTGTTTGTTGGAAGAGTTCATGGCTGTGACTCACTAGGCAAACGGACTGGGTAGACCTCTTCCCCGGTGTGCACCCTCAATAACTTTATCAGATGTAGGCTTCTTTATTGATGGTACAGTACTCAGTTTCTACGATAGTTTATAATCCAATTCTCACAGCCTGTATCACAGCCTGGTTTAGTTTATAATCCATGTATCACAGCCTGGTTTGGAAACAGCACGCAACAGGACAGGCAAGCTCTCCAGAGGGTGGTGCGATCAGCAGAGTGTACCATCCATATCAAGCTTCCTGACCTGGACACTATATACAGCAAGTGGTGTTGGACCAAGGCCAGGAAGATAACGAATGACCTCAGCCATCCCAACAATGGACTCTTTTCTCTGTTGCGGTCAGGGAAGCGTTTCCGTTCCTTGAAAGCAAACTCTGAGCGAATGAGGAGGAGCTTCTTCCTGCAGGCCATTTAGGCCCTCAACCAGAACACTAGTACCTGAACTTTGTAGACCTACCCTAAACATGATCATTACATTCTACCTCAGCTAATTGTTGCACACACAATTTGCACTGTCTGTACACCTTGCACTACTCTGTGCACACAACAACCACACTCACTCTACATCTTGTGTACATACTGCACCGACACTTTACATGCTTGTATTACTTATAAAATCGCCACTACATTTATATTTTATTTTATGTATTGTTATATTTTATATATTTTTTTTGTTATTTTATATTTTTATATTTATATTCGACCTTTAACTATGTCCCTCAAATAGTTATAGTTATTGTTATTTTTCTTTTCTTCATATTGCAGAGTTCTTTCATTTAGGAAAAGAATTATCAAACCACATTCAGTGTCCCTGGCAAGCTATGTGAGCTTGGAGTATTCAAAGGAGGTGCCAGGGAAGACAACTGTGTCTAGTATTTTAATGTTTACATTTTTTTTTATCATTCTAACATATTGTACCTTTAATAAGCACCAACACACACAAGCCATAATAGTCACAAACCCTGCTCCCATCACACTTATACACACAAAGACAGCAACACAAGTAATACAAATGAAAACTAATGGTGATTTTATGAGATAATGGATGTGGTACCTCACAAAGTTTCAGCTTGTCTTTATGCTTGCAAGAGCTGCCATTCTCCAGTAAGCTTCTATCAGCAAGGTTCTCATCTTCAGCCTTACAAAAACGGGTACTGCGCCTCCGCTCCTCAAAACAAAGCTCTTCCTCAGAGCAGCCAGTTTTACATGCTAAGGCAGCCTTCATTCTGTCAGACGTGTGAATTAGATTACCACTGAGAAGCATAAACTGGTTAGCCATAACAATGTGTATATGTTGATCAGCCATAATTTTAAAGCCACCTGGCTATCATTGTATGGGTTCTACTTGTGTAACCAAAATGGCTTTATCCCATGGCCTCAAAAATTGACCTTCATTGTTTTGGACTTATTTGTCCAGCACATCCCACAGATGGGGAATTTAAAGGCCTGCATCCTTGAACAGTTTTTGAACACTTTTTGCAGTGTGGTGGAACGTGTCATCCCACTGAAAGTGGCTCCTGCCAATAGGAAACAATACCATCAATGGGTGAACTTGGTCTGCAGCAAAGTTTAGAATGAAAGTATGTATAAAAGTAGCACCCACATGAATTCCAGGACTTTCCAGGAATGTTTTCCAGCAGATCATACTGATTCTGGGGGCTACCCTTCCTTGCATAATCCATTCTGTTACCATCTTTTCCCCATGAAAGTGATGCACATACACCCAGATACCCACATGATGTGAAAGAAAATGTGATTCCTCAGTGTGCACTTCTTATGCTCACATGTCCATTATAGACACTTTCAGTGGTGGACAGGTGACGGGCATGTGTACTCTGAATGATTTGAAGCTATGCAGCCTCATACACAGCGATCTGTAAAGCACTATGTGTTCTGAATCCTTTCTTTCATAACCAACATTGACTATTTCATCCATTTGTGTTTTTTCTGTGGGATCAGGCCACAAAGGCTAATCTTCACTCACCATGTGTGTCACCAGGCCCTAGGTGCCCGTGCATCTGTTCTTGGTTTATCATGTGTCCTTCCTTGTACCATATTTGGTAGGTACTCACCACACAAGACCTGTGGCTTTGGAGCTGAACAGACTTACTCATGTAGCCATGATAATTTGGCCCTTGTGAAAGTCACTCAGTTACTTATGCTTGCCCTTGTTTATTGTTCACATCAATATGGAGAACTGATTGATCAGTTGCTGCCTAATTTACCCCACCCCATGACAGACGCCACTGTAATTAGATAATCGCTGTTATTCAGTTTACACCCCAGCGGTTTTAAAGTTATGGCTGATAAGTGTAATTTTAAAATGCTGCATTAATAAATGCCTTACTTGCGTAGTCTGCCCTCAATAATCCACTTGTTCTTCTTGTAGGTAGCCATGTTCTCCAGTGTCTTGTCAATTTCACTGTACAATCAAAACAATTTCATTTTAAACATAGTGTAATGTATAAGTTACTGTTAGGACAGTGTAAGAAGAGATTTCATGCAATCCCTGAAAGTTTTACTGAATTTGCGTAATCATAGCATAGAGCATAGTCATAAAAACTATGGCCCTTCATGACTGTGTAATCATATAGATATAAATATTCAAATCCCACTTACACCCCAATTACACAAATAAAGTGCTTTTTCCAGTAATTTAATGAAATCCATAAAATAAAATAAAAAATAAACAGTAATTTCATGAATTCTCTGAAATCTTCATGGATTTAGCCAAATCCCTCCTTAAACAGTCTTACTGCAACATATATACACAGTGCTTTTCATCATTATATACCCCCCACCCCTTGTAAAAATCAGTAAAAAGAGCTAGAAAAAAAAATATGTATTCAGAGAAAAATAAATCAATCAAGAAATTATTTTCACCAAAAATGTGCCACAATTATTGGCATTCTAGCATTAAATGCATTCCTATTGCCAATAAGTACTGAGTATTCTCCTATAACATTTTATTTGGTTGGAGAATACAGAGCAGGGCATTTTGACACAATTTTTCTGGCCCTGTTTTGTTTTTGTGTATATGTTATTCTTGTCTGACGAATGTCAGGCAAAACAAGTGTATAGTTTCAAAGACTTAATAAATATAAGGCTACAATACTTCATAGACATTACATAGGACTTTCATCTGACGGACAATATGACGGAGTACATGTATGATTCATTTGATGCACAATATACCAAATTACAGAACTCCAGGAACTACTAATAGCAAACACCATCTTTGTCCAGAACTGCTGAGTGATGGTTACATCAGAACCCTGGCTTCATCCAGCAATTCCCGATTTTGTGATACAGCTAGCTGGCGGCAAAATCAACTACACTGCTCATAGCAGTGACTCTGGTAAGAGGAGAGGTGAGGGTTTTGCATCTATAGTATGTAAACAGCAAGTGGTACGCACACAGTTGAATTATAGACAGTCACTTCTCCTAATTTGAAGACTCTGACAAGCAGAGCTTATGCTATATGCTTGCAGATGTATCCAACTTTACAGCTCTATAAACAAGCAGCAACCTACTCAATCTGGTGGCTTAACATCATAGCTGGTGAGTTAAATCAGGCATGTTTAAATACTGTACTACACAAATTCACGCAATAGGTGACAGTGTATATTTCAACACTAAGCATTACTACAGGGTAGTTTCTTTACCACTAGGCCATTCAGACCACCATTCTCTGCTCCTTATACCAGCCTCAGGAGAAAATTTCAGCTCAGCACACAAACAATTAAAACTAGGGCTGAGGAACTATCTACCACCTTCAACACTACTTGATGAGAACTGAATGAAGTTTATTTGAAAATCTGAACTCGGAGACGTACACACAATGTTTGGTGTTCTACATAGCAAATGCATTTGAGTCATTCTCTAAAACTGGGTAAAATTTAATGATTCAGAGTTTGACCTATTTATCAAAAAATAAAAAGAATTAAAAGACTAATTGCTGCCCAAAACATACCACATGGACACATACATGTCAGCCAAAATAATTTGGATACTTCCAGCGGGGAATTTTTTTTTTTTTGCAAAACTGGTTGCAATATGTGGACAAAAATTGTGACTTTTTTTGTTACTTATGTTTTATGTCATTCTATCGCCTAAGTATCAATAAAGATGTTCCTTGCGTAAACAGTAGTGTCTATGCCAGTTACATATGGACCAAACCTATTTTTCCTGTGAGGGGTAAGGTTCCATGTTACCACATTAACTGTACAATTTAGTGACCTCCTGAAGTGTGTTTATTTCACATGTAGTCAAGCAGTAATTAATTTATTCACCAAAAACAAATGGGATGAATTTCATGTCCATACGTAATTTTGTGCTGCATGCGGATTTATTCCTGTTTGTTACTAATAAAAGAACAGTTATGTGCATGAAGAAGTTCTCTCACTGTCTTTGTAACAATGGTTAATGAATTTATGGTCAATTTTATGGAGGAAATAAGGTGGACTACACTGAAATTTGGGGATTATGAATGCCACACTTTATGGTACCAGTTTCAGAGAATGGCCTATTTGGGTTTTTCCTGACCATAAACCCTGGATGAAGAGGGAAGTCAATTCACTAATAAAGAACCATAAAACTGCCTTCAGAACACCCTAGGAAGTTTTAATCAGTTCATCTGTTCACAAAATTTGTAATGGAAGAGACGTTCCTTCACTCACCTAAGTGACTTTGTCAGCCTAAACTGAATGCCGGTTTCTCCAGTCATATAAACAGTACATTTGCATAATCATCAAAACATCAATAATCACACTGGCCACTTAAACTATTCATAGAGAATTGGGGAATGGCTGCAATCACAGAATTGTAAGATGGGGAATGATGCACTTTTTAACTCCCTTCTCGATTCAGAGATGGTAGTTTCCTTTTCACATAAATGGCCTCCTTGACTTCCTGTTCAAATGAGTGTTCCTCCCTACCCAGGATGGGCTCATCATTCTTGAAAGAGTGGCCACTAACCTATAGGTACATATAGACAGTAAAGTCTTGTGATGAAACCAGTTTATTTTGGGAAAAATTACCAAGGAGAACTTATATCACCACTGAGGAAAAGAAATTAATGGGTGACAAACCAATGAAAGATCAGCTGACTTTATTGTTAAGTGCGGATACAAGTGGTCACTGCAAAATCAAACCGTTGCTGGTTTACCACTCTGAAAATCCCCATGCCTTTAAGGAGCATAAAGTGCAGAAAAACATGTTGCCCTTCATGTGGAGGGCTAACACTAAAGCATGGGTGGTTCAGCAATGTTTCACTGAGTGGACAAATGAGTGCGGATTTTGAGGGCTTTGATCCTGACAACCCTGAGGTTGTGGAGGAGATCGTGTCACTATTGACCACGACGATGTAAACGAGCTAGTGGCTGAACACTCGGAGGAGGTGACGACACAAGAACTCCTGGAGCCACACAATGCGGCTCATAAAGATACTATGGAAGAAATAACATTGGGGGAGGAGAATGAGCCAGAGGAGAGTCTCAGCAGTGGAGATAAAACAAGTGTTGGAGATGTGGCAGGTGTCGTCATTTGTGGAAAAAAATCATCCTGATAAGACTTTGGAATTTTATTGCGACTTTATCCCATTCTTTATTTGGTATGGAGCAACTGTGTGCACACAATTTCCTCTGGGATAAATTAAGTATTCTGATTGTTTCTCCAGCAAAAGGTCTGGGTGCCTTAGGTGGAAATATTGAACTTCCTCCAGTATCACTGCCCTCGCAGCGAAGCGAATGAGTGCGGCATACTCATAAAGCCAAAACCAATGCTGAGGCTTGCCAATGGGAGCACCACTCGTCTCTGCTTCATGCGTCGAAGAGGTTTGCTCTCCTCAGTGAGATGCCCGCTGAGAAACCTGAAAGAGCCACGGTTTTAGGAAGATCATGGGGACATGAAATTAGCTAGTCCTTTTAGGGGCACCAGAAGCACTAGTTAGGTGTACGCCAGTTCGTCGGACACAACAGGTTATTTTAGGTTCTTAGGCGAACGCAGGTTCTTTTAAATTGTTATTCATGCTGGAATTAAAGATATACATCTTCATTAGTCAGAGGTTACTGAGAGTAACTTTATAGAGGTGTAGAAATTAGCAAAGGCAATGTCCAAAGCTGTAACATGCTCTGGCCCCATCCCAATATGGGGTGGTGATATAGCTTACAGCAGACTATGGTGACTGAACTGTGCTCTGAAAAGTGGTGCTCTGGAAATGTGAGCTTCATAGATAATCAGAATACTTTTGAGGGTAAACCTGGCCTGATAGGGAGGGACGATATCCATCCCAATCGGGAAGGTGCTGCTCTAATTTCTTGCATAGCGCATAGTCAGGACCAGTTAATCAATGACTACCCAGAGCCGAGGCCAGACAGCACACTAACAGGCTAATCCGAGCATCTGCTATCTGCGCAGAGTCGTCACTCAAGGTCAAGTTCAATGCCATCAAGACTGTGTCTGTTCCCCAAACTAAACAAAAATGGGAAAACACTCAGAAAGTTTGTTTTATAAACCTTATTGACATAAATTTAAATCATACTGAACATACAGCTAGCACCTTTGAACTATGTTAGGTCACTTAAATCTAACACACTTATTGTAATTAAAATTATTACTGATCAATTCAATTCAGTATAGCGCTTTTTACATCTGACATTGTCACAAAGCAGCTTTACATAGTAAAAACAAATTTGATAAATTTAACTGTCTTTTACAAACCCTACATACCCACAATGGGCAAGCCTGCACAGATTATGGGAAGGAAAAACTCCCTCAGTTGACATGAAGAAGAAACCTTGAGATGAACCACACTCAAAACCAAATTCGGTGAACCCAGATAAAAATACAAACCATGTAGCAGAAACTTCACTATAGTTTAACATGAAGTCTAGTTGGTTATCATATAAATGTAATGGTGATTGTAGTCCTAAATCATTCTAGAAACGGAGTTTATATCACCAGTAGTAAAAAGTCATCTTCACAGTTTCTGAGTGTATATATATATATATATATATATAGTTCCACATGGATCATCATCAGCAGGTGTAAGGGGTTTTTAAGATAAGAACTCAGACTAGTAGTAGCACATCAGGACGGATCACAGGATTCAGAAAGCAGAAGGATCAGGATTACTGCTATCTCAGAAGTAGCAAAAGTGCAAGCAGGGACTCCAGCATGATTGACTATAAGACAAAAGTAGGATACTCAGATAGAGACAGCTAGAAATAAGGTTTCTGATTATGTAGTGACTTTGGATGGTGTTTTGGTTTCATCATGTGTATCAGTAAATGACCTTGGTGTGATTATTGACCTCAGTCTTTCATTTGAAGCTCATTTAAATAATATTACCCGGATAGCCTTTTTTCATCTCAGGAATATAAATAAGACAAGAAATATGATGTCACTGCATGATGCAGAAAAACTTGTTCATGATTTTGTTACCCTAAAATTAGGTTATTGCAATGTGTTACTGTGTGCTTGTTCTAATAGGTGCATGAACAAGCTCCAGTTAGTTCAGAACGCAGCGGCAAGAGTCCTTACTACAACCAGAAGATTTGAACACACCACCCCTATCTTTATCCCAATTAAATTTCACATTGAATATGAAATACTACTTTTAACCTGTAAAGAACTGACTGAATGGTCTTTTGCTAAATAACAAAACTTTCTGAGGCATAGAGAGTTCTGGGAAACCGTGATGTTTGGATGCTGTCACTCCCTTACTCTCACCCAGGTCTATTGACAGTGGATTGGCTTATTGTATTAGATCACAGGGTGCCCTCATGCCTGTCTATCTTCTTTTTCTGGTTCTCTCTTTTTAATTATGCTGTCATAGTCAGTCGTGCCAGAGTCCCTGCTTGTGATCAGCACTGATAAACTGTATTTTAAGCATTACACTGTTATGACCATACCTAACAACCCCCCTCTCTCTATCTGTTTTTGTTGAGGTACACATGCTACTTCTGAGATACCAGTGAACCTGTTCCTTTTTCATTCTGAATTCTGTGATCCGTTCTATTATGATATCACTGGTTGGAGTCCTCATCTTAGAATTCCCTCACTCCTGCTGATGATGATCCATATGGATCTAAACATGAACTCAAATTGTGAGGATGACTTTTCACTCCTGGTAATATAAACTTTTTTACTAAAATGATTTAGGACTACAATACCATTACAGCTAACAAGATAACCAGCTACACTTCATGTTAAACTATAGTGAAGTTTCTGCTACATGGTTTGTAAAAGGCGCTACACAAATAAAACTGAATTGAAATAGATGAGCTCCAGCTTATATACATGTAGTCCAGAAACCTGACTGGGTGGAGTTCAGCAAAGAACTTGGTGATAAACACTACAAAAACAAAGGAAGTTATCGTTGATTTCTAGAAGCACAGGGGAGACCATTTCCCACTTTACATCAACAGATGTAAACAGATAAAATGGCACAGTTCATCAAATTTCAGGGGGAGTACATATTTCTGATAAACTCTCCTGGTCCACGTACACATCATGTCTTGTTAAACAAGCACAGCAACAACAAAAATCGATAGGCTTGTGTAGTTAGCCATACCAAACACCACCAAAAATGGTGATGAACAATGAAGGTGTTTTTAAATTAGTGTGCAAAATAGAAGTGTGGACAGAGGGACATACAGTCATCATGCGTGATGACAATATCCCTCACAACAATTTTGCTGAGGGTTGATGCATCACAGCATCAAATATTACTTTGCCCTCGCTAGAAGACCGTCTGTTCCTGCTGCCTTTCCAGCGCTTCTGCCCATCCCGTGCACTATTTGTTTAACCTGCTGACTTTAAGCAGGCCTTACAGGTCCATTAAAATATGCGTCCCTGGACTCAAGGACAGGATTTTTCCCTGGGCCATAATATCATTAAACACACAGAAAAAACCCAATTACTATACTAATGCAATAAAAATAATAATCATCTTTATAGTCTAGTTATTTATTTATACTTACTAACACCTTCTATGGCTGGTTGTTTTTTAACACATGTTCATACGCTAACATTCAAAAGATTGGGATCACTTACAAATTTCATTGCTTTTGAAAGAAAAGCACTTTTATGAAAAAAAAATAAAAATTTATCAGAAAGACAGTCTAAACACTGTTAATGTTTTTCATGACTACTATTTGTGGAAACTGCTGGATTTTTTATTGGAATATCTACAAAGGTGTACAGAGGCCCATTTTCAGCAACTATCATATGTGTGGTTCCAATGGCACACTGTGCTCGCTAATCCAAGTTAATCATGTTAAAAGTATAATTAATAATTATAAAAACCTTTTGCAATCAGCACAGAAAAAAACTGTATTGCTGATTAAAGAAACAATAAAATTGCCCTTCATGTTAGTTGAAAATCTGGATAATCAGCATTTGTGGGTTTGATTATGGACTCAAAATGGCCAAAAAAAGAACTTTGCTCTGAAATTAACCTATATTGCATCTAAATCCGTCTATATTTGTTCTGAGAAATTAGGGATATTCCATATGAGAAACTGCCAAAAAAACTGTGTGTACTACTCCCTTCAAAGAACAGCACAAACTGGCTCTAACGGGGTCTAACAGAAAAAGAAGTCTGATCCTGCAGTGCACAACTGAGCAAGAGGACAAGTACATTACAGCCTCGACAGGTCCTCAAGTGGCAGCTTCATCAAATAGTACCCGCCACTCTGAACTTCAACAATGGAAGAGCAAAAAAAAAGCCATATCTGAGACTGATCAATAAAAGGAAAAGGTTAAGTTGGGAAACAGAACACAGACACTGGACAGCAGAAAATCGAAGTGGGAGAAAAGTGCTTAGATAGATGAAACTAAGTTTAAGATGGGCCACAAAGACCATTTGTAAGGCACAAAACAAAGGAGAATATGCTGGAGGAGTGCTTAACGGTCTGGGAGCACGCTGGTGGTGGTAAAGTGGGAGATTTGTACAGGGAAAAATGGATCTGAAACAATATCACTTTCCACATTTTGCAACCCCATTCCGTGCCCAGTGGATGGTGCTTAATTGGAGACATTCCCTCCTACAACAGGACAATTACCCAAAACGCTCCAAACTACGCAAGGACTATTTAGATATGAAGCAGCCACCTGGTATTCTCTCAATAATTGAATGGCCAGCGCAGTCACTGGATCTCAACCCAATTGAGCTGTTGTGGGAGCAGCTTGACCGTATGGTACAGAAGTGCCATCAAGGCAGTCTAACTTGTGGGAAATGCTTCAAGAAGCATGGCGTAAAATGTCTTTCTTTAACCTCGACAAATCCACATCTAAAATGCCAAAGGTCAGTAAAATGAAAATCAAAAATGAAGGACAAAATTATTTAAAGTAAAAAATTCTTATTTGTAACCTTGTCAGTGTCAATTAACCATATTTTCCATTCATTTTGCAACTTGTTTGATGAATGTAAGTTTGTGTTTTTATGAAAAATGTCATAATTTCTGGGTGACCTCAAACGTTTGAATGGTAGTGTACATACAAGAATACATCGGGTAGGACTGTATTTTTAATTGTAAATTAAAAAGGAACCAAGGGGATTCTTAAGGCAAAGAAATGGAATGTTCTTTACTGGTCAAGTCTGTCAACTAAACTAAGTATGTGTTTTACTTATTCAAAAGAAAACTGAATGCAGAAAGACTAACAAACAAGCAGCAAATGACTTTATTCAGCTAACTTCATCTTAAAGCCACATTGCCTTTATCAGTTGAAAAGCCCTACATAAGTCTGTCTCCAGAGTTCTTGTATATTCCTTTGTTGATATTGCTGACATCATGGTAGTAGTCACCTGCCAAAATGGTGCTAGGTAAGCAGTCATCAACTATATATCGGCAAAAGTAAACAGTTAATGGTGGAATTTAATAGAAAACAGCAGTGGTGCTTGAAAGTTAATGAACATTTTAAGAATTTTATACTTTTCTGCACAAATATGACCTAAAACTTTATCAAATTTTAAGTCTTAAAAGTAGTGGGTCATTAATTTATTGAGGAAACTTATCCAGTATTACATATTTCTGAGTGGCAAAAGTATGTGAACCTTTGGTTTTAGTATCAGGTGTGATCCCCTTTTGCAGCAATAACTGCAAATAAACTTTTCCAGTAACTGTTGATCAGTCTTGCATATCGGCTTGGAGGAATTTTTAGCCCATTACTCACATCTGATTGTGAACTCATTGATTGAAAGCAGCTGACTCTAATTTCACATTCAATTTACCTGCTAATCCAAGAGGTTAAGTTTTGCCACTTACAGATATGTAATATTGGATCGTTTTCCTCAATAAATAAATTATCAAGTAAAATAGTATTGTCTCATTTATTTAACTGGGATTTTTTTATCTACTTTAAGGACTCAAAATCTAATGATGTTTGGGTCATATTTATGCAGAAATGTATAACCTTCTTAAGGGTTCACACTTTCAAGCACCACTGTACAGTAGATAGCAACTTCAGGAGAATGAAAAAAAAACAAGCCTGGTGAGAAATAAATTGTTTACAACAGCTGCTTCAGCTGTTCAGGTGTTCCAATTACCTCTATGGCCACAGGTGTATAAATTCAAGCACTTACAATCAGGGTATATGCTTTGGGTTAACAGTAGCTCAAAAATAAAACTGCTAGTTTGTGTGGTTTTTTTGTACCAGTCAGCACCTTATGAGACTAGAATATTTTGTGTGAAGTATTAGAGCTACAGGTCTAATTTACACTGTCTAAATTACACTGGGTGAGAGTATAACAGGTACAGGGTCTCTAGAATAAGTAGATCTGCTTGTAGTGTATCAGAATTGTAAAGAATTCACAGCATTAAGAATAAAAGTTCACTAAACACATTATCTGGGCAGATATTAGCTAATAACATTAGTTGTATATATTATTACCTGCAGTAACAACAGCATCAGTCACAATCATTGTGGTTTTCAAGAAAAGACACTTTTTGATGGACATGCTTATCAAACTGATGTGGTACTCTGCAGAAAGTATTTCACATTGAACCCCAATTATATTGGGATAAGCTAAACAGCACTATGCTGCTTTAAAAAAAAAAAAAGAAAGAAAAAAAAAGATTTCTCTAGGGTAGCTGTACAACAATAAAGAAGAGACAGTCATTACATATGCAAGTGCCTACTTAAAGGAGTCCCTTGTATAATTTTAAAAAGACAACCCTGACCATGAAACAGCCCGCATGCAGACTGCTTCTACAAACATTTGTGAAGGAATGGGTCGCTCTCAGAAGCTCAGTGAATTCCAATAATAGGATGCCACCTGTACAACAAGTCCAGTCATAAAATTTCCTCACTACTAAATATTCTACAGTCAACTGTCAATGGAATTTTAACAAAGTGGAAGCGATTGAGAACAGCAACTCAGCCACAAAGTGGTAGGCCACGTAAAATGACAAAATTGGCCCCTTAGTTCCAATTAAAGGAACCCTGAATGCTTTAGGATACCAAGAGATTTTGGACAATTTTGTTCCCAAATTTGGGAATGTTCTCAAATTTGGGGGAACAGTTTCGGAAAGGCCCCTTCCTGTTCCAACATGACTGCGCACCAGTGCACAAAGCAAGGTCCATAAAGACATGGATGAGCGAGTCTGGTGTGGAAGAACTTGACTGGCCTGCACAGAGTCCTGACCTCAACCCGATAGAACACCTTTGGGATGAATTAGAGT
>JBCNYH010000022.1:26276091-26303932 GCA_039654325.1 Tandanus tandanus | reverse complement strand
CATCTGAACTTTGCCGTGGGAAAGGGCGTACGCAACGTTTTTGTGCGTACGCACCCTTTGTACATGAGGCCCCTGGTGCGTGAGATAATCGGAAGGGATACTATCAACATGTTGCTCTCATCGCTTTTCATGCTTTTGCATGTTTGGATTTGCAGTGTTTCTTTTGCCTTATTTCATGTATTTGACAACCAAAAATGGATTGGTGTTATCAGCTTTGTTGGTTTAAACCAGTTATTAAAGACATTCATTGAGGTGGAGGGTAGTGACTGTATAGGTGATATTTACAAGCAGGCATTCTCCATCCTGAGCCAATAGCAGCAGCATCAAAGGCTATCTGGGGGTCCAGTCTATACCACCCTCAGAGGCAAGCTGAAAGAGGAGGTCTATGAAAGTATTTTTAGGGCAACCTCCTTTTTGAATGGCATGGAAAATGTTGTGACAGTATGTTTAAAGCAGCAGTTTCAACAGAATACACATAGTATGAAAAGTACTACATATATGCCAGCTCAGGACAGACTACTGTATTAAAACTGTTAAATGTTCAAATCAAAGCACTAGTTCAGGCTTCTTTAAGAATGCCCTTGTATTCTTAAAGAAGCCCGAACTAGTGCATTGACTTAAACATTTTAATTTTAACATTTAGCGATTTTGCAACATCACTTCAACACCGATGTGTGCATAAGCATGCTCTGTCATGTTATAATACCTAAAAACAAATCCCACACAAAAAAAATACTGGTAAATGAGATTTAAGAATGGTTCTTCGTACTTGGGGAATCAGGCCCAGTATTTTCATGTGAAAATCTTTCATGTTGCCCAAACACGTACCTATAAAATTAATAGTAAAACCTTACAAACTGATAATTATATATAAAACTGATAATATATACATATATAAAATGCCCCCTTGGCATTTATTCCTATTTTGCTGCCTTACAACCTGCAATTAAAATGGATATTTGGGGGCTTTATCAGTCGATTAACACAACATGACAACAATCTTGAAGATGCAAAATATTTGCTATTGAAAGGCAAAGAAGAAAAGTACAAAAAAAAAACCCTTGAACATCCATAACTATTCATATTTATCATCAGTACTGTGTACAGCCACCGTTTGCAGCTGCAAGTCTTTTAGGGTTTCTCTCTATAAGCTTGATACATCTAGACAGTGGAATTTCCCCCATTCTTGAAACCATAACTGCTCCACCTCCTTCAAGAATTTTTCTTCAAGAATTTCCCTGTATTTAGCACCATCCATCATTCCCTCAATACTGACCAGTTATCCAGTCCCTGCTTATGAAAAGCCCACAGCATGATACTACCACCATGCTTCACTATGGGGATGGTGTACTTGGGGTAATGATGGTTTGTCTGACAGCATTTTCCTTGATGACCCTCTATGTTTGGGGAATCTCCAATGTGCCTTTTGACAATCTCAAATGTGCCTTTAAAATTTTTTCTGTAAGCAATGGCTTTTTTTTGGCCACTCTTCTGTAAAGTCCAGCTCTATAAAGTATGAACAGATATACCACTTTGCACTGTGGAGCTCTCCAGCTCCTTCAGAGTTACCTTTGGTCACTTTGTTGCCTCCCTGAATAATAATGTAAAATTTCTATGTGTTTTGGTGGATGGCCCTCTCTAGGCAGATTGGTTGCGGTGCCATATTCTTTCCACTTTGCAATAATGGATTTAATAGTGCTTTGTGGTATTTTCAAGGTCAGGGGATTTTTTTTATAACCCAACATTTCTACAACTTTGTCCCTGACCTGTTTGGAGAGCTCCTTGGACTTCATGGTAGTGCTTGCTTAGTGGTGTTGCAGACTCTGGGGCCTCAGGGGTGTATACAATGTTATACTGTGACACAAATTGCACACAAGTGGACTTGATTGAATTGTGTGATGTAGATAATTGCTATCATCAGATCCTATTTAGGGGCTTAATAGCAAAGAGAGTTAACACATGAACGCACCACTTTTCGTTTTTTGTTTCTTCTTCATTTTTGTAAAATCCGTTTTTTATTTTTTTTATTTCACTTCACCAATTTGGACTACTTTATGTAGGTCCATTACATGAAATCCAAGAAAAATTTATTTAGATTACAGGTTGCAAGAAAAAAATGGAAACGTGCCAAAGGAGTGAATACTTCTGCAGGCCACTGTGTATAAGTATATATGTATAAGATTAATTTGTTATATCTTACTTTATGACCATGTTGCTGCCATTGAGCTCCTCCACCAGGAAGGCCAAGATAGAGGCCTTAACTTCAGGGCTTAGGGTTTGAAAGCTTTTAGTGCGGAGACTGTTGCATGCCTTCTTCTCAAAGCCATTAGATTCCAGAAATACCCGGAGCACTTCAGACACTGTGCTGTGGCGCAGTTCGACATCCACCAGCTTTTCACCTAGGATCTTCACTGACTAAAAGACAGTCATTTTAACCGTTAATGCACATCATTACACTTATTTAATCAATGCATACACTTAAAGCAAAATCTGATTTCAAGAAAAATGTACATTAACATTCACCAAATGTTTAGAAAAACACATGTAATAATATTGTAACATTGTACATGTAATAATGACTGTACTGTCAGCACATAAACAGATTAAAACACAATACAGCCACGTTCTCACTGTATAACTCACATCTCACCAAACAGATAATTAAGAAATCATCATCAAAAAAGAGAACTCTCATTAAATAGTAATTAGCAAGCATACAACAAATGCTGTGCCAGAGGTGAAGGAATATTTTGGGTTATACAACTTGAAGGGTTCAAGAATAAAGCAGCAGGGTAAAGACTAGGGTGGTCCACCAAATCTTTATTTAATCTCATGTATTTACACGTTTTGGATCATCTTACTTCATCTCTATGAGTGAGCTTCATGTGTATGAGTGAAGCGATTAATAAGGTACTGAGGCATTGGCTGTTAAAAAAAACGAATAAAGGCAAGTTCAAAGCTTAATCGGAGTTTGCTTTGTTCTTCAATCAGGTTTTTTAAAAAAATATGATAACACCAACACTATAATAAAACAAAAACAACAACAACAAAATCAGGCTAAATACATGCACAACCAAAAAAAGTCCTACCCTATATATATTTTTTTGTTCCACTTTATCCTTGATCACAGTGCATAATCTAATTGGCATTGCTTCAATAAACTTAAGCAACATTACAACATTTATTTTAATCCAGCACATGCCAAAGACTTTCAGCAGGGTTATGGTCAGGACTCTGGAGTGTCAATACATGTGAGAAAATGATTCCTCATTTTCCCTGAAACACCCTTTCACTATTTGAGTCCCAGTTTTATATCTGTCATCAGGGAACAAAAAGTGTATTGGTCTGATAACCTGCTCATTCAGTACGTTCACTTCATCAGCTGACTTCATTTTTTGGGTACATAATGTTGCTGAGCTTCAACCTGACCAACTGTAGCAACCCCAGAGCATACCTCTGCCCCCCACAGGCTTGTATGGTAAGCACTAGGCATTATGGGTGCATCACTCTATCTGCCTCTTCTTACCCTGATGTGCCCATCACTCTGGAACGGGGTCAATCTGGCATCATCACCCCACATGACCTTTTTCCATTGGCTCTAGAGTCCAATCTTTATGCCTTTTAGCAAATTGAAGCCTTTTCCTCTGATTAGCATCATTAACAAGTGGTTTTCTTAAGGCTACACAGCTGTTTAATCCCAATCCCTTGAGTTGTCTTCATGTTGTGTGTGGAAATATCTAGCTTTCACTATTGAACACTTTTTTGGTGAGTTCTACTGAATTTTTTTACAATCAGATTTCACCAAATCTAAGTGATCCCCGCTCACAACAAGCCTTCCAAGTTCTCCTGTTACACTAAAATATGTATGTTTTCATCAGGTGGTTTTTACTTACAGAGGTTGCAATCTGCTAAAATTCATTTGATAGTTTGCATTAGCTTGTTTGAAAAGTCTGCCACTTGGAGTCCGTTTTACTCTCGGGAGTGAGCGAGATCGCATAAATAGGACGTGAACAGGAAGGCAATATATATTCCAACTTTACATTTCAACATGTTATATAACAACACACCTGGCAGTGTGATGGCAAACCAGGGTCATGCAACACAGCATTGACGAGGCTGATAAGCAGGTCAATAAGTTCACTTTGGCTTTTGCCTCGTCCCAGTAGACCCTCTTGCAAGGTGGCCAAACTTGGAATATCCTTTGGCACCTGAATACCCAACACTTTTCCATAGCTGTGCAGGAACTCTACCACTGTGATACAGTGGGAAAAGATGAGACCTGACAACACCAGTCCTGGTATGCGAGACAACTCTGGAAGAGGCTTGAGTGACAACAGACCATACAATATTGATTAGCAAATCACAATTTAAGTTATAATAAATAATTTTATAGTAATAAATTGATAATGCACAAAAGCCTACAAGCAAGGTTTTGACATCTTAGTACTCTGACAATTTACACAAATGCAGACATGTTCACTGTATAAAATAAATAAATAGATAATAAATTACAAATAAATCACTATAATGAACATTAGTTTATGCACTCACTATGTGGTCAGTGAGACACATGTCTTCAGTGGGCTTTTTCAGCTCCTCTAGAATCTTCTGCTGCCTCTTCCTCTCTTCCAAGCGTCTCTTGGCCTGTGCCCGTCTCTCCATCTTCTTCTTAGCTGCCAATGCTGCTTGTGCTTGAGCCTCTAATTCAGCCTTAGCAGAAGCTTTTGCTTTTGTACGAGCTCCTGCTATCCTTTTCATTGGACAGACGTTCTCAGGACAGTGTTCTACAGAAACCTTCTTTCTATAGCCTGGCTTTTTTAGTTGATCACTGAGAGAATTACAAATGTCATTGTCTAAATATCGCTCTCTGGCATTCCCCATCTGTAAACATAAAAAAGACATGGTTAGATTTTCCCACAATTTTTCCCTAATTTTGGTAGCCTGCCATTACACACTTACCAACCAGGTCTTTCCATCATATGACAGCTACACTAAGGGTAAAGTGAAGATGATAAAATGCATTCATGAGCCCACAGACACTCATGATTACTGTTGCCATGACTGATACAGAGAAAGCATCCTAAGAAACAGTAACCAAGCCATGTTGATCACAATTATCAAATTGTCTGAAGTCACAGTGCAACTTTCATTGTTTAAAATGGAAAAACTTTGAAAAGACTACAAATCTTGCTAGAGATAGCCAACAAGCTAAAACAAGTAAGAAGGGCCTCGGTCAGAAAGGTGACCAAAATTCCAATGTCAAGAATGGCCTAAGAGAGCTTCAGATGTTCTCCACAGAAATGAAACAGCCTGCTAAAGATCAACAAGCTTGTAAATATTAAATCAGTCTAGGCTTTTTGGTACAGTTCTTGATAAAACCAGACCTTAGTTAAAATAAATAAATAAATAAATAAATAAAAATAAAAAACATGGCAAGCACATAAAGGACTCAAGGAAAAGAATTCTCTGGTCTGAGACATATCTATTGCTTTTTTGGGTTGAACTCTACATTTGGTGAAAACTACTTATCAACTGGCAATGCCATTATCATTATGATGAAGCACGGTGGTGCCAGCATCTAGTTATAGGTGTGCTTCTCAGAGGCAGGAAGACTGGTGAGAAGGTAGGAAATTGAAAATGTAGCCAAATGCAGTGAGGTCTCCTAAGGGACTACACACAACCATGGACTGAAGCAAACGTTTACATTCCACCATAGACAAAAGAATATAGCCAATGCTGCAGTGGTTTTGCCACAAGTCTAAATGTGCTGGGGAGTGCCCATTTTTAACCTCACAGAACACCTGTAAAGACACCTAAAGATGGCCACTCACAAACACTCACCATTCAATCTGACTGAGCAGCAGAAGATCGGTGTCTGTACAGAGTACTTAATAAAGAGTACTTATTTCAACAGGTCTACATATTTATTTAAATTAGCTTTAGATTTTCATAAATTTAATTTAAAAAAAATTATTTACCTTGATACTGTGGGTTATTGTTTGCATAAATATTGCAAGAAAAAAAATACATTATTTTAAATTAAATCTATACTGACAAAAACTTTGAGACCATAATTTTTGACATCATTTTTACTCTGGTACCCAAAACTGGATTTCTGTAATATGGATAATTTGTTTAGCATGTTGGCCTTAAAAAAAAACAACAAACACAAGTGTCTCCGTTTGTGTTGATACAGGCGGTGATTTGCGGTGATACAAGCAGTGATTTTCGGTGATACAGGGGGTGATTTGCGGTGACACAGCACGGTGAAACCGGTCCAGCAAGTGCTGCAAGTGAATGCAGCGATCCTGTTCGGGAGTTGTCACTCTCTCTCGCCCTGGTTGTGGCCTGTCGTCAACTTACTCTGTCATGTTGTGGCGTTCAAACAGGTTTCTGATGGTGGGTTGTGTAACTCACTGTAGCTCAACCGGGCCTCCACCATTCCCCTTGCCTGGATACGTTGTTCATGTGATAGATATGGCATTATGGCGTGCACTAAACTAACAATGGTGGACATTTTTGAGCCTTTATATAGGCTTTCCAAACCACTCCTCAATTTGTGCATATACACCTTGTGTTTTGCTCAAACTGCATTTGGTCCACTTTTGCAAAGTGCAATAAAACGTGACAACTTATCATTTTCTCAAGTGCCCGAGTATTGTCATGAATAAAGCCACAGGTGTATACTCCCAACCCCCCTACAACTACAGATATACAGAAATTTCTCTCAAGTTTTTAATGACTGTCAGTACATAAGAGAAAAAGCTCAAAGAGTAAAGTACTTTACTTTTTTTAGTGGCATTTTTACACCAATAGTGATTAAAAATTATGGAATCACTAAATGTTGAGGAAATAATTATGGAATCACTGTGGAATATAAAATATAATTTTTTTTTTAAAATAAACACCAAGAGAAGTCTAAAAATGCAAATTAATCTGTTGTTAAAAGAAAGTGCTCACAGACTCTAATAAGCTGTTGGATTTAGCTAATGGCACAGAAACATGACCCAGCAACAGGATTGTTAACTGAACAATGGAAAGATCTCTAACTGAAGAGAAACACACACAGATGTTAGTAGTTATCTTTGTAAAATTTGGTGTAAGTTTAAACAAAATATAAAGGACATAACAGGAAAAACATACAAACAGGCCAAGGAAGATGTCAAAGAAAAAATAAAATCCACAATAAAACGATTAAGTAAAAACAGGAGTCAATATTTCTGAAAGAAACTAAGAAATCAGCTGAATGCCGATGAATTTTTTTTTTTTTTTTTTTTTTTACATACAGAAGAGTCAAATGAAAACCAGCACGAACACCTCAAAAAACCTTTACAAGGTTACATTGAGCGAAAGAAAAACAATCATGCAGTGTGGAGGATGACTGGAGGACAGTGATGTTCAGTGATAACACTACATTGGCCAAGCCATTTGTCTGGTGTTGTTTTATAAAAAATACTGTGTAAGGAAAAACAAACATTAATGATATGGGGTTACATGTTATTGTATGGGTTGAGCAGGAAACAGAGTGATCACATTTCATTTATCAGTATTGTGGCCTCTGGAAAGAAAATATTGCACATTATGGCTGTTTTTGCCTTAATGAGATGATGTCTCTTACCAGACAGTACCTAGTAGGGAAGTTAGGTTAGTTCCACCTTTCAATGAACATGAGGTTGACAAGTATTTCCAGCACTTTGAGAGGGTAGCTGAAAACTTACATTGGCACAAAGAGTACTGGCCCATTATGCTTCAGAGTGTGCTTAAAGGTAAAGCTCAAGAGTCCTATTCGACCCTTTCAGTTAATGAAAGTAGTGACTTTGAAAAGGTAAAATCTGCAAAACTAAAAGCTTATGAGTTGGTTCCAAAGGCATATAGGCAGGTATTCAGAACCCTCAGAAAACATGATAACCAAACACATGTTGAATTTGCTCATGACAAAAAGGTGTATTTTAAATGATGGTGAACTTCTAAAAATGTTGACACTGATTTTAACAAACTGAAACACCTCGTTCTGATATAAGAATTTAAGAGGCCTGTGATGGGGCTACTCAATCAGTGGTACTAGATACTACTTTGGATTTTAGCGATGAGTCAGCAACTGGTGAGTATGCTCTGATTGAACTTTTTGGGAACAAGTATGTAAGCATACCAGTGCATAAGGTGTGTTTGAAGTCAGACTTTGTTACAGGTTATGTTAAAGTAGAAGTGGCTTCCTCCCTGCCAGCCACAGGAGTTTCAATGTTATTAGGCAATGACCTAGCTAATGGTGGTGTCAAGGCAAACCTCTTAAAGACTCCTAAGCCGAGGAGACATGAGAACATTAACGATGATTCTGAGGAGATATATCACTCTTGTGTTTTGACCCGAGCTATGGCCAAAAAGGCTCAGGAGTTTGACCTTTCAGCTAATGCTGCTTCTGACTATATTGACCATTCTCTGACACATTCCTAGTTACTCAAGATGATCACATTCCAGAGTCTGTCAAGAAGACTAGTGACCCTATTTTTGAAAAATCTGACCTGTCCTTGTCAAGGCAAGCTCTCATCGCAGAACAGAAAACAGATCCTGAAATAAATTACCTTAGAAGCAAAGGTCTCTCTGAAACTGAAATTGATCAGGTCCCTGTAGGCTATTACCTTGATAATGGTTTGCTTATGAGAAAGTGGAGGCCTCTGGATGCTCCTGATAATGAGGATTGGTCTGTATGTTTGGGTATAACCAAAACTATGGATACAATTCTGAGACCTTTCTTTTGTCCAGGTTTGAAACAAGATTCAGTCTCTCAATTTGCCAAGCCTGTAACACATTTCAGATGGTTGGCAAGCCAAAAATAAAGCCACCTGTTGTTCCCCTCTACCCAATTCCAGCTTTTGAAGAACTGTTCACAAGAATTATTCTGGATTGTGTTGGGCCATTACCAAAAAGCCAAATCTGGTAATCAGTATCTCCTCACTAACGTGTGCAGCAACCAGGTTCCCAGATGCCATAACATTCAGGAACATAAAGGCTAAAACAGTATGTAAAGTTCTGACTAGATTCTTCACAACTTTTGGTCTGCCGAAAGAGGTACAGTCTGATGAGGGTTCAAATTTCATATCAGGCTTGTTACAACAGGTATTGCATAAGCTAAATATAAATCATATCAAATCTAGTGCCGATCACCCAGAATCACAGGGGACATTAGAGAGGTTTTATTCTACTCTCAAAACTATGATGAGAACCTATAGCTATGAGCATGAAAAGGTCTGGGATGAAGGTATTCATCTCTTACTATTTGCAGCAGTCTCTTTTGTACAGCCAATTTGAGCTTGTATTTGGTCACCAGGTCAGAGGTCCATTGTCCCTAGTAAAGGACCAATGGGCTGATGAGTCCTAGATGACAATACAGATATAGGTGCTGGCAATTAAAGAGAAAGCTGCGATCAGTATCTTTCTCTGTGTCTGTGTGTGTGTGTGTGTGCGCGCACGCAGCAGTGATGCTCACAAGTCAAAGTCAAGTCTCTTACAGCTGAAATAAATGTTCAATAATTTCTATTACACCAGTTGGCCTGTTTTGAAGACTGCATAAATATATCTATGAAATTAAAAGCATGCATTGTGGCATTATCACCCCATTATCTATAAGAATATAGCATGGGTATTAATTAATTCATTCATTTTCTGAACTGCTTAATCCTAATTAGGGTCATGGAGAGGCTGGCACCCATCTCAGCCGACTCTGGGCGAGGGCAGAGTACACACTGGACAGCTCACCAGGCCATCGCAGGGCAGAAACACACTGACGGCAATGCAGCCTAGTTATTTCGATAGTCAGCAATAGATCTTTTACATGACTCTCACCACAGACATTCAGAGACATGGCCGGCCTTTGATAACCCAGTTAGCTGCACTGGGGGGCAGCAGTGACGACCCGGTGATAGTGGGGCTTGAACACCCAACCTTCAGATCAGTAATCCAGCACTAGCATGGGTATTTGTTGTTTAAATTTAATTTAATTTTTTGGCATATGGTATATTTAAACAGGCTGTTTCATTTCAATATAAAAACACTCTTTGTCTGAAGCAAAATTAGGAGTATAAAGTGGAAAACCTGAGTTGGCAAAACTGCATTTATACACCTGTTTAAAATGAGGTAGAAAGTTTACTCATTTCCTATCCTACCTGACCTAGCCGGGTGTGTTTTCAGGTGCTTGATAAAGTCGGGTGTGGTCGATCCTACGCATTTGGTGAGTTTTTATTTATTTATTTTTTAATAAAAAATAATGTTTTTTTTTTTTTTTTCGCCAAATGTAAAATCTTAATATCTAAATGTAATAACAAATGGCACAGCAGTGTTGTGTTTAGGTGTGCTGGCAGTGCAGGATATGTCATCACCTATGCACTTGTGAAACAAGAGTTAGGGGGAGAGAGAATGATGGTCAACATGCCAAACAAACAAAAAAAAATAAAAATTGTTCATAAGTCGCAAATCACGAATCTCAAGGTCAAGTCTCAAGCCTCTATGTGAGGAACTTAAGTACGACTTGGACTTAAATTATGCAGTTATGCAACTAACTAATCATTAATGTCCATTATATAATCATAAAAGTGGAATTTTTCCTTTAAATATGCATGAAATGTAAACAATATTATGGAATTTTTAATATGAAACATTTACTGTGTGTTCTGTTTCCCCTTACCTTAGCTTTTAGTTTCTGCTGGCTGATCTTCCTGTTGTTCATACCTTCCATCCTTTTGATTTTTGCCTATGTAAGATAAATTTAAATCTGAGTAAAAGGGTAGACAGAGTGCGTTCCAGAATCCTCAAACACAGCAAGAAACAAGTCAAACACTACATATGCGGACTGAGGAGACAAAGCAGCTTCTAGTGACATGAAGACATGTAAAAAAAAAAATTGGTAAAATCTCAGCCACTGACAGTAATATCTGTGTGTGTGTGTGTGTGTGTGTTTGTTGAGGTTGGAGCAGTGAATAAGATTCACAATCAGGTCCATAAATTTTTATTATTTTGTCACTATACATCACCACAATGGACTTGAAGTGAAGCAGTTTGGCAAAAGCAGTTCAGCTTTAATTGAAGCATTTAGCAAAAATAAAATTTGGGAAAGAAAGCCATTTTTAGGCACCCCCCAAAAAATTTAGAAGCTCAAAGGAAATCAGACAATAAACAACTGAAGTCTGATCCCCAAGGACATCACGTCCATATCTTCTACTCAATAAACACCATAGACCCATTTGATTGTTGTGCTTTGATTGCTGTGCTTTGGACCACAAGCCCTTCCTTTCCGTCTGTAACTCTTCTCTTCCGATCACTCTGGGTCAAGTTCATCTGTCCTTAAAGAATCATGTACCAGAATTGGGCAGGCTTTCTAACAAAGTCTACTTTGGCCTTTTTCTTCTTGAGTGTTACCAGCAGTTTGCATGTTGAAGTAACCCTCTGTATTAACATTGCTGAAGGCATATGTTTTGGTTGGAAAAACACAATAAAGTCACTACTCTGTCCATGCATTATGTAATGTGAATTACCACATTATATTCTTTAATATTTTAATGTGATAAACTAAATACCAGTTAGCCGTTGTTCACAAAGCATTCTATTCAATATTTTTAGCAATTTCTGAAGGATAGCAACAAAACGGGACAGAAACAGAAGGCATTAAAATGATCACTGAATTTAAGTACTTGCTAACCAAACTCGCTATCTCAAGCGAGATATATTTGATGTCAACAAGGACAAGGAAAATCAATTTAGCAGCTCGCTGTTTAGCAGCAATTATAAAAAGTGCACAAAATACAACTGAAGTATATACACAAAACTATATACAGGTAAAACTAAAAAAATTAGAATATCATGAAAAAGTTCATTTATTTCAGTAATTCAACTTAAAGAGTTAGACTAATTACATGAAAAGTAAAATACTTTGACCATAATTTGTTATAATTTTGATTATAGCTTATAGCTTATGAAAACCCCAAATACAAATCCCCAAATACAAAATCTCAGAAAATATAGTGAAAAGGTTCAATATTGTAGGCTCAAAGTGTCACACTCTAATCAGCTAATTAACCCAAAACACCTGCAAAGGGTTCCTGAGCTTTTAAATGGTCTCTCAGTCCGGTTCAGTAGAATTCACAATAATTGGGAGGACTGCTGACCTGACAGTTGTGCAGAAAATTATCATTGACACCCTCCACAAAGAGGGAAAGTCTCAAAAGGTAATTGCAATAGAAGTTGGGTGTTCTCAAAGTGCTGTATCAAAGCACATTAATAGAAAGTTAAGTGGAAGGGGAAAGCATAGAAGCAAAAGGTGCACAAGCAGCAGGGATGACTGCAGCCTGGAGAGGATTGTCAGGAAAAGGCCATTCAAAAGTGTGGTGGAGCTTCACAAGGAGTGGACTGAGGCTGGAGTTAGTGCATCAAGAGCCACCACACACAGACGGATTCTGGACATGGGCTTCAAATGTCGTATTCCTCATGTCAAGCTGCTCCTGAACATCAAGCAACGTCAGAAGCGTTTTACCTGGGCTAAAGAAAAAACAACTTGTCTGTTGCTCAGTGATCCAACGTCCTCTTTTCTGATGAGAGCAAATTTTGCATCTCATTTGGAAACCAAGGTCCCAGAGTCTGGAGGAAGAATTGAGTGGCACACAATCGAAGATGCATGAAGTCCAGTGTGAAGTTTACACAATCTGTGTTGATTTGGGGAGTCATGTCATCTGCTGGTATTGGTCCACAGCCTTCTACCAGGACATTTTAGAGCACTTCATGCTTCCTTCAGCAGATAAGCTTTATGGAGATGCTGATTTCATTTTCCAGCAGGACTTGGCACCTGCCCACACTGCCAAAAGTACCAAAACCTGGTTCAATGACCGTGGGATTACTGTGCTGGATTGGCCAGCAAACTCGCCTGACCTGAACCCCATGGAGAATCTATGGGGCATTGCTAAGACAAAAAGTTTGAGAGACATAAGACAATGCAGAAAAGCTGAAGGCCGCTATTGAAGCATCCTGGTCTTCCATAACACCTCAGCAGTGCCACAGGCTGATAGCATCCATTCCATGCTGCATTGAGGCAGTAATTCATGCAAAAGGGGCTCAAACCAAGTACTGAGTACATATGCATGATTAGACTTTTCTGAGGGCTGACATTTCTGTATTTAAAATCCTTTTCTATGGATTTCATGTAATATTCTAATTTTCTGGGATTTTGGATTTGTGGTTTTCATAAGCAGTAAGCCATAATCATCAAAATTGTAACAAAAAAAGGCTTGAAATATTTTACTTTGCATGTAATGAATCTACATAATATATTAGTTTCACCTTTTAATTTGAATTACTGAAATAAATGGAATTTTGCATGATATTCAAATTTTTCGAATTTCACCTGTATGTCCACATGCATACGTACAGTACATGATGATGTTATATAATGTTAGAGACCTGCTCTAAACATAAAAATTGCACTGAAAGAAGGGTGTGATATTGTATTGTCCAGAAGGATTGTCTGAATAATTATTTAGTCAGTGTATATGGTGGTTGTGGTGGGGGAGTAGCACATTGAACAGCTTGTGGGTAAAAGCCGTTCTTGAGTCTGTTAATTTTTGATTTGAGTATCTTCTTCTGGAGAGGAGAGGGGAGAAAATGGGATGTCCAGGGTGTGAGGGGTCTCTGATAATTCCACTGGCTTTCTGCCAGTGGAAATGTCACTGAGGGTGAGGTAGTGTCACTGGCTCCACCGCCCTCACCACCTGATGCAGGGCCTTTCAGCCCTCTGCAGTATACAGCTGGTCAGGCATGCATACACGCACGTGGGGGCCATACTGTCAGTACGGTCATACTGAGTACCATTTTGAGTTACTCTAGTGAAATTTCGGCAAAATAGATTAGCCTGCAGCAGCATATTTTCACTTTGATTTTTGGGGTGTCTTTGAATTCAGCCATCTGTAGGTTGACAATTTTCATCTCCAAATGATGTGGCATCCTTTTGTTTCTAACACATTACGAAGTCTAGATTTGTTGGCTTTCAGCAATTCCCATTTGTAAGGTCCAGGCTGATGTATCTGATGGTTATAAAGATCCAGAAAGTTCACATTAAACCACATCAATCAATCAATCAATCAAATTTTATTTATAGAGCGCTTTACAACGATCACAGTTGATCAAAGTGCTGGACAAGAAATAAAAACAAGAATAAAAATATAGTACACTCCTAAATTTATACATATCTGTTAATTTCACCAGTGACACCACTCTCAAGTGTCAAAGGCTGAACTGAATAAATAGGTCTTTAGCCTGGCCTTGAACAGGGACAGGTCAATGATGGAGCATAACTCCAGGGGCAGAGAGTTCCAGAGTTTCGGCCCCGCGACTGCAAAGGCACGATTACCCCACTGTTTGCACCTGGACCATGGGACCACCAGCAGGTGTTTTTTGGAGGAGTGCAGGGTTCTACTGGGCAGGTGAGGGGTCAGCATGTCACATAGATAAGGAGGTGCAAGGCCGTGAATGGAACAAAAAACAAACAATAGGACTTTAAACTGAATTCTGAACTGAACCGGGAGCCAGTGTAGAGAGTACAGGACAGGAGTGATATGGTCATGTTTACAGGTGTTGGTGAGGAGCCAAGCAGCTGCATTCTGCACGAGTTGTAGACAGTGAAGAGAGGCCTGATTTACTCCAGTGTAGAGGGCGTTGCAATAATCCAAGCGTGAACTGATAAAGGTGTGGATTGTTTTTTCAAGGTCATTAAGGCTTAGAAATGGTTTGACTTTGCCCAACAGGTGAAGCTGAAAGAAACTTGCCCTGACCACAGAGTCTATTTGTTTATTGGGTTTGAGATTACTGTCTAAAGTCACTCCAAGATTCCTAACTGCATGGTTGAGGTGGATGGTCAGAAATGTGAGATCTGGATCTGCGTTTGCTGAGCTGGAGGCACCAAAGAGAATAAATTCAGTCTTTGACTTGTTCAGGCAGAGGAAGTTTTGTGACAGCCACTGTTTAATGTCATCCAGACACGTTTGGATGGACTGTGTGTCTGGGGCGTTCTGGGCAACCAGCAGATAGATTTGTAGCTCGCCTGCGTACAGATGGAATGAGACATTGTGACGGGATATCACAGAACCTAAGAGCAGCATGTACAAGGAAAATAAAACAGGGTCCAGAATGGAACCCTGTGGCACACCAGAGGACAGTGTCGCTGGAGAGGAGGAAAAATCATTGATCAATACGGAGAAAGTTCTTTCTGTTAGGTATGATCTGGACCACTGCAGCAGTGGTCCCTGAAGGCTGACGTGCTGGAGGATGGAATGGTCCACTGTGTCAAATGCTGCAGTAAGGTACTGCATTAACAGCAGCACAGGTTTATTAGCATCCAAGGACAGCAGGATTGCATTCTGTACTTTTAGTAGTGCAGACTCTGTGTGAATTTTTCGAATATGTGGTTTTGGTCCAAAAATGACTGTAGTTCTGTGAAGACAAGCTTTTACAGAACTTTAGAAAGAAAAGGTAGACACTGGTCTGAAATTTGAGTGAGCTGATTGGTTAAGATTAGGTTTTTTAATTAGTGGCCTCACCATGGCCTGCTTAAAAACAGTTGGGAAAGACCCTGACCTCAGGCTGGTGTTAAAAAATGAGAGGAGACATGACCCTACTGTGTCAAAAACCTGTCTAAGCACCCCGGATGAAACAATGTCCAGAGGACAGTTAGTAGGTCTCAGCTTCTGGACAGCCTCAGAGAGCTGAGAGAGTGATACTGGCTCAAACACATTAAAGACAGCAGGAGGGGAGAGAGATAGGTGCACGTCTGCGAGACTAGCCATACTGTTATTGATACTCTGTCTAACTGAGGCTACTTTGTCAATAAAGTGATGGAGAAACTCCTCACAGGTTTGTTTGAGACACACTTTTAAACACGTTATCAGAGGGATTTGTAATATACTGAATTGTACTGAACAAAACTTGAGGCCGATTACAGCTAGTAGAAATGACACTTTAAAGGTAATTACATTTGGCTTCTTTAACAGCATTTAAAAATCATTTAGAAAGACTATCAACTCATAGTCAAAAAGTCTCTCAGAATGCCCAGTGAGACATGCAGATTTTCTTTCTTCCACCTCCACACAACCTCCTCAGGGCACGTGTGGTGTCATTCAACCAGGGATCCGGTTTAGGTTTGATGGACCTCAGCTTAAAATGCAATGGAGTCCAAAATCTCTGAGCAGGTTGAATAAAAAGAGGAGATGAACTCCTCTGGGCACAGAGGAGGTGCACGTTCTCCTTGAGCATGAAAACCAGTTCTCCTGAAGGCAGCAGCAAATTCACCAGCTGTAGTAGAAGTAATGGTATGGTGGCTACAAGCTGAGGCAAGTGATCCTGCTGAAGGCGAAGGAGCTGTGAAGTTAAATAAAATGGGGAGGTGGTCTGAAATGTACAACTGAACTGGACAATGCAGCTGTCCAGTATTTCTGAGATAAATATTGGGAGACCATATGAAATTATAAGGTCCAGTGTGTGACCATGTTTGTGTGTGGGGGCATTCACTGATTGAGTTAGGTCAAAAGAGGTTAATATGTTTTGAAATTCATCCAACCAATTGACTGTATGGACAACAAACACGAATATTTAAGTCCCCACAAATAAGAAAACTATCATATTTTGGCATTATTTCAGCAAGAAAATCAGAATATTCAGAAATAAAATCCTTATTGTGTTTAGAGCACACAATGAGGGGCATGCCAGTTGTAGCAGAAATAATTGAATCCTCCGTATATTTACATAAAGCAGCCTGGATCACCCATGTTGGAGGAACTAGATGCCAGGTAAGCTTTGATTTTGACTCGCACACCGCCTCTATTTCCAGGTCTGCTACGCTTCGTGCTGCGAGACAATGCACAAACAGGATGCCACAGATAGGCAGGCACAGAAGCTACGAATGGTGGCGGTGGTTTTGAATGCCCATTTTCAGCACATCCAGGCAAGTTGGTCATGTTGTCACGTATTTGTAGTGGTGTCAGGTGATGTCAGAAGAAAACAGTATATCCTGCTTGACTTAGCATTAATATATTATATCATGCTTTATTGAGCATTAAGATTCACAATTAGCTTTAAGGTAGCAATATTTTAACTACAAAGTAGTGTTTATCTACAGGAGTGAAAGTAAGTAAGTGAAAGAGTAGTGTTTAAATATAGTTAAATAAGTAATGGCAGTGAACTATGTAGTTTAACAAAAAGGGCACTTAATCATATAGAACCATTTACGACCCTAGTGTACTAATGAAATAACCACACTCAGACTGGGGGAAAAGAAAAACATCACACAGAAAATTTATTGAAGATTACAGATCAGTCAGCCTGTCTAGAGGAATTATGGGAACAGGAGAACCCGTAGAAGAAGAGGGAAGCTCTGGATCCACAGGGGACATAGGAGAATAGTCAGTGGGAGAGTCAAAAATTGGAGAATCGGGTAATATTCCATTGGAGAAGCAGGAGAGGAGGACTCGGGAGAAGAATACTCAGGGAAACGTAAAGGGAGGAAAGGAGAACCTGAGGGAGAATTTGATTGAGAATTAATAGATGGACAATCCCGGCAATGCCAAAAGTGGACCTGGGTGGATTGGTCTTGGGTGTCAGGTTGAGTTTGAGTAAACTGATCACGAGTTACAGCTGAAGGCTGGGAAGTGTGAAGGGTGGACATGGATTGAAATCCAGGAGACCTAGACAAGGACCAGGTGGCGGATAGGAACTCCAGAAAATCTAGAAGGTCAGGATTAGCACGAGCCAAGTGGTAGTGGTAATGGCGATGATGATCAGATCTCCCACTCCTAAAAAGGGCACAACGAGCTGGCTGAGCTGTAAATAAAAGAAACAGGAGAAGCTAATGGGATGATTGGTCACGTAAGAGCTTAACCAAAGCTTAACAGTTAACCAAGAAGCCCAAATATGGAAGAAGGAATGGTACATTGTACCAGAGCGACCAGAACGCAGTGACATAGTACATAAATGGGCAATGGAATGTAAGGCATAAGGCAGAGCTTGAGCAATAATGAGACTAGAGAAGTGCAGAACTGCAATAAGAACAAAGTTTGCTTATAGGATAAGATGCTTAGGAAAAGATAAAATAGCATATTATAGAATAATATGAAAGAGATCAAGATACTTACACATAGTTGGACGGTTAGAAACGATGGCGTACAGAACAATCCGTCTGGACAGTCCACAGAAACAAAATGCAATGAAGAAAGTACGGAAGTTAGGCGCTTATAAAGTAAGTGCCAATTTTTTTATAAAACTCCCAAATTAGCCCAAAAAAAAGGGGAAATTAGATGAAGAAAATAGGCATCACCACAGGATGACATCACATCAAAGGCGGAATAGGGACAAATAAGGAAATAATGGGAATGGGAAGATATGTAAAATAAGGTGGGAAGGGCTAAAAAGCCTGAACCATGAACGTAATGGGAAATGACTTGAGCATATGCAAATTAAAAGAGAGTGGCGTCCTAGGACGCCAAAGTGTATTAAAGGAAGGGGAATTCAGAGGGGATTTTGCTGATACTGATTTTGACGCTGATGCTGTTAACTGATGATCGAATCAGACCTTAGAGACCAGCTGCTCTGTCAGAATTGTATGTGATAGACTGCAACTTTGAATAAAGGTATCTTGCTTCTCCTCATCTGTTGCATCGAGATCTTTTATTTGACTAAGTATTGTGAGTAATTACTGAATTATTGGGCATGAAGTAAGAAACAACCAGGTAACCAGAGGGACTTTACTTCCACCTGGCATATGTCCACTCAGAGAGGGCTCTGAGTTCCGACAGCGATCATACACAAGTAGTGATGACATATTGTGAATGACAACAAGGATAAACACAATAATCGATAGCAGATGAGGATGGCATACCAACCACAGCGGCGCCATCTTGATCCACCAATGTGTCATCAGGGACCTTCTCTCTGCCAACAGAAAGTTTATGATGATATTGTTCAAGCTCACTTTTGTCCAAGATCATAATTTGTTTTGAGTTAGTATTTGACATTTCGCAAGACTCCATCATTGTTCTCCTGTCTGTTATCCTGTGTGAACTTTCTAAATTCCACACCAACAAAGCCAGTGGGCCGGACAACACCAGCCCAAAAGTCCTCAGGGTATGTGCTGGGCAACTTGCAGAGGTCTTCCAGCATCTCTTTAACCTCTCCTTGAGATTGATGAAGGTGCTCAACTTGTGGAAGACCTCCTGCATTGTCCCAGTACCAAAGAAAGGACATTATAGCAGTCTCAATGACTACAGACCAGTGGCACTCACACGTCATGAAAACATTCGAGAGGCTGGTTCTTCAGCTCCTGAGGAGACAACTCAATGCTTTCCAGGACCATCTGCAGTTTGCTTCACATCGTTGTGGAGGATGCCATTATCTTGCTCACCCACAAGGCTCGGTCACATCTGGAGAGACAAGGAAACACTGTGAGATTCATGTTTTTTTCTTTCTCCAGTGCCTTTATCAGCATCCAGCCCTGCCTTCTAAGAAATAAGCTAATGGATATGCAGCTGCACTCTGACACCTCTGCCTGGATTTCGGAATACCTCACAGGCTGTGTCTCTGAGGTGCTGACAAGCAGTACCAGTGTACCCCTCTTCACACTCTTTACCTCAGACACTCTTTACCGCTATAACATGGGCTCATGCCACCTCCACAAGTTCTCCGTCGAATCCTCCATTATCTGATGTATCAGCGACAACGAGGAAGAGTACAGAGGCCTGATTCCTTATCACATGATGCAGCAGTAACCATCCGAAGCTCAACATTAGCAAAACCAAGGAGGTAGTGGTGGACTATCAGAGGAGTAGGAAGCCCCCTGTCCCAGTCACCATCCAGGGGAAAGAAGGTGGAATCATACAAGTACCTTGGGGTCCGCATTAAGCCCTCTCACCTGCTTCATAAGTTGTGGCTGATGGGCAGCTCATTGAGCCAACGCAACATTCCATCCACATGCAGAAGTGAGTATCTACCCTATTTTATTCTTATTTATTTTTACATTAAGCTCATTATTTATCTTGTGTTAAATTTTTCTGAATGCTATTTCTGCTCTTATATTGCTGCAACATTTGAATTTCTCCTTTGAGGATCAATAAACTACAAAACTTATCAAAAAAATTCTTATCTTTTGCCAAACGACAGCTGTGAAAAATACAAATCATAAGAAAAGCTTTTAATGTGTCTATATCACCAGATGGGCAATTCCACCGAGACGGACATTACATCTGTAAGGTGTCTGAGCCATTTCAACCAGTCTCACACAGTTGAAGCCATGGGGCCATGTCAAGAACATTCACGTCCGTGGCCCTGTTAACCCATAAGGGGACCAATCTTTACACTATGCAACACAACTCTACTCAGTGATAATCTAGTCACCTGCCTCTGAGTGGTAAAAGGATAAACCCTCAAACCACAGGCCGAGCATTGAGAACAAGGGCTTAAGAATAATAAGTCACAATAGAGAGGGCTATTACACTACCAAAGCCCAGTTACTTGCCAGGCAGGAGGCAGATATATTGTGCCAAGAAACCCAGCAAACCACCTGCAATACCAGGTATGAACCTAGCGGCCAACATACCAAGCCAAACATATGGTATCTCTGTGTGTGTTAGGGACAAATCAGCTATCATCAAGATCAAGATGTAAATTATTGAAATGGATGAAGAAGGCACAGAACTCATAAAGGTACACACAAACCACCTAACAATAATAAATAACATTAATGCAATCATCGGCGATTTCAACAGCCACAGCCCAGAATGGGGATACAAAACACTGGACTTAAATGGTCAAAAACTGATCTCCTGGGCAGAAAACAACAACCTCCACCTGCTCTTCAATGCTTAAGACCCACCAACTTTCAGAAGCGGAAGGTGGAAAAAAGGCTACAATCCTGACCTTGTCTTTGTGACATCCAATAAAGCTCACCTCTTCAAAAGAACTGACCTCAACCCAATTCCTAGATCCGAGTACAGACCAGTGCTGGTTGCAAGTAAGCCTCCTATTACAGCCAAAGCAGGGAGAGAAGGCAACGTTGGGAACACGTGGTTGAAAACATTGATATGCAACACAATAGCAAAAAAAGCCTGGTCAACCATCAACAAACTTAATGAGACGCAAAAGGCAACTCAGAGACTGTCTGCAGTTATGCCAAACCAAGTGGCCCACCAACTTCTATTTAATGGTAAACCACAGTGCAAGAGCCAGACAAATAAAAATAAAAAAATCAGAAACTGGAGCGGAACAGCCTGCTCCTGATCAGAGCTGAACATCTACCTCCTTTTATCCTCGATGACTTGACACAAGAAATCACAAGGCTTAAAACAGGAAAAGCTGCTGGCATTGATGGGATATACAATGATTTCCTGAGAAACCTTGGACCAAAAGCAATAACTTGGCTGTCCCTATTTAATGACTGCATAGTCACCAAGATGATACCCAGAAAATGGAGAAAAGCGAAGGTAGTCAATCCACTAAAGCCACACCAGGAGGCTTCTAACCCATAAAATTAGCAACCGATTTCTTTGCTTTGCACTACCTACAAACTATATGAAAGACTGATTCTTAACAAGATCCAATCTATCATAGAGGAACACCTTAACCCTGACCAGGCATGTTTCAGTCCTGGCCGCTCTTGCGTCCAAGTGCTTAACCTCACCCAGCATACAGAAGACGGTTTTAAGAGTCGCCTAGTCACAGGGACAGTCTTTGTAAGCCTAACAGCAGCCTATGACATAGTCAACCACTGAGGACTTGGAGTACCACCAGCACCCAGTCTATCTTGGTGTAACTCTTGAAAATGCCACTGCATGGCTAACGTTGTGGAGTGACATAATTTGATGATGATGTGTTGAAGCAATAAGCCCCTAATCTTGTGTATGGGCATGGTTAAGGTATTTGAGGTCTTGAGGTATTTAGGCAGGGAAGAAAAGATATTCAAAGATGCTTCTGTTGTTTTTAAGAAAACAAATGAGTTAGAGGAAGTGACTGGGGAGAGGGCCGTCTGGACCTCACTGATTATGCTGCTGCCCCGACTCCGGACCAAATGGAAGATGATGATGAAAAATATTGTGACAGAGTTGCAAGAAAATGGCACACGAAAATTTAATAAAATTTTATTTTAAAAAACTAACAATGATAAACAGGGCTTGAAATTCCTTCTTTAGTGAATGTGCAACAAGTGAAATTCGCCAAATGCAAGTCAAAGTTGCTGCGAGATTGCACTTCCCATTGGTACATTTACTGATCGAAACACACCCATTTTCAGGGCTTTCAAATTAAGCTGGCAACTGGCGGGATTTCTGAGTACTGGAGTCCTGTGTGCCGTCTATTTTATCTTTCGTTTTCAAAAGAAAAAAATCTGCATATTTTCTTCACACAACCTGCCATCTCACACACGTATTATATTATAAAAATATTATATTATTTTAGTTTTAGTTTAGTATTTTATATTAAGTTTAATTATTAAAAACCTCTTCCAGGTCATTATGCACTGATCTGACATGAAATGAACGCATCACAGAGGGAGGCGCAGGTTTTTACGCGCACCTCCGCGCTCCACTATCTCAAACACGTTTTAGCTTCAAACCAATAGTGCAGGTTGAAATAGCGGCTGTCCAATAAGCCAAAGCTGAGCTTAGATCAAACATGAGCACCTCATATTGGAAAGCACAACTAATTCACCCGGACTCACTGTACTCGAGACAATCAAATGGAGGGTACATGTAAAATATACAGAGAAAACTGTGTAAAATGTTATTTAAAAAAAAAAAAGCACTTGGATTAGTTTTATTTACATTTTAATGGCAGGTTCAGTATTGTACATTAGCTGAATAAGTATAATTCACACACAGCCAGTGCAGTGTTGCGTGTGTTCGTCAATTTCTCATAGTGGATCCTCAATTCGGCGTTGCCTTCTGTGTCATTTTTAAGTTGGTCAACAGTAATGATGACATGAGGATGTACTGTTACTGTGTTGTTTAACCTGCTTACTGACTGTAAACAAAAACACAGATGAGAAATCTAGTTTTTGCGCTCAGCACTGCAAAGCAAGCTTAAGCTGTGTCCAACACAACACACCAATTCACCACAAGTGCACTCATGAGGGCACACGTCATTGTTATACGTCCTATGAAAGTGCAGGTTAAAGGCTATAGGGAGCACGGGTCAATTTGGAGAAGAGCCTAAACCAGACTGGCGGAAAACATGAAAAATAGCAGCTTTGTGGGAGGGGTGAAATCATCATTCTATTGCTTGTTTTTTAGGTTAAAACAAAGTGACCCCCCACCCCCTCTGGGTAGCTAAATCACTAAATCATATATTTTTTATGCCTTTAATTTATTATGAAATAAAGAAGAAACAGACAATAATAGGCAGAGTAATCTGTTTATCAAGTGGTTGCAATTCCTAAACCGTTAATGCAATATTTTAATTAAATGCCTTGACTTAAAGCTTAAAGATTATACTTTAATCACATCTTGACTGCTCCATTTCAAATCCAATACGGTGGTGTACAGATGCAAAAATTTTATAGATGTTACATTATCCAAAAACACAAGGACCTACGCTTAAAATATAAACAAATATATGGCATATAAAGTAAAGAAAATAACCTCACCGTCATTAGCCACTGGTATGTGACATCAGAAGCTACTTTACCTTTATCTCCATTTTCTTTGTAATCTTGGCCAATTTGGCTTTATCATCCTCTGTGAGCTCCTCTAAGGAAAAATATTAGGAGAAAAATATTTTTATACAAAAACAACTGCTGTATTACACTCTTTATTTCTAAATGTCCTATGTCCATATGTTCCAATTATAGTTATCTATCTAGCTATCTATATTTTTATATATGCACATACTGTACACCCATACATGAATGTGTGTGTCTGTGTGTAAATCTCACCTTTTGCCTCCAGTCTCTTCAGCATTCTGGCATCTATTTTGCTCAGAAAATCAACCACTTTTAACTTGGAAGGTCTGCCTGGACGCCTACATCGAGCCCTCTTGGGCTGAAGAGCTCTAGATTGTGGCTTGATTTTCTTATTAGGGTTTGGAGGGCGACCACGTCTCCCAGTTATTGCCATAATCATGGATGGGATCTCTTCATTAGCCAGGATGAACCATTTCTTTCCCTGTAAGTCATAAAGGCAAGTCTATTACAAATAATTTTCAGAAATAAATCAAAGGATAAAAGTAACATTTGAAGACAAATCATTTATGTGAATTCACATAGAGAATTAAATTCTCTTTACTTGAAAATTTGGGGGCATGAACATTCATTCACATTTATTTGCTCCCACTACACTTGAACCTTTACCCCCATCCCTAACTGTGATTCACTTCCTCAAAATGCCCAAATTAAAATTTACTTTAAGTTCAGATAAGTTAATGTAATATACAATATGACAGTAGAGGTTCACTGATTAAATATACTGATCACAGAGTGTTTAGACCCAACACTGCCAAGCTACCACTTTTGGGCCAATGAGCAGGGTCATACATCCTATCTGCACCAGCTTTCTTTTCTTGGCTGAAAGACAAGCAACCCTACATGGTATTCAATTCTTGCAGCCCATCTGCCATCAGATTTACAATACTGTGCATTCTGAGATACATTTCTACTCACCACAACTGCACAGAATGGTTATTTAAGTTATTGTAGCCTTTCTATTGGCCTGAACCAGTCTGGCCATTCTCTGATAATGTTCATCATCAACAAGGGGTTTTGGTTTTTCAGAACTGCCCTTCAGGGGATGTTTTTCTTTTTTTCCTTTATGCATCATACAGAGTACACTCTAGAGACTGTTGTGTGTGAAAAACCCAAATGATCAGCAGGTACAGAAATACTTAACCCAGCCTGTCTGGTTCCAACAATAATGCCAAGGTGAAAATAACTGAGGCAAAGGACAAAATAACTTGACCACAGACCTCAGGTGTGTCTCGCTCCTCGTAGAAGTCTCCCACAGGCATACGTGGGCTAAAACTGAAGTGCTCCCTTTTCACCCCATTCAGATTTTTCTCATGCCTCTTCAGGTACTAAAAAACATATCAACTCTGGATTAAAAAGGTTGCATGTTTATTGATGGTTCTGAAAAATCTGTCAGTCTGAACTTAATATTGTATTGAACATAACGTTTTAAGTACAAAATTAGGCGGCTGAGATATCCTAGGAGCTACACTGTCAATTATTCCCTGTTTGGGTCGCCCAAGTCAAATTGGTCCTAGATAAGGGGCTAGCCAAAGTGCGATTCTGAAGACCTCTACAGGGAATCATGATACCTCACATAGAAAAGTTAGTCTGGAGCCCCACCCTGAAGCCAGGCCTGGAGGCTATCATTGGCAAGCCCTTGGTCGCTGGGCCAGACTCAGTCCAAAGGAGAAAACTGGAAACTCTCCTGTTGCTCAACCACCTGTAGGAGGAGCTGTAACAATCTCCTGGAGAAAGGCTAGACTTTATTCCACTGTGGACTGTGGACAGGGGCAATGAGCAGGCATTGGTTTACTTATAGCTCCCGGGTTCAGTGTCAGTGCATTGTGAGTGACTGCGAGAAACAGCCCACCCGATCCGAACCCAAATGGTGTTTTGTTATTGCTACCATACATCTTGAACATTCAGGTGAGCGGTAAGCTGATCACCATCTGGTGGTGAGTTGAATCAAATGGTGGGGGAGGATGTTGGACAGGCCTGGTACACCCAAATTAATGGTGAGGGTGGACTGGGAGTGTTTGGCAGAGGCTCCTGTCTGGGAAAGCTTTAACTCACATCTCCATCAGTACTTGTACTGCATCCCGTGGAATGCTGGGGACAGAGAATCCAAATAGGCCATGTTCCACAACTTCATTGCTGAAGCAGCTATACAGAGTTGCAAACATAAGGGGGTAAGAAACTGTTGCATGGTTACTGTCACTTCAAGCCTGGTCATGAACACCAGTGCTAAATTGAGCCATCAAGGTGAATAAGTCCCATCAAACTTGGTTAGCTTACACAGGTACCTGTGGGCAAAGCAGACTGTAGCTTTGGTAGTAAAAGGAGCAAAAACCATGGGGTATGTCTGTCAGTTGATTATTAGGGTATTCTGGCCAACCACCAGACGACTCAGCAGGGGGACATGGTGCTTCACCCATGCTACAGACTGTGCAGAGGGAGTGTTGCTTACTTCAAATAAAGACACAGTCAGGTGGTGTCAGGAATACTTAGAGGATATCCCGAATGCCACTGAAATGACTTTTGTATTAGGAGCAGACTTTGTATGCAGGAGGGGGATTTTCCCATCACAAGAGAGTTAGTAAAAGAAAAGAAAAAGTTAACAAGTTAAAAAATAACTCAGTGGTGGGACCTAGGCGGTTGTTGAAATCCACCCTGAGTTTCTTAAGGTTCTGGATGTTGTTGGGCAGTCATGGTCAACATGAATTTGCAGCATTGTGTGGAGGTCGGGGACAGTGTCACAACTTTGGTAGTAAAGAAAGAACTGAGCCAAAAGGCAAATTTGTGGTCTTAAATGCCAATCAATGTTCCAATCCTCACTTATGCTGTGTGCAATTAAAAAAAATAAAATAAATAAAAAATTGCAGG
Organism: Tandanus tandanus; assembly: GCA_039654325.1. Taxonomy (NCBI): domain Eukaryota; kingdom Metazoa; phylum Chordata; class Actinopteri; order Siluriformes; family Plotosidae; genus Tandanus; species Tandanus tandanus. The sequence continues at coordinate 26,277,321 of JBCNYH010000022.1, read as the reverse complement.
TGCAGGTGGTGGATTTGAGGTTTTGGGAAAGAGTGTGTGAGCACACCCTGTGAAGCAGGGTGAGAACTTTAAAGAATTGAGAGGGTCTCAGATACTCATTCGCATCAAAAAGAGTCAGCTGAGATGGTTCAGGCATCTAGCTAGACTGCTTCCCGGATCGTTTATAGAAGTGTATTAGGGCGTATCTGACCGGAAAGTAACCCTGGGCAGACCTAGGACATACAGGAGAGATTACAGTGCTATCCAAGATTATTGACACCCCATGCCAATAATAGTAAAAAGGTTTAGAAGGAATTCTGCTCAAACTGTGGGCCCCCATGAGCCAGATCCAGATAAGAACCAGCAAATGGACGAATGGGTGGACGGACATGCGAATGAAGTGCAAAAAGATGTAATGGCTACATTTCAAATATGTGATTTATCTTTTAAATAGCTCATTTCCATCAGAAGTGCAAAAAAGATTAAGTCCTACCTTAATGACCTCAGGAAACTGTTTCAGTCTTCTCCCACAGGGAGCATAGTACCATGTTTCTCCTTTCAGTCGACTGTCAAGCTTTCGCACACGAATCTCCCGCCTCCAGCTAAAAAACAATTTTAAAAAATACATCCAATTTTCTAACATATTTGGCAATAAGCACAACACAACACAAGCAATTGATATAATCCAGCAAATGATACATAAACCTGATATTTTCTATAAATTTTTTTAAATGAAATTTAAATAAACAAACAACAAAAAAGATAAAACACATAAAACAATAATTTAAACTCTTACATTTATAACACACTCAAGTCATAAAATTGCACTAAGATCTTCCAGATTAGGTCCCATTGATTAGAACCTCCTGCAAGTGCAGGTACAGGTTGAACCCATCTTATTTAACCCAGGCACCACTGAACAACACAGGAAAGCACTCCTACCTGTGGCCATTAAACTGTACAACTGCTCCATATAGCAACAACATCCACTGTCATACAATTTTATTTTGCCTTACATTTACAGTCTACTATTTATCATATAGATAATACTGTACATTTTCCTCACTGACAGGATTCATTCTGTGTCAGTTTATATAGATATTTGCAACTTCTAACTTTAGACTTACATATACATTCATTCATTCATTCATTCATTTTCTGAACCACTTAATCTTAATTAGGGTCGCGGGGAGGCTGGCGCCCATCTCAGCCGACTCTGGGCAAGGGCAGAGTACACCCTGGACAGCTTGC
>JBCNYH010000022.1:26264853-26275991 GCA_039654325.1 Tandanus tandanus | reverse complement strand
GTTGGGATTGTTGTTTGGTCAGTTATGATTTTCTTCTGGCCTTGCAACTCTTTCTCCTTTCTGCGGAAATAATCGGGTGGTTTAGCGGCAAGAGAGGGGTGCTTGGTTTTCATGTGTCTCTGCATTTTTGCAGGTTTTAGGCTCTCATGTGCAAGCACCTCTGTGCACACTACACATTGGGGATGTTGTCTTTCATTGACAACGATGCATATGAATCCATACTGTATATATTCCTCTCGATACTTTCCACACTTGGAGGAAGGATAATCCAACTGCTTATGGACCCCCTTATGGCGGGCTCCTCGTCCCGCGCCAGAGGTCGACGGCAAAAGCGATTCTCCGCTCTCCTCTGCTGCCTTCTCCGCTGGCCCCTCTGTCTTTTCTTTGCTCGGTATTAACCGTTTCATTTTGAAAAATCATAGATTTAAAGCCTTATATGATTTGAGCTACTTCAGAGAAAATCTACTGGTCCGCTTTGTGATGTTTACTTCTGCGGAGCTGTAAAGTGACCTGACACCTGCAAATGATGCTGTCCTTAATCTGTCGTAATCCCCTCAAGAGGAAAATCTAGATTAATTTTACTTTTTTTTTGTTTAATTTTAATTGTAACTACCATGTTTCATCATTTTTACAATTATGGCTAAAATAGGGTATTTTTAATAATTTTTCCAAATTTATTTGATTTATGGAAATCATTTCACGACCCACCCCTCGGCGTCCCGCGATCCCCCGGGGGGTCCCGACCCCCACTTTGGGAACCCCTGTATTAGAGGAATCTCTTTAAATAATCATGTGCATAAAATTTCACTGTATGCTGATGTTTTGATTTTTAACATTCTCTTTCACATTCTATCCCCAGATTGACAGAACTAATTAATACTTATGGCTCCTTTTCCGGTTACAAAATAAATTTTTCTAAAAGTTAAGCCATGCCTCTTTGTTGCACACAGAAATGGGATCCAAATATCTCACAACCTTTTCACAGGTCTCCAGCAGGATTCTTATATCTAGGTATAAGTGTCTTGCTGTGTTTAAAAAAGATTTATACAAATTGAATGTTGCCCCTCTCTTACAAACTGTAAAACAGGACCTTGATAGGTGGTGTGGCCTGGCCCTGTCCCTGCTGGGTCTTTTTCATTTGATCAAAATTAATATCCTCCCTCGTCTCCTGTAACTTTTTCAGCTGATGCCATTTATGTTGTCAAAGAAAGATTTTGCAAAACTAAATATGGCTATTATATCATTTATTTGGTGTAAGAAGAGACCCAGGCTAAGATACAGTTTTCTCTGTATACCTGTTAAAAATGGTGGCTTAGCAGCACCTTCATTTTCTTTGTACCTGTGGGCTGCACAGTTCAAGTTTATTTTGGAATGGTTTATAGATGACCCTGATTCTGTTTGGCACAGTTGTGAATCAGCCTCTTTAAGAAGGATACCCTTGCAGAATTATTATATATTTCTCCTGGAAAGGTCTGCAAACTAGTAAAAAAACTATGTGCTTTTAAATAATATGATAAACCTTTGGCGTAAGGTTAGGGAATTGGAAGGGTACAGTAACTGTTTCTCTTTGCTAACCCCAATTCATGAGAACCCCGACTTTCAACCTGGACTCAATGACGGTCTCGCTGACTGGAAGCACAAGGGTATCAGCATTGTTGGAGACATGATTCAGGGAGGCTCACCTCTCACATTCCAACAAGTGAAAAGCAAATATGAGGGCACTATATATATAAATATAGGGATTTTATAAAATTTCTACAAGTTAATTTTATTCTGTGTAATTTGAAAGATTTCACTGGAGGACTGGCTATTTCCCCTATAGAATCTCTATTGGTAAACCATATTGCAACTTATATCTTTTACTCAGAAACTTTATAAGGCCAAATCGAAGATTTTAATCCAAATCTGTCAGAACTTTGTACGAAATGACAATCTGTTGTCAGATCATTTATTCATTGTTTGTGGAGCTGCCTTCGTGTTCAGCACATCTGGATTATTATTGTTCAACAGTTTAATACAATTTTCAAGCGCCGTCTACATCTGAGTGCAAGACTTGTCTATTGGGACTAAACGATGGAGCTATATGCTGATTTTGTCAACAGAGACCTTTTGCACATTCTACTGCACTGTGCCCGGAAATGTTTCCTGGCCTCATGGATCACTGATATAGCTCCCACTCTGTCAGGGGAAACGAACTGTGACTAGTATTCTGTTTTAAACTTTCTCTACAGCTTTGAAGGATAAACCCTTTTATTCTACCGGACCTGGGAACAGGTCAGGGCTGATAGATCTGCCTTGGGAAAAGCATATAGAGCCATATTTTGACAGATTATTAAACTTCAGTATGTATTGTGCAGTCTCTCCTTGGACTCTCTGAACTTTTGTCATGTTTTTGTTCTTTTTTGTCATTACACTTATTTATTTTTATTCATTTATTTTGTTGTTCTTGTCACACCTGTCTTGCAAAAAAAAGTTCAATAAGCATATGTTTGAAAAAAAAAAAGAAACTGAAGATCTATTTTCTATATAACTACCTATTTACTTATTAATGACTGACATGTTTTTCCTTTTTTCTTTCTATGTTTTGATGTTGCTATGCTTTCTCACTTGTACAGAACTTGCTTTATAGCATATTTTCTTTTTGGAATTGCATTTTGTAAAAAGTTTCAATGAAAAACACTGTTTTCGCAGTTTGTCCAAGATTATTTTTTTAAGTTTTCGACTATGTTGTTCACATTGCCGCTGCCTGTGACTTTGAAGGGAAAGTATAAATAAAACGCAGAATAATACACCACTGCCAACAAAAGAAATAAGGCAGTGCAAGGAATAAGGGTTTAAATGATACATTACACATATATACCAATCAAACATAACTTTAAACCACTCAGTGGTAAAGTGAATAACACTTATCTCATTACAATGGCATCTGAAGTCAATGTGTTGAAAACAGGTAAAATGGCCAAGCATAAGTATCTTAGTGACTCTTACAAGGGGAAACTATCATAGCTAGACCACAGAGTCAGTAGAAGGCAAGTGTCTGTCATAAATGACAATGCTAGGCAAATAATCTGTCGGCTGATCTCATGCGCATTGTCTTGAGTTTAAGGTAGTTCAGCTCGTCGATCTCACAGTCCCAGTGAAGTCCCCAGGTCAGGTCGGGAGACTTGCTACTGCTACCACGTAGCCCAGTAGGTCAGCGGTTCAATCCCCACTATCACCATTGTTGGGCCCTTGAGTCTTAACCTATAACCCTTAAGCCATAACCCTCAATTGCTGTATAAAAATGATAATTGTAAGTTGCTCTGGATAAGAGCATCTGCCAAATGCTGTAAATGTAAATGTACCACCTGTCACATGGTCGAATCACTGGCAACTCAACCAGTGCCCCCATCATTATGGCTCACCATGATGAGGAGGAGGGTGGGTGGACACGCTGACAAGAACAAGACTTGTTTTAAGGGCACTTGAACTCAGCTGAGTCAACGACCATCCACCAAATAGAGCTGGGACCCCATAAAGACAATTGTGCTAAGCAACGCTTGCATTTTTGGCAGTCTCTACACCCAATACCCCTCACAGACATACTGGCTGTGCCTTTCCTCTGAGCCTGAGTGGTTACTGATGTTGTGGTACATGGAAGCACAACATCAGTAACATTAACAGATTCACAGGCCTGTGGAGTCACTGACGTGTATACGAAGTAAAGGCTAGCCTTTGCGGTCTGATCCCACAGAAGAGCACAAATGTTGTTTAAGACAGAAAGGTGTCAGAACACAGTGCATTGCAGATGGCTGTGTATGAGGCTGCGTAGCCACAGAGCAGTCAGGGCCTACATGCTCATCCCGTGTCCACCACTGAAAGTGTCGACAATGGAGATATGAGCATCAGAATTGGACCATTAACCAATGGAAGAAGCTGGACTGGTTTGATTAATCACATTTTCTTTTACATCATGGGGGTAGCTGAGTGCACGTGCATCAATTCTGTGGGGAAAAGATGGAACAGGATGGACTGTGGGAAGAAGGAAAGCCACCAGAAGCAGTGTGATGTTCTGAACAATGTTCTGCTGGAAAACTTGGGCTCTAGAATTGATACCTGTACTATATACCTAAATATTGTTAAAGGCCAATTACACACATTTATGGCAATGGTGTTCCCCAATAGCAGTAGTCTCCTTCAGCAGGACAATGCCCCTGAAATACTGCAAAAACTGTTCAAGGAAGATTTATGGAAAATTTATCTACAAATTCCTCATCTGTGCAGGGCTCACAAATTCGATAGCCAGATGTCCCTTGGCGATTAACTTTTTTCATCAGGCTACCAAAATACAAAACTACCCTGCTCATCAGGCTACCTGAAATTATATATATATATTTATATATAATTTCAGGTGGCCTGATGAGTAGGGTGGTCAGGTTACTTGTGAATCTAATAAATAAATGTTCATACTCTGTGTATAATAAACTTTAATTGTTTTCATTTCAAAACAGCACAAAATGGATAAGAAAAATAGAATTTAGTCAATTAACTTAAACTAAAAAAGAAATTGATCATTTTTGGATGGAAGTCTATGGAACTGGAAGTCTTTTGTAGCTTGCTCCTAGTGGATTCAGGTGGTATTGCACTTTAAGAGACTACCAGGAAAGGTTAATTTCCCAGCTCAGGTGGTTACCGCTTGATAAATATGCAAACATACATGATTTGAGAGAATTTGAGACCATTGTGAGAAGCATGGGGCCGATGAATCGAATCGTGATGATCTTAAGGGAACTTGGTGGATTTGTGATGATCTTGAGGGACTTGGTGGATTTGTGATGATCGCACTGACAGTGGTGATGTACTACGATTTGACGCCAATCGTGATAGAACGCAGGACTCGTAGTAGAGCGCAGTATGGCTTAACAGATTTTACCAGATCTTAACAGAGCATAACAGACCTTGATGCACCATCGTAGGGGATATTGAAGTACTTCATGATTACAGGCAACACGATTCCTTCAAGTTTAATTTCCTGAATGGGCCCTGCCTTCTTTTAACTCCCCAATCATGCTACAAGCATGGTCATAAATCATGGAGCGCTGCGCTTTTTTTAATCACGGAAATCGCAGACATCGTGACCCAGTGTAAACCCAGGGTAACAAAAAAATTTTTTTTAAATAAAAGCGGTTCTATCAGCCCCCTGAGGGGTTTACATAAATACAATGAAATAAAAATCTCTTTGTAAAACAACAGCAAAGTAGTACACATATTTTAAACAAAATTACTTAAAATTTAAAGCAGTTCTATCAGCTCACTGAGTTATTTACAAAAATATAATAAAATAAAAATCTCTTTGTAAAATAGCAGCAAAGCAGTAAACATATTTTAAACATATACTCACTGCCAGTGAAAACGCAACACAATTTTATTTGTATTATTTTTGGGACCATCCTATCTGAGCATGAGTACTAGTATTTCAATGACCTAAACACCTCAATGACTCATTTCCAGTAGCAGCACTCACCGTCACACTTCACTGAGCTTGAGCTCTGGATCTAGACTTTTACAGCTCTAAGTTTGTTTGGGGTCTTAATAATCAAAAATGGGTGCATTTAAGGAGAGTTCATCTTGCCTACATAAAGCTCAGCAAAAATGCATAGCATTCTGCAGTGGAATCTTGACCATGCCTCAACTGTCACATGATGATCAATGATCAAATATCGGCAGCAGCAGGCATTTAATGTCCTTCACTGGCCTATGCATTCGCCTGATTTGTCACCCATCAAACACTTGTGGGATCAGCTTGGACGCCGAGTATCAGACCTAGTACCAGCACCACAGAACAGGCAGGAACTGATTGTGGCGATGGAGCAGTGGAGAAACATCCCACAGGACAACATACGGAGTCTCGTGAGATCCATGCTCAGACGAATTATGGCCTGCATTAACTCAAATGGAGGTCATATTCTATACTGAACTTTGTTTTTGGGTTGGACATTTTGTTGTGACTTTGAAAAGAAGGGATGCCTCAGTTTTGTTTAAGGTTGCAATATTTTGACACAAAGATTTTCGGTTGTTATTGAGTAATACTGTTCAAATGATGTATGAAATTGATTTTCATAATTTAAATTAACTATTTCAAGACAAAATATTAAACATATAAGTTTCTGAGTGTTGTGTTTTTATTGGAAATGAATGTATAATTGTTTAAAAAATACAAAAAAAACCCAAAATGTTTTCCCTCAAAATATTTCACCAAGAGCTTAACACGAAAAAAAGAAAGAAAAAAAACACACAAAAGACTCCATGGATATTTTCTAATAGTGAAGTTTATGTGCCTATCTGTCAAAGAGAACCTTATAATAGTAAGGCCACAATATTTTGCAGCAATGTACAATTTACTAATGTGAGATCAAAATAAGAATTATATTTTCTGGGGCTATATTTATATCCAGCAGATACATTCTGATTCCATGACTAATCTGATTTATTTTGGAACACATAGTTTGAATAATAAATAATAATAGAGAATCATTCCACAGATTTTTTTACGGAGCTTGTAAAGCCTTACCTGTATGAAACTTATCAGAGACATCATGTAAAGATGAAAAATGCTGTGAGGCATCAATCTGTGTGGTGTCATCTAAGGAATTAGGATTCAGAGAATTATCCTTATGCAGCAGCATGTTATTGGAGTTCTTAGTGGATGCACCCATTCCTTCTTTTTCACAAGAGGTATCAACTGTCTGTTCATTTTCTGGCAAGATATCTCCTGGGTCTTTGTTGGTAGACCCATCTGCAAACATGAAGGAACCTTCATCTTGGGTGTGTCCATGGCAATCTATTTCTTCAGATCTATTAACACAAGTCATACCAGGCAAAAATAATAAATTCGTAGTCTTAGTATTCCGTATTTCTTTTACGGTGTTATCATGGCCTTTCCCAGAAATGGCTTTGTCCTTGCTGATGCATATATCTTTTTTAACTTCAGGTAAAAAAGGCTTCTCTGGTTCTTTTATACTGGGGATACTCAAAGATGACTCTGGGATTTTATCAAGAGCTTCATCGGAGGGATCTGTTTGGCCTACCTGCTTACACACTGTATTTGTCACACCTTTATGGTGAGTCCTAACTTCAAATACACTGTGGGTTTTCATTTTAGAACATGACATGTCTGAGTTCGGTTGCTCTGATTCATGAAAATCCACATGACCTGCTCCCTGACAGGAAGGTAATACAACATCTGTATTAGGTACAACAAGAGGAAGCTCAGAGAACTGCTGCACAGATAGAAACTTTTGAGAACAAATAGAAGCAGTAAAAGGAAAAGTAGATGGAACAGAAATAGATGTAGGGAACGTAGAAATAATAGAACTATTAACAGCTGCATCACTCAAAAAATTAGTTTGAGGGCTTGGCAATTTAGTAGCAAATCCCAAAGCCCTTTGTGAAGGTGCTAATGAGAAGGAAGGCTTAGGGAGTACAGTAATATGTACACCTTGAGATACAGGTGACTGAGTAACCTGAGGACCCCTAAAACCTTGGTTCTTTACTACAGTTGAAAGGGCTACATGTTGAACTAGAGAAGCCTTGTAAGGTGATGCCTGAGACTGGCTTTGAGAAATAGAAACAGATGATGTAGATACAGCTAGAGATTCTTTGTTGCTTTGACTCATTTGAGAACTAGCTGATATTGAAACTGAAGGTGCTGCAGGCACTGTAACAGAGGATGGAGACAAAGAGACCACAGGAGTTCCTAGTGTTTGGAGTTTTACTGAAGGAGTGGTGGTGCTTATTCCAGGCTTTGGTAAAACTGAAGCATTTACTGACAGTGGTTGAAGAGACATCAAGGTGAGTTCAGACATACTTTGAGGAAATACTGTTGCCATTGATGGTGGAGTGGCAGGGACAGGAATTGAACTCAACTCCTTGGAAGTGGTTTCAATATCATGACAACATTTTGCAGGTTCCATATCCATGATTGACTGCTGGGGTTGCAAATTATGGTCATTATTGGGGATTTGGTAAGTTCCTGAGTTCTTCACAGATAACCTGCTACTTGTGGACAGCTGATGGAGGACAGATGCCTTCTTAGCACTACTGTAATCTTGAGCCATGTCTTGGTAGGATTCGTTTCTACAGTCTAGAACCAACAAGAAAAGTGAAATTAGTTTATTACACAAAGCAAAAAAAAAAAAAAAAAAAAAAAAAAAAAAAGAAGAAACCCCACATCAACACACAGCTTAAAACCAACTTTAACTATGATTAATAGATGAATGATTAATAGGATATGGATGGGCTGCCAAAACAAAACACATAAACTGCAATAATCTTGACAGAATCTTTCCAAAAGCTTGTAGAACCATACTAGGGAATGAATGATCTCTTGACAGTGCTTGCACAAATCACAGAAAATCAGTGATGTGTACAATATTTAATTTCTTTTTTTTCTAACAACCTACATTTCATTGTATGATTGCTACACCAACACCAAGCACTGTACTTTCACTGCACACTTGCACTGTATGTATATTGGTGCCATGGAACACTTTTGCATGTAGAAAGCTTTTTTTTAATCCAATCAAAAGTTTACAAACAATAGCTTGCACGAATTTCTTACATTCAACACTATGTTCTTAGTGTATATTCATGTTGAATTTATTGTAAATGTATACACACCACCACTTTGTTAGGAACACAGGTACAATTGCTTTTCTCCAGGCAGCCAATCATGCGGCAGGGGAAAAATTAAAAGAACCCAAATCAGATACAGGTCAAGAGCTTTAGTTTATATCATACATCAGAATGTGACCCTAATGTGAACTTAACCATGGCAAGGCTGCTGGTACTAAACAGGCTGAACTGAGTATTTCTGCTCAACTCCTGGGTTCTTCAAATACAACAGTTTCTACTGTATACACAAATAGTAAAAAAAAAATTGTGAGGGTGAAACCAACTTGTTGATAAGGGATCAGAGGAAAATTGCCAGATTGGTTTGAATTGCCAAGAAAGACACAGTAACTTAAAGTATTTGTTTTACTATATTGTTGATTAAAAAAAAATCTAATCATGCACAAAATATCAAAATTTGTTACAACTTGGGGTACCAAGGGGTAGAACATTTTTGGTAAATTCCAGAGGGAAAAAAACTCGCCAGAAACTCTTCCTGTGAACTTTTTAAATATTTCCAATTTGAAATTTAGATTTTTTTTTTTTAGTTTATTAACGTTTATTACTAATTGCAGAGTAGAAACTCAACTAAATTTATATTAATTCAGGTTGTTTTAGCCAAGACTATGATGCAAGATGTTTCTTAACTACATACAAGTTCCCTGTTATTAGCTGACCTACATTTTGCAAATTTCCAATTTATTCCCATTAATTCCCATATTAAATTTTTTAAAGAATTTTTTTTAATTAAGTTACAAAGCATCATGCAACTAAATAAATATCACTTCATGGTTTATTTAATAATTGATAACACTATTTACAGGGCAATCATACAACAATTCCTTCAAAACTGGTACAATGGCATATTTATTGTGAGTAGAATAAATTACAGCTTGTGCACATAGGAGAGAACACATCTTTGAGGCCCAGACAGATTATTTAGAGACCAATTTACAAGCCATTTTCAGCCATAGGAGATTTTCTGACATCTTGAGCCAGCACCTTTGGAGACCATTGTATGTTTATCACTATGAACATCACCTCATCGCTTCCTGAAAGCTCTGTGCTCATGGTGGCTAGAACATGTACGTTTTAAAGGGGTTGTAATGATCTGGCATTGCATGCTTTGAAGTCATTAGATATAGCAATGCAGAGTTCTAAGCAGTCCGTGTGGAATGTAGCAGATGACAGAATGCTCATTATATCCATAAACCTGACTTGAACTTTCAAAAAATTAATTGTGAGCATCTCTGTTGGTTGTTTAAGCTGAAAAAGATGTAGTATATGGTGGTTTCAATAAGTTCTGCACCCTCAAGGTGAATGTCATTGTTAAGAATAATTCTGCTACCAAATCTAGTCCATTTAATAAAGAGGCCACTGCCCAAAGTGTCTTTGGCTTAATTTATTTATAATAATTTATTTTATTTACTGTGATTATTCTGGTCAGCGGTGGGTTATTGCAATGTCATAAAGAGAAAGATGGACACTCTGTCACAAGCCTTTGAACCATCACCAGGAGTGGTATAAAGTTAACCAAGAGCAACATGAGAAACTGGTGGAGAGCATGCAAAGACATATGAAAGCTGTAATGAAAAATGTCAGTGTTATTCCACCAAATATTGATTTCTGAACTGAAAAAATTTGTTATTTTTGACCAGTTATCATTTTCTGCAAAATTAATTGCCCTCAGTGAGTATTGTATTTTATGTGGAATTTTGTGTAAATGTTATCAGTAGTTTATGAAACAGAGCAAAAGTGCTAATATTCCTCAAACATAATTATAAATAGTAATACTCACTGTTTTGTGTTCAGTGCTCAGTGTTTAGAGAGAGATATACAGAGGTATATATACAAAAAAAAAAGTTTAATTATTACCAATAATAGGGGACTCTTCAATTCAGCAACATCCACTGAGCCTGAGCGACATAATTATTTTAGTATATGCTACATGGGAGCATAAGAAAAAGCAAACTAAAACAAGCAGGTACAGAAGAACTATGTAACATCTTTTTAAGCCTTTTAAAATCTATGCAAAAACATATGGTTTTATGGTTTATTTTTCCATTTTAATGCGTGATACCTGCTCCACATGTCTGTTGTTCTGACATGAGCATTATCCACTCAGAATACTGACTTTTAATCCCAGAAGTGTGGACCAATCAGATCACACTTTTCCCAAGCAGTATATATAATACTACTAAGCCTTAACCTGACATACCTGTAAATTTTAATAATGTTTTTGATAAACATGGTAAAATTGCTCACCTTAACTGTTTAGCACAAAAAAAGTCTAGTTTTCAAAAATGCTTTGCTAAATAATACTACTAATAATGGGAGTCCTTAATTCACAAACAAGTCTTAATGATCCTAATTTCTTACACACCGTATTAACCTGTAATTTTGGCCAAGGGGGGAAGAGTCTGTGTGTGTGTGTGTGTGTGTGTGTGTGTGTGTGTGTGTGTGTGTGTGTGTGTGTGTGTGTGTGTGTG
>JBCNYH010000022.1:26249403-26264753 GCA_039654325.1 Tandanus tandanus | reverse complement strand
TGCCAGTCCTCCATTGGCACACAATTGCCATCACACTCACACCTGCCAAAAGATTATTTTATTTGGTGATTAAGTTTCTAATACTATTGCAAGTCCTAGACAAGTGCTACAGTATGAATACATTATATATATCTACATCATACATTGAAAGACTTGTTTAAATGTACTACATCCATTGGTCTATAAATCAGGCCAGGCCTCCAAATATATAGGCCTATATCCACATATTAACTGCAGACCTAAGCGCTCGAGCATTACGATTGATAATATTTGGCCTGTAGAGCTCAGCTTAATCGGCCCTCATACTAGTAGTAGATACATATGTGTGTGTATGTGTGTGTGTGTGTGTATATATATACATACACATTACATATACTAATACTATTACTAGTACAGTACTAATGTAGCCTCTGGTTTTGTCATGTTTGTAGGACTAATTAATAAATGACGCTAACGTTAGATGCTTGTGATTAATTCCGGACAGAACATAGAAATAGTACTTACCGGTCAATGTTGTTGGCACAATTTTTACGGCCATCATTTGCATCCATGGGCTCGACCGGGAGTTCCGCTACCGGTTCGGACTGATAAGGCTCTATAACCGGGGCCTGTAAATTGTTTAATCCCCCATCGACACTTTCATCACTGCCCGATGTAAGTAAGTTGGGGGCTGAATAATTGTTCAAGTCCTCAAATTGTTTAAGATTCGTCCGAAGGGAATGGAGAAGTTTTCTGGAATCTACGTCACATCGTCACGTGACCAACTTCGGCTCCGATGTAAGTGTACTCGGGAATGTTCGGAAAACACTGAAGTTTCTCAGCTGGCTTTAAAAACCGCAGTGTGTATTGGTCAAAACAAGCCGTGGATGTATTTATATACGCCGCCCAAACAATTTACATTTGCATTGTTAATTAAGACATGTCCTTTAAGTGCAATACTCATGTTTAGAGCAGGTCTCAAACATAATATAACATTTTAGCATCATGCACCTTATGATTAAACAGCTCTACCTCTCACCCTGTGTATGCCATGCACCTTTGACATATCATGCACCTTCTGTAAATGTGTGTATATGTGTGAATATGTGTGATAGATTGATAGATGTATAAGTCTGTAAATGTGTGAAAATGTGGATAAATGTATGTCGTTATGTGTGTGTTTGCATATATATAGAATATATATGTATGTGTGTACATATAGGTATGTGTATATATGTGTATGTAGGTATATGCACATATAGCTTAGTGTCTTTTGTGCATTCTTTTGTGCTGCTAAACTGATTTTCATTGTTCATGCAACAGTTGACAACAAAGACTCTTATCTCTTATCTTATTTTATTCAACTAAAATCTGTTTTATAAAAAACATATATAGATGAAACGTGTAAGTTGTAGTGAAAGAAAAACAACACAGATGGGCTTCATCACTGCATGTCCCAGTTCTCTTCAGAATGAAACTATGATGATGATATATTAGTACTAGAGTTTGAATATAATGTTGATACAACATGCTAAAGCTCCTATATTCTACCCTTACTGCTGGAACTTCACATGAGGTATTAGAAGAAAAAATTGAATAAAATTAATTTTAATACATTTTAAGCAAGCAGTTCTATTTTTTTTTTTTCTCACAAGTAGAGGACCTCACGTTAACGATGACGTCACATCACGTGACTTGAGTACAGGGTTCCCATGGTTACGCCTGGGCGTACGCTATAGGACGTTTCCTTATCAATGGGGCTCCGCCAGGGAGCGCTCGTTATTAAAAGCAAGTATCGCTGATTGGCCGAAGTAATAACCCACATCTGGGCTTTTATTGGTCGTACGTAAGCATGATTCCTGCGTACAGGTCACTGCCATGAATAAGTGCATAAAACGGGCTACACAGTGATGGTTTACTTAAGGGGATTTTTAGACGTTTCGATACCTTCTTGGGAATCTGTGATTTTAAAAAAATAACGAGATTTGCGCTGTGACTAGACATTAACACTTGATTTTTTGCGGGAAGGTCCCCTCCTTCAAAGTTTAATGTAAGCAGGAGGCACAAAAAAGTGTGGGAATCCCGCAAGGCCACATGTTAACGGGAGCTCTGTTATATTATTATTATTACTATCCCTATTATTATTATTACAGTGATGTCGTTGATATCAACTGAAGTTGTGTTTTTTTTATTTTTTATTTCAACCTAAACTGAGCTTCACAATCCCACATCAGCCCACTGATCCAAGTGTGTATGTGCTCACTGTTTACGTAGGTGTGCTCACTTTGGATGGGTTAAATGCAGAGGCAATAATTTCCCTTGCAGGATTAATACAGTATAGCAAAATAAAAAATAAAAAACAAAGTGATGGCATAGATATCAACTGAAGAGGTTTTTTTTAAATTTCAACCTAAACTGAGCTTCACAATCCCACAGCTCCCCAATTCAACAATCCCACAGCTCCACGACCCCACAGCCCCACAATCTAACAACACAATCTGATGACCCCACAATCCCACAGCTCCACAGTCTCACAACCCCACAGTACCACAGCTCCACAGTCCCACAATTCAACAATCCCAAAGCTTCACAATCACACAGCTATACAATCCCACAGCTACACAACCCCACAATCCCACAGATCAACAATTCCTCTGAAATTTTAAGCACTGATAAACAAGATTTTGGCCTTTTCTTGCTGATTTACATCAATATGCCGACCAGCTAAATGATGAATTGATTTATAAATCTCCAACAGATGAATGAAGATATAAATAGTTACCTTCACCCAAAAGTACAGATGGTACATTATTATTATTATTATTTTTCATTCATTCATTTTCTGCTGGCGCCCATCTCAGCCAGCTCTGGGCAGGGTCAGAGTACAGCCTGGACCGCTCGCCAGGCCATCACAGGGCATATTATTATTATTATTATTATTACTATTATTATTATTATTATTATTATTATTATTATTATTATGATTAAAGTGATGTCACAGATATCAACTAAAGATTTTTTTTCCAACCTAAACTGATTGTTGAAGCAAGACCAGGCGCAGAGCAAATCTTGCTGCTAAATAAATTACTTAAACTAAATAATCACCTAAAACGAAACACACTTGACATCTTAGCCAGGATTACATACAGATATAAAATCATTGTATTTCATATATAAAATCATTCTATTATATTATACACACATATATATATATATACACACACACACACACACACATACACACACACACACACACACACACACAATATCTCAGATCTTTCTCACTTTAGACTTCATCTAGAACATAATTATACATTATAAACACACGGATATATTTCATTTCAATTGTCAATAAAACTTAAACAGTTCATCCCAAAATCTACCTAAAATCTTCCTCTAAAACCTTTAATGAGTTATAAGCTGGGCTTCAGGATAATTTAATATTAATATTTTAAAAAGGCTACGGTTCTAAGGGTTTTACATTATTGTTACATTTAATCTTTTATAAGGAACTTGTAAACTAATAACAAATTGAAATAAACCACAGAGAAATATATACATCAGAAAAATATTAGAGAAATTAATGTATAACTCATAAATCCATCATTACCGCCGGGGTCTCTCACACACACTCATATACACTCATTCACTCACACACACACTCTCTCTCTCTCTCACACACGCTCTCACACACACACACACATATATAACAGGGATAATAAAGATAACATCACCCACACACTCCAAAGTTTTAATTGAATAATATTTGAATCTAACCTCGTGTTCAATAAGTAGCTCTGTTTTAGGGTTCCGTGTTTACGATCTATAAGAAGAGAAGAAACGTAAACAATAATAATAATCAGGATTCTGCAGGTTTCATATCAGGAAATATGGCTGCTATTTTCTGAATGCAGCCCGAGCCCAAACAGGAAGTGTATAACACATGACGCACTACGGAAAGGCACACGGCCGAAAGATTTTACCATAGACATCCCATAATAATACTAGATTGCACAAGCATAGACATTAAAATGACTATCGTTTTGTAGTCAAGTAGACACGATGCGTCAAAGTGTCTTCCATATTGATAATGGCAGGTTGACTTTGCTGTAAACCAATCAAAAAGGGATGTCGAATTAATTTTTACTGCGGGCTACATCACTAAATTTCTAGGTCATCAAGGCCCAAATCATCACTGAACATTCATTCTTTCCAACCACTTAATCCTAATTATGGTCGCGGGGAGGCTGGTGCCCATCTCAGCCTGGGCGACTCTGGGCGAGGGCAGAGTACACCCTGGACAGCTCGCCAGGCCATCACAGGGCAGAAACACGCTGACATCAATGCCACCTACTCTTGACGAAAATCAGCAATGGTTCTTTTACATGCCTCTCATCATAGTCAGTAAGAGACATGGCCTGCATTTGATAACCCAGTTAGCTGCACTGGGGATCACTGAATGTCTTATTCTAAAAGAGAAACTGTAAAATCTGCAGAATAAAAATTTTTTTCAAAAGGTTTTAAACAATTTTTTAAAACTTCAATACATTTACTTTTTGTGTTTGAACTCAACATAAAAACATGAAAATATGTGCAGTCATTAATTTATATTTTATATAATTGGTGGATATGAAACCCATCATCACCTCTAAAACATTAAAAAAGACAATGCAACATTTTTAAAACATTAATAAATGAGTAAATTAATTATTAAGTTGCCACCGAACCAATTGCTCCTACTAGGGATGCAGGGAGGGTGGAGCCTATCAGCCAAAACTCGGCGAAGGTATGGGACACCCTGAACAGCTTACCAGACCATCACAGGGCAGCACACACACACACACACACAACCATTCACACTCACACCCAATTAATTTGAGCAAATTGGAACAGCCATTTAGCCTATTGTGAATGTTTCTGGACACTGGTGTGCATTTGGACATGTGTTCATTTTTTTTTTTTTTTTTTTTTTTTCAGTCTTTGACATCATATTATTGATCAGAAAATTTGAAGAAAATTTTGCAACATCCATTAATGTGTGTGTAAGAGTGCTCTTACATGCTAGTGGCTTTTGTCCGTAGCTAAGAACAAATCACAG
Organism: Tandanus tandanus; assembly: GCA_039654325.1. NCBI lineage: Eukaryota > Metazoa > Chordata > Actinopteri > Siluriformes > Plotosidae > Tandanus > Tandanus tandanus. Next base: position 26,259,676 of record JBCNYH010000022.1, on the reverse strand, counting down.
ATAAGAAAATATTGCTGACTGCTAGAAAAGTGTGTAAGTGAGAGTTCAAATTCCCTGGTAAGAATGGTTGGTGAATGAGGTCCAATGTATTTAAAATGCAATTAAATTTGCCTTAAGGCTTCCAATTCACTAGTGAATATCTGATTTTATCTTTAATTATCAGTTAATTTTGGATGAATATAATGCTTTCCTGAAACCACCCCAGGTATCACGCTTAGTATCTATTCTTCATCTGTTGTATATCTTGTTTTGGTTCTGTTTACAATAACAATTAGTGTACTGCGGAGGAGCAATCTTGCACATACATGATAACTTCGCTGTTATATAAGAATGCCAGAGACCAGAACTTCAAGGAAAAAAATGTTGATGGTTCTGGTTGGCCACTGGTTCAGCAGACAGGGGAGTAGCGTGTAACTCCAACGAGGCTAGACACTGGCTGGAGCTTGGCAGAGGTATTGTAGGGGAACTGATGAGCGTAAGAAACCAGGTGAAGGTGTTAGTCATTAGAACTCGGGAGATTGGGAACGATGGGTGTGTGAGAGTTGGGGAGAAAGTCCGGTGTGGGCGTGACATTTGCAGTGCAACAGTGTTCGAGATCCAGTGTTAATAAACAAAAGAAGGAAAAGGATTTCAAAAAAATATAAAAATATAGCTTCAAACAGCAATTCTGGGTCCCAAGCATTAATAAGATAATTCCCTGGGGATCTTAAAATGACACAAAGGTCAGTGAAGGGTCTGGCCAGCAGTTCAGAAGCACACGAGAATTAAATATCCAAAGAAATGCATTATGTCACCATTGCAATTTGATTGACACATAGCTCTGATATTCTCGGACATAGAGACTTTTCCTTCGCAATTTATTTCATACCGCAAAGGCCCTGTTTGTGCATTTATTAATTGTGCATTAATTGAAGTTACAGTTCATGAGAAGATATTGTTTTACATAATAAAAATATTGTGTTAAAATGGGCATGTTCAAGTGCTACCCTATGAATAAGATTTGTGGAGAAGAAATTTTAGAATAATTGATGGTGACAGATATTGGCTCAACTGATTAATAAATAGGAAATCTTGCAAATTCCTTGTCTTGTGGTGGTCATGTTTTTGATGTAGCACCTTTTCCTTAATCAAAGTTCAAAGGTAAATTTCAGTAAGTGGGTTTTACATACTAAATATTGTGTTGATAAGGCCTGCAGTTTAGAAGCACTTGAGTATTAAATGGGGGGAAATGCATTATGGCAGCATTACAAATTGATTGAAACATTACTCTGATGTTCTTTTATGTAGTAACTTTTCCTTCACAAAAGGAAAGTTTTTAGTTAGAGCATAGCCCAAAGGCTCTATTAGTGCAATTTTGTATAAATTTAAGTTAAGGTTCATGAGAAGATTTTTAAATATATTTTTCACATAATAAAGAATATCAATAGAAGGGTACAAAGCAGGGTAATTCCACTTTCACTTAAGAGAATAATAGAACATGTAGGCAAAACACATGAGGGCAGAATTTATGTTAATGGGCACATAATTAACAACCTCAGATATACAGATGATATTGATTTGTTCAGCACCTCATGTGAACAAATATAACAATCCTTAGATGAGGTTTGCAGTAGGGCAGGCCAGACGGGTCTCCAGAAAATGTATGGAAGACCAAGTCCATGAACTTTATGGAACAGAACTGTTCTAATCCAAATAAGGTTGAAAACAGAAGTGGAGAATGTAAGAGTTTGAGTACCTATGCAGCCTTATAACATGGGACAATGACTGCAACAAAGACATCAAAAGCAGGATTTTGAACACATATGGCTCATTGGCAGGATTTAGCAGACTATGGAACAGTTAGGATATCACCCAGGGACAAAATAGAAAGTGTTGAGATTCTTTGTTTTCAGCATATGTCTTAATGCTTGTGAGACTTAAGAACCCTTAAGAAAGCAGACATCACAAAATTCAACAGTTTCCAAATGAAATGTTTTAGGCGGCTGATTCACATAGTGGTTTCAAAGAATATCAAACAATGAGGTATGACAGAGAGTGCGGAGCATGGATGGCACCAATAGGAACATTGTGAAGATTGTCATGCAGAGGAAGATGAACCACTTTGGGTACATCTGCAGAATGCCAAGCCATAGACCTATCAAAACAATGGTATTCAGCATGATCAATGGCACATGTATAAAACCAACCAATGTAAAGGTCCACAGAGAGCCTGGCTGGATGACATCAGGGAATGGCAGGCAAAGATCATTGCCATGGAGAGAGACAAGTGAAGAAAATTGGTGGACTACCCCATCAACACCCACTGGACATGAATCCAATGACATTAACTAACTAAATAACTAAAATGTGGCTTAAAATGGGTGTGTTCAAGTGCTTGTGGAATCTTTGGATTTTTAATGGATTGGATTCAAATTCGGAATATCTTGTCAATAAAACCTTGTCATTATACACAAGACATTTCAGAATAATTAATGCAACGGTGAATGATATTGACTCATTTGCATATTAATTACAAAATTATGCAACTTCATTGTCTTGTGATGGCCATATATTTTGTTTTTGTTTGCTTGCTTTTTTCCATAGCAGCTTTTCCTTTCCAAGTCAAGCTTGAAATAGGCTCAAGATGATGTGTTTCTAATTTTGTGCAAATTGGACCAACCAGTCTGAAAAAATCCAATATGGCAAAATAAATAAATAAATAAATAAAAATCCAATATGATCCAAAATGTTCCTTGTAAGGAGGGGAACCTGTATAGCAAGTTTTATGACTTTTGTCAAACGATCCAAGGGGGTGGAGCATTTGAAAGCGGCAATTTCAATCAACAGTAGCTGCCAGCTGCCTGTGGATGCAAAATTGTAGACTATTGTTTAGAATATGACCTCTTTACAGCCTACCAAATTTGCTGACTCTTTGCTGCACAGTTTTGATTTTATGGCCAAAAGAGAAAAAGAATAGTAGAAGAATTTAATGAACTGAGTAAAAAAAAAAATAGGGTTCCAATCTTAGACCCCTAAAAACTAGCATACAGCATTGTACATGCTCTGTCTCTATCGCTCTCTCACACACATGCATATACTTACACAATTGAAGTCCGTGCACTCTCACACAGCAGAGTGCAGGAGTCATTAACACTCGCGTACATGAGTAAACAAATAGTTTCAGAAAGACACTGGGGACGATTCCATTTTATTTCCAAGAGATAACACTGTATTTCATCTTTATTTAATATAGGGTGAGACGGGGGACAGTTACAACACTTTTTACATTTCTCTCTGCTATTCAGTGTTTGCTTAAATTACTCACTCTCTAAGTCATTTGCCGAACCGCTTACTATTGTTAGGGTCATGGGGAGGCTGAACTCATCTCAGCTGACACCGGACAAAGGCAAGGTACACACTGAACAGCTTGCCAGACCATTCCAGGGCCAAAGCGCACACATACAACCATTTACACTCACACCTAGGGGCAATTTGTAACAGCCATTTAGCCCAATATGCATGTTTTTCGACTGTGGGAGGGGGAAAACCAAGCAGTGTTTAGTATTTGGACTGCTGTGCTTGACCATCTTGGGCCAAAGGTCGATGATCGACTTTGTAGTCATATAATCAGACCTGCGGCTGTATGTCTTGGACACTTGGGGGTAAAAGACGGGGCAGAGCTTTCAAATGATCAGCACCTGGTGGTGAGCTGGATCCATGAGCTGGATCCAGTGGTGAGGAACACTGCCGGACAGACCTGGTAAACCCAAACGTGTACTGAGAGTAAACTGGGAACGTCTGGTGCAAACCACCATCAGTGTGATCTTCAGGGACATAGAAACTGAATGGTGTATATTCAGACCTCCATTGTGGATGTGGCTTTCAGAATTTTAGCCAGATTGGTACCTGTTGCAGCAGCAACCTTAGAACCCACTGGTGGATAAAAGTGGTGAAGGAAGTCATCAAGATAAAGAAGAAGACCTTTCAGGCTTGGTTATCCAAGAAGTCTCCTTAGGCAGCTGACAGGTATCAAGCAGCCAAAAGGGCTGCAGATTGGTGGTTCCAGAAGCAATACCTCTGACGTGGGAGGAGTACAGGGAGAACATGGAGAATGACTTTCGGTTAGTCTCAAGGAAGTTCTGGCAATCTGTTTGGCAGCTCAGAAAGGGAAAGCAGACCCTGTCCCAGGCTGTGCTTGGTCTGGGTGGGGAACTGCGGACATGGACAGAGAACATGGTCATGCAGTGTAAGGGGCTTTTTTGAGGATCTCCTCGATCCGCTCACCATGACTTCCACTGAGGAGATACAGTCTAAAGACTTGAGAGAAGGTGAGGCCATTACCCTGCCACATGTCACCGAGGTAGTTAAAAATCTCCTTAGAGCATGGCACCATGGGTGGACGAGATTTGCCCTGAGATGCTGAAGGCTCCGGATCTTATGGAGCTGTCTTGGTTGATGCACTTCTTCAGTGTTGCATGGTAGTCCAGGAAGACACCTGTGGGGTGGCAGACTGTGGCGATGGTCACAATTTTAAAAAAATGGAACCAGAGAGTGGTATCACAGTGCTCAGGGATGAAATTTTGCCTCAAGCAGAGGAGTTCAAGTATTTTGGGATCTTGTTCATGAGTGATGGTAGGATGGAGCGGGAGATGGACAGACAAATTAGTGCTGCATCAGCAGTAATGAAGGTGCTGCACTGGTGCTATGGTGAAGAATGAGCTGAGCTGAAAGGCAAAGCTTTTGATTTACCATTTCTTCTGTTTCAGCTCTCATCTATGGTCATGAGATTTTGGTAGTAACCAAAAGAATGAGATCTCTGATACAAGTGGCCAAAATGAGTTTCCTTCGGGGGTGTCTGGGCTAAGCCTGAGAAAGAGGGTGAGAAGCTCAGATATCCATGGAAACTCGGGGCAGAGACACTGCATTGAAAGGAGTCAGTTAAAGTGGTTTGGGCATCTGATTAGAATGCCTACTGGTCGCCTCCCTTTAAAGGGAGTTCCAGGCTTGTCACCGGAGAGATTATATATCCCATCTAGCCTGGAAATACCCCGTGATCCCCAGCAGAATCTAAATAGTGTCGCTGTGGAGAGGGATGCTTGCTTATTCCCCCCTTGAACTGATGCCTCTGTGACCTGACCTTGAACAAGTGGAAGAGAATGGATGAATGGATGGATAGATAGCATGGAGATGTTTAGGTGAGATAGCAGTGAAGTTTTTAACCAGACTGTTCAACAAAATCTTGGAAGGTGAGAGGATGCCTGAGGAATGGAGAACTGTTTTTGTACCAATCTTCAAAACAACAGAGATGTACAGGCCTGCATGAAGTACAGAGGCAGAAAGTTGATGAGTCACACCATGAAGTTATGGGAAAGGATAGTGGAATCCAGGCTGAGAAGAGAGGTGGTGATCTGTGAAAAGCAGTATGGCTTCATGCCAAAGAAGAGCAACATGGATGCCATATTTGCTTTGAGAATGTTGATAGAGAAGTACTGTATTGCCTCCAAGGCATTTATTTAATTTGTCTAAGGTGTGTTTTAAATAATTAATTAATATGCGTTAATAGCAGCAAGAAAATTGTGCCATTCATTTTTTAATTGGCTTTTATTTTGACAGTTGACAATGTCACTTCCTGTAAGAGCTCATTTTTTAGTTTTCTTGTTTACCTTCTCTTGGTCGCTTGTCATGTGATGCAGACATGCCGTGCATGGTAATCATTAGCCGTCCACTGCAAGACATTGTTCGGGCAATGCTGTAAGTTTACACGTTTGATGTTTAAGGAATAAACAGCGATGATTTAGGTTTAAAAGGAAGAGAAACGATATTTGATGGTAATTAAGAAAGGATATTTTACGTATTTTATTTACACATTAAAAACATTCAGGGCATGATAATTACTGTTACTCACTGTGCATACGATGATGTTAATTCATATTTTGATTTGATTTACACTGCAACGTTCACTCATATACAGATTATTTTTCTATTTTGAATTTCTTTATGTACTGTTTTCACGGCGTGGCGGTGAAGATATGAGAGTTAACAGTCAACTCCACTTTGACTCTTGACTTCATTGATTAAGGTTTAGCTTGGTGTTTAAGCAGAGTTATCACATTCTGCATGAGAACACTACCGTGAAATGGTGGCACATGGTGTCTTAAAGTGTTGAAGATGACACCAAGCAACAAGTCATCTGTGTTGAGTCCTAGGAGCAACGTGACATCAGCATCATCTGTGAGTGCAGCTCGCACCAGAGCTAAAGCAGAAGCTTCTAAGGTAAGAGCTTCATATGCTAGATAGGAGGCTAAATAAAAACTGGAAAAGTCTGCTAGAAAAGCAGAAAGGAAAACCAGAGAAGCTCAAAATCAGTTGGAGACAGCTAGAATTGATACAGAGTTGGAAGTGCAAAAACTACAGCGTGAAGCAGATGCAGCCATTGCAGAAGCACAAGTGTTGGAGGATGTTGCAGAAAGGCATGCCATACTGGAAAATGGAAAATCTGAGTCCAAAGAAAAGTTCAGGCTGCCACGTACTAATGAATATGTTCATTCCCAAATTGATCAGAATCAACCCACTTCTCCAACAGTACAGTTCCCACCTGTAAAACCTCCAGTCCATGCAGAATCACAGGATGGTTTCAGGATGTGGCACCCACTGGAAAGCAGGATTTACAGGATTCCAGTATTGTATAGACACAGTCAAATTTGTGGAGACACTTCTATGTAGATGATGGCTTGGTGTCTCTGCCAAAAGCAGAGGCAATTGGCCTTCTCCGATGAACTCAGGCTTCACTCGGGAAATCAAACCTCCGATTACACAAGTTTGTGTAAACTGTCCAGTGGTCACCGGATCATTCCCACCTGAAAATTGTATTTCGGTCATGGGTTGTTTCGAAATCAGGGTATACTTTTGGGGTTCATAGTAACTTAAAAATAATACTTCTAGTTTTTGTTTTTTCTTGTGACCAGTCAACACTTTATGAGACTAGAATATTTTGTGTGAAATATCAGAGCTACAGGCCTAATGGTGTCTAAATTACAATGGGTAAAAGTATAACAGGTACAGGGTCTCTTGAATAACTACAATTTCGAATCTAGAATCTAGCACCACTTGTAAAGAATTCACAGCATTAAGAATAAAAGATCACTAAACACATTATCTGAGCAGATTTCATGAAACATTAGTTGTATATATTATTAACTGCAGTAACAACAGCATCAGTGACAATCATTGTCAGACACTTTTTGACGGACATGCTTATCAAGCTGATGTGGAACTCTGTACAGAAAGTATTTCACATCCAATTCCAATTATATTTTTCAGCAAGCTATATAGTACTATGCTGCTTTAGAAAAAGCAATTAATATCTGAAAAAAGCACTGCTGTCCTCCACATGTAATTTCTGTTTTCCGGAGAAGAAATTTTTGACGAACAAAGGATCCAGACAAAGCCACTTAGATTATAAATAGAGCTTAAAAGCTGCAAAACATCTTTGTAGATTTTATGAAAATACCCCTCCAAAAGTAAAAGTTAGTTAGTAATTAGGAATGCAATTCAGAATTTTATCAGGTAAAAGCTACTATTTTTTATTGCAGTGGAGAGAACTGAATTCTGTACTTGGTCAAAATTTTAGCAATATTTCTCTCTGATAACACTATTTATTGGAATTGAAAAAATATTTCACTAGTGTAGCTAGGACTACTTTTCCTCTATACAGCAATAAACAAGAGACAGTCATAAAGTATGCAAGTGCCTACTTAAAGGGGACCCTTGTATATTTTAAAAAGACAACCCTGACCATGAAACAGCCCTCATCAAGGATCTAGATTTGAGTGGAGAAACAGCACCTGTGAAGTGTAGCTTGGGCTTGCTGTGGGAAATCAGGTCGGATACATTCACATTTTCTGCAGCAAATGTTATCAAACCTCATCTGACAGGGAGTCCTCTATACTGTTAAACAGTCAACACCACTTTGACTCCTGTCTTCATTGATTAAGGTTTAGCCTGATGTTTAAGCAGAGTTATCACACTCTGTGAGAACTCTACAAGTACACATAAGAGAAAGGGTAATGGAAGAGTGCAGCTGTAAGGAGTAGAGTTGATGAAGGTAGAGGAATTTTAATATTTGGGGTTAATAATCCAAGGTAATGGAGAGTGTGGTAGAGAAGTGAAGAGGAGAGTGCAGACAGGGTGAAATGAGTCGTGAAGAGTGGATAGAATGATTTGTGATAAAAGGGTATCTGTAAGAGTGAAATGTTTATAAGACAGTAGTGAGACCAGCTATGCTGTAAGGTTTGGAGATGGTAGCGCTGACTAAAAGACAGGAGATAAAACTGGAAGTGAGCGGATAGTGAGTAAAATGAAGTGAAATGAAGAGGCTGAATTAGAAGAGGTAACAGAATTAGCAATGAATATGTTAAAGAGTAGCACAGATAGGGGTTTTTAGGGATAAAGTGAGAGGCCAGATTGAGATGTTTTGGACATGTGCAGAGGAGGGATGAAGGGTATATTGGTAGAAAAATGTTGAGGATGGAAGTGCCTGGTAGGATGAGAAGATGAAGGATAAGATTTATGGATATGATAAGGGAGAACATACAGGTGATTGGTGTGACAGAGAGGAATGCAGATGACAGAGCAAGATAGAGAAGGATGATCTGCTGTGGTGGCCCCTATCAGAAGTGGCCGAAAGAAGAAATTCTTTAAGTCCATGCCTGAGTGGGCTGGGAACTGTGTTTTAGATTTTCATTATTATTGTTTATTCATTCATTCATTTTCTATGCTGCTTAATCCTAATTAGTCACAGGGAGTCTGACGCCCATCTCAGCTGCCTCTGTGCTAGAGTGGGGTACACTGGACAGCTTGCCAGGCCATCGCAGGGCCAACACACACAATCATTCACACTCACACCTAGGGGCAATTTGGAACTGCCAGTTAGCCTACTGTAAATGTTTTTGAACTGTGGGAGGAAACCAGAGTAACTGGAGGAAACCCACGCAAACACAGGGAGAACATGCAAACTCCACACAGAAACACCCGGGCCCGGGAATCGAACCCAGTCATTCTTGCTTTGCGGTGGACATGCTAATCACTGTGCCACTGTGCCGCCCCATAATTTTATTATTATTATTACAATTACAACTATTAATAATTATTTCATAAACAAAACTTGTACCAAAAGAACATGCGGAGATGCAGCCAACTATAGGACCTAGACCAAAATTAATTTTCCATGTTCAAAATTGCACAAATTATCAAGTAACAATTTTTCGTAGCTGGCAAACAACATGCAAAAACTTGCATATATTGGCCATAGTAAATGCTATCACAATGGAAGCTTCTGTTTTTTGACATTGTTATGCTCTGGATCAAATTTCCAGGACATTGGCCACTAGGGGGCACTATAAATATAACAAGTCTATATTTCAAGAGTGTTGTTTCCGGTTTATATGAAACTTGGTGGGTATGATCTTTGGCCAGTTAGGCTGCGACCACCACTGCAATGTGATTACTTTAAGTGGGTGTGTTGTGATTGATTAAAGTGGGTGTGGCCTACTATGCTAACTTTTTCAATGCTTAGAATGGTCCAGTTATTTTGAAATGAATGCAGTCAAACATACAGGGTAGACAAACAATGCTTCATAGACTTCACATACAACATTGCTTGTGACTCCCATATTATACTTCCACATTCATAAAACTCATATTTTGTTCTCTGTGTAGAGCTAGACTCTCTCTCTTATATATAATCACGTGAAAAAATTAGAACACCCTATCAAAGCCTGTGTATTTTTGTAACAATTTTGGATCTATGAACATTTAATCTCAATTTTATCAATACTGAGAGATGCAAGTAATATAGCTGAACAATTGAAACTGAATAAAAAGCTTTTCAAGATCTTTCTGTAAAATGAAATTCTACAGAAATACATATTTTACCTGAGGAAAAGGTTATAATAGCTAGTGTTGCCCCTTTGGCTGAAATAACTGCAGTGAGACGCTTCTTGTTGCCATTTACTAGTCTCTGACATCTGTCTGAAGAAAGTTTGCCCCACTCCTCAATGCAGAATTGTTCTGGGCTCTGACTTGGCCATTCCAGGACTGACTCTCCATTTCTTAGTATTCAGCCAGTCCTTGGTGGATTTACTGGTATGTATTGGGTCACTGTCATGTTGCAGGATCCAGTTCAGCTTCAGCTTTAATTTTATTACAGATGGTCTCACATATTCATTCATTCATTCATTTTCTGAACCGCTTAATCCTAATTAGGGTCGCGGGGAGGCTGGCGCCCATCTCAGCC
>JBCNYH010000022.1:26223411-26237201 GCA_039654325.1 Tandanus tandanus | reverse complement strand
GTTTGTGAACTAATTGCAATTTGGAATAAAGGTATCTTTGTCTTTCCTCATCTGCTGAGTTGAGATTTTATTTTGGTAAAGTATTTCTAAGTAATTACTGAATTATAGTGTATAAATTAAGAAACAACCAAGTGAAAAGAGGGACCACACATCCACCCGGCGTGTGTCCACTCAGAGAGGGCTCTGAGTTCCGACACTCCCTGTGAGCATCTCATGTGGTGTTAAATGTGTGTTTCTGTTGGTCTGAGAACGCATCTTCATAAGTACTAGTGGCAGCGCTTGAACCCAAGTTAACCTAGTGGTTGCACACATTTTACCTATCTTTTCCTTTAGTCACCCTTGTGACTGTGGGTGGTACACACACCCCAAATGGTGTTTTATGCATAGAGCCTCCGTTATGCTTTTTAATCACCTCATTCACGAAATGGCTACCATTGTCTGAACTCATCCAGTCCGGGATACCAAATCGAGGGATCACTTCTCTGCACAGAAATTTTGCTACTGTCTTAGGGTCATTTTTGGCTGTGGCCTAGTAGTAACCTCTACCTACCGGCTTAACCGGTCCACCACTACTAAAATGTACCTTTTCCCTTCTATTCTCTCTGTCATGCCCACGAAATCAATCACTAGGTGTCTGAATGGTCAATTTGGTTGTTGTATATGACTGATGGGTGCTGTAAAGTGCTTCCTGACTTTCCGTGTTGCGCAGAGTTTGCATGCTCTCAGAAATTTATCTACCATACTGGCTAAGTAAGGGGACCACCAATCTGTTTGAATTGTCTCAATAATTTTTCTGCCATCACAATGATCTATCCCATGTGCTTCCTTAATTAGCATTAGAAGGAACCCTAGCTGGGCTTCCAGTACTCCATCACAACTCCTCCATACTTCTGATTGTGGGTCTAAAACTGCCCCTCGCCTCTTCCATAAATCTTTCTCTGCTGCTGTGGCTGTCTTTTGAAACTCCTTAACATCATCTATTGTTACCTGCATCTACTCATTTTTGCCTGGCTCTCCTGCTTCCATCATTCCCATTACACACACTCCTTCTCCTGCTGCAGCCTCTTTAGCTGCCTCATCAGCTGCTGCATTTCCTCTACTAACCCATTCCCCATCTCACTTGTGGGCTTTGCATTTCACAATTGCCCATTCTTTAGGGAGCATCATTGCTCCCAATAGCTCTGAAATTGCTAGCCCGTGTACAATATTTGATCCATCAGCTCTCTGGAAACCTCTTTGTGCCCAGATTGTCCCAAACACATGACATACTCCATAAGCATAAGCTGAATCTGTATATATCGTGCACGTTTTATCAGCGCCTAGTTTACATGCTGCTTTTATTTCTGCCAATTGGGCAGAGCACATTTGTGCTTTTATCTCTGCCAATTGGGCAGAGCACAGTTGTAGCACTGCCACTGTCATCACTGTTTAAAACGTTTTGGAGCATCATCAAATTTAATTACCGCCTTGTTTCCCTCATTGGTATGATAACATGATCCATCCACAAAGAAGACATATTGAGCATTAGGCAGCGCTTCTGCTTCCAAATCCGCCCTAGCTTTCCGGTATTTTTCTACCTCTCTAGTGCATTCATGTGGGGCTGCTTCTTGTGGGAGCACTAACCTATCTGCTGGATTTATTGTACAGCACTTTTCAATTGTCAGCTCAGGGGCTGATAGAATGACATCGTAACCTGTTCGTTGAGCATTAGTTATTTTGAAACTTTGGCTGGTCAGCAGTGCGTGCAATGCATGAGAGGTGTACAGGGTCACTGGATGCCCCATTGTGATTGATGATGCTTTTTGAAAGGCAAATGCAGCTGCTGCCAATCCTTGATAGCATGGTGGCATGCCCTTCTCCACGCAATCAAGCGCCATGCTATAGTAAGCTATGGGTCTTTTTCCCATGCTCTTTTGTTCCTGTGTCAGCACTGCAGACGCAAACCCTTTTCTTTCTGATACGTATAGGTGGAACGGTCTTCCGTAGTCTGGGCATGCTAATGCTGGTGCGGAGGCTTTTAGCATATCAAATGCTGCCTTTGCGTCCTCCGTCCAGGTCAGTTTAGCACTAGATTTTGTTTGGTCTGCTGTCTTCACTATATCTCTAAGTGGTTGCGTTTTCATGGCAAAGTCACAAATCCAAGGTCTACTAAACCCAGCTAGACCCAAGAAGGATAGCATTTGCTGAACGGTTTGAGGTCTAGGAGCCTTGCGGGTCGCTTCTACATGCTCTGGAGAGATTTTTTGTGTAGTGCCTTCGAGCACTCTACCTAAGTATTCTACCTTTGGTTGGCAGAATTGCAACTTTTCCTTAGCTACTTTGTGACAGTTTTCCGCCAAAACTTTTAGGACTGTCACAGAGTCCCGTATGCATTGCTCTTTGGTTTGGCTGCAAAGCAATAGATCATCCACGTATTGGAGCAATGTGGAAGTTATGTCTAAATTTGCTAAGTCTCGTGCTAAGACTTGGTTGAAGACTGACGGACTTTCGCAATACACTTGGGGTAGCCTTGTATATGTATACTGTTGTCCCCCATAAGTAAGGGAAAACAAAAATTGTGAATCTGGATGTAGGGGAACACTAAAGAACGCAGAGCATAAGTCAATAACTGTGTACCACTTTGTTCCTTCTGGGATGTTAGACAACAGGGTATGAGGATCAGGGACTAATAGTCTTTCTGCTATCACTACTTTATTTACCGGTCGTAATTCATGGACCAGTCTCCATTTATCTGAATTTGGTTTTCTGACTGGGAAGATGGGGGTGTTGCATTGGCTTCCTGTTGGGATTAAAACCCCTGCTTCCACTAATCCCTCAATTGTCAGTTTTATCCCTGTTATTGCATCTTTTCACAGTGGATACTGTTTCTGATATGGTAAGTGTGCTCCTGGTTTTAGCTGTATTTTAACTAGCCCTGCTGACTTTACCAATTCTACATCTGTTGGATGTTTAGTCCATAGTTGGTCTGGTACTTGCGCTATTGCATCCCCCCTTTCTTCCTCTGCAAGCTCTTGGTTTCCTGCCCACTGGGGCAGCTGTTTGGTTTTTCCCTTCTCTATCCTTACATCCTCTACCCTGTTTATCAGAACAGTTAGTGGTTTTACTTCATCTACTGCTATCTTCTCTATCCTAAGAAATTTTCTGTCTGGTGATATACTAACTCCCTGTCCTACCTGTGTCCACTGTATCACCTAACTTGCTTCCTTAACCATTGGCCCTAATTCTTTTGATTTAAAATTCTGCTCGATTAGCAGGGAGACATGGGGAGCAGTGTCGGAGACTTGGTACCAGTAGCTGAGTTGCGGTGGTAGTTGAATCATGGCGGCGACTCCTTGGGGTCCTATTATAATGTTCACAGCTTTCAGAGTATATGTGGTCGAAGCCACCAGTTCATCCCACATGGCCTCATACTCCTCATTTAGTCCTTTCTTGTCATACATCATTGTACAGTGCCATGGTTCTCTGATGGTTGACAGTCAGGTCACATTTTGTTCAGCCATGGTCTCCATTTTTCATTTCATATAAATTTCTTACTCCATTTGGTGAGTCATTTAGTTCCATCCAGTGTACTCTGTCCATTATACACTTTTCCAACTTTGTCTCCATTATGAGACATTGCTGAATCAGAAAATCTGGAAGCTCTATCCATACTCCTGTTTCTCCACAGTGTATTTTAGCTCCTATTTTACAGAGCACATCTCTGCAGAGTAAATTTGCTGGGGTGTCTTGAGAATACAGTAATGGTGCTTGAACTGATACTCCTTGTATTTCTATTTCTTGTGGCTCAGTAAGTCGCAAAGTCTGTGTTTTCCCTGAGAAGCCTACTGTTTTTACTGCTTTGCTAGAGAGGGGGAGCTTTGAGCCTTCTCTTCCTATAGTTGTATATGTTGCACCTGTGTCGATCAGAAATGGTGCCCGAATCTGCCTTCCCACCGCTACTAAGACGGTGGGTTCCTGAGCGGGGTGCAGTGAGATCATGTACTGCACCAGCTCCCCCTCTGGCTTCTCTGGGCCTCTTCACATGCTCCCGGGGAGGCCCCATGGGGCCAGCTCCCGGGTTTAGCGGTCCCTGGGGTGGCTGGTTGGGTCCCATCCAGGGTCCCGTCCAGTTCCCTTGACCTTGCCATCTCTGATTCTGTGGGGGATTGTTCCTTGGGGGCGCCATCTGTCCTCCTTGTTGATATGCATATGGGCAGTCTCATTTCATATGGTTTGGATCTTGGCATACCCAGCATCCTCCTCCTCTTCCTCCTTGGTTCATTGGAGCTCTTCCTCTTGAGGATTGTTGCCAAGATCCTCCTCCTCGGCCTCGTCCTTGTCCCTGGCCCCATCCTTGGTTTTGAGGTTGGTATTGTTGGGCTGGGGGATACATTGGCATAGGTGGAGGTGGATAGTAGGTTGGTTGTGCCTGTTGTGGTGGATACGCTGGTGCGGTTTGTACCATGGCTGCTGGTTGTGGCACTGGGGGTGCAGGCTGGGCCATTGGTTGTGTTGCTGGCTGTGCTACCAAAACTGCCGCCTGCTTTGCTGCGTTCTTTTCTTCCCATTTCTTTTCTGCAGTTTCCTGCTTGCCACGAGCCAGCTCGCTCAGTTGAGCTTTATGGAGCTGCATTATCAGGTTCTCGGCTGCTTTCTTCATTTCCTTGTCCTTTTGTCGGTGTCGCTCCACACAGTGTATCACGTTTGCTTCAAACGAGGGCCATGGCATCGTTCTTAATTCTACTATGTCTGCCAGCTTGTCTTGGGCTTCTTTCGGGAGAGCGTTCTTTACCATTATGCGAAACAGTGATTGAGTAGTTGGTGTTTCGTCCCACGTGCTCCCCATTTCTTCTCTCCATGCCCTTTGTAACTTTAGTATGAACTCCGCCACGTTCTCACTTTCCCCCATCGTTATCTTCTCCACTCTCCCAGGATCCGCCCTGGTTGGATATGCATCCCTCAGAGACTGCCAGAGTTGGTTTCGGTAGTTATTGATCATTCTTGCATCATATTTTTGTTTTTCAGCTGCCTTTCCCAAGCCAGCATTTTTGAATATGTCAGTCATCTTCACCTTACCCAGTGTTTGTGACCATATGGCTTTAATGTCTCCTATCGCCATCACTTGACCCATCGTTTGTTCTTCGAACCTTGTAATCCACCTTTGAGCTCCCTCACAGATGCTTGGCAATCTACCAATCAGTCCTGTTAAGTCCATGAATGACTCCGGGACATAGGCCACATCGTGGCCCTTTACTTTCACTGGGTATTGTTGGCCCATTATCGTCTGGACCTCAATTAGTCCATCATCTTCCTCCTCGTCATCTGTTTCAAGGTTAGCTTCTGTTCCCTTCTGCTTATCCTGTTTGGGCATATCAGACCTTACTTTTACGGATCTGCTTGGTATTGGCTTTTTCACTTTCTTTCATTCTTGTATCAGGCTGTCTACCTTTTCCAGTCTTCGGGAGGCTTCGTCCATTTTGTGTTCTAGTTCAGCCCACATTTCCTGTAAACTCTGACAGAGTAGTTCTACCTCGTTGCTATTTGCTTTCAGTCTTCTTCTGTTACGCACTGCACTTTCACTTTGCACCTGTTCCATTCCATGTACATTGTTGTAGCTGTCTTCTTTTCTTTTCGTCTAGTTCCATCTTCTGTTGTACCTGGTTCAGCTGCCTCTTTGTCTCGTCCAGTTCGTTCCTTGCTCTTATCTGCGACTCTTCTCCCAGCTGGCTTACTGCCAGGAGGCAGTCTTCTACTTCCGTCATTTGACTGTTTACTGCTTCCAGCTGGCTGTTGATTTGTGATTTCAGCGGTGGAGTTAACTTCAACCTTCCTTCCACGTGGTAGTCCTCCTCGCTTTCTGTACCAATTTCACTTTCTTTGGAGCACTCGGTATTCCAACTCTCCCTCTTTTCTCTCCAGGTTTGGGCCTTTGCTCCCTCATTTCGGGTGACTTTGTACTGGTTGTCTCTACAGCTCAGATTGCCTTGGTCATGGCGCTCTTCCCCTCACTGCCTTCTCCTGGCAGTTTATCTCCCCTCATTCCTTCTCTCAGCCTCAGGGTGCTTGAGTGGTATACATTCTCCCTTGGTCACCTCTTTCTCATTACTTCTTCACCATCCCTCAGATTTCTCTGCATTTCCTCGAGTTTGCGGTGTGATTTGCTTTCCTTCAGCATTTTTTCCCAGGGTTCACCGTCCCATATTAGGCTTTCTACACCTCTTTTCATGCTTTCCTCTGCTTCAGGGGGTCCCTCCATCTGTTCTTCCTTTTGATGCCACGTCGCCCCCCTTTCCTTGTTTTCCTGTGGTTTGTATATCACTTTGCCCCTGAATTGGCCTTCCACTATCTCTAGGTCTACATCTTGTGATTTTCCATCTTTCAAGAGGAGTGGGTATATTCCTGCTATGTGAGGGGCAGGCACTTCTCTATAGGGGGGTGGCTTTTCTTTCTCCTCAAGTTCCTCCGCTGGTGGGGCTGATGGCTTTTTTCTTTCCCTTTCCTCTTTTAGCTTTCTTTGTACTTCTCCCTCTTCCAGGAACCATTCCACTATCTTCTTCTTTCAATCCATCTTTTCACCTTTCTCTTTCTTTATTTCTCCCCAATTTTCTAAACTTTGTTTAATTTTTTCACATTTTTCTTCATTAAAAGTCCCTGTTATTGGCCATTGCAACTCCCCACGTGTCTGGACTTTCCATTTTCTCATATATTTCTCAATACCTTTCTTTGCCTCTTTATGTTTTAACATAACCACCCCTGCGGGTGTGGTTGGTAGCTCCTCCCTGCTCATGACACACACTTGTCTGGCTCTATACCCAGTACTTCTATGATTTTGAGATGGGAGGTCGGCGTCTCCTTCTTACTGTTACTGCTGGTATCAGTGGGTATCTTCCACTGTGATCTGCTAGTGAATTGACCACTATTGACATTGCTAGACCTCTTTCCCACCGTACCCACCCGGGTTCAACTGTGATAGTGACCTTTAACCCTGAAAAATATTCCCTTTGTAATGGTCTTTCCCACACTAGCTCTGCCAAAGGCTCATCATTCTCTGAGAAGGGATCAGGTATATAATCAAATAATGAAAATATTGCACAGGTACTTCATGGATCTGGTTGTTCTAGTAACCCTTTCAATATTGGGCCTAACAGGCTAGGTCTCCAGAGAGCTTGAAGTCTATCCTCCCAATGTATGTCAGGGAATTGGCGCTTTAACTCCTCTAGCCCTCTCCAATCTGTCAAATGCCACAATTTATACCTAATATGTCATTCTGTCTGATATGATTCCTCTCCCCTCTCGTTTCTACTAAAACGTTCATCCCAAAAATGAGTTCAAATTCCTTTTGTCTCTTCAAGCAACCGTCGGTCAAAATCAGTCAACCAAGTTATCATGTCATTATCATTTCTGTCTTGTTACTTTAATCTGCAATACTGTTGTCTCTTATGTCTAATTCTCACTTCCGTTTTCACACCTCTAGTTTACTGCTGGTCTGCAGATGTTTCCTCTTCCATGTGTGTGTATGATTATGTGTGTGTGTTCCCTATTTCTGTATGGTGAACTTCCCTTTTTCTGTGTGTGTGCGAGGTTATATGTGTGCACATTTCTATTCTTGTCTCTCTCTGTGTGTGTGTGTGTGTGTGTGTGTGTGTGTGTGTGTGTGTGTGTGTGTGTATGTGTGTGAATTACTTACCCCCTCCTTTTCTCGCTCTCACTCTCTTTTCAATCATTCAACTTTCCCCTATTCCAATTCCTTCTAACACCAGTTCAACTATTCAACTTCAGGATTCTTTCCCTTCTACCTTCACCTCTTCACTGTCGACAGCCTGTTCCCTTAATTCACAATACTTTACTTATTCTCCAACACAACCGGTTTATAAATTCACATCACCTATACTCATGATACACATCATAACAACTTTATAATATCACAGCAAGAATTCTCATAATACACAACACTTTTATAACACTTTTCCTCAGGTCCCACCCTGCCTTATCCGAAAACTTCCTTGTTTTCAGCAGTGACTCTCCGAGCCTCGGGTCCCACCATGCCTTATCCGAAAACTACCTTGTTTTCAACATTGACTCACCGAGCATCCCTATTACACAACTTTTAGGGATAAATATCCACCTGCCTTTATCTGGTCAGGAATTTTCTCAGTACCACCTGCCACAGCCGGTCAGGAATTTTCCTTGTACTTATTTTATTAATCTTTAAATACTTATCTGCGTGTCCTCATCTGCCTTTTTGTTAGCATTAATAATGGTGCTTTCCACCCTTTAGTTCTTGGCGTGAAGAAAACTGCCTACGCCCTCCCCAGGGTTGCAGTGTTTTACAAGCCACAGAATCTAATACAGACTTGATAACAGGTGTCTGCATACCTTTTTTAATTAGATGTCCATGGTCTGTAGCCCGTAGTAACCACAGTCCTAGTTCAGGTTTCAGACTCACGTCAGCCTCTTTACGCAAGCTCTCTGTACGGGCCACCAATAATATGTCGGAACTCAGAGCCCTCTCTGAGTGGACATACGCCGGGTGGAAGTTCCTCTGTTTGCCTGGTTGTCTCTTAGTTCATGCCCAATAATTCACTAATTACTCACAATACTTAATCAAAATAAAAGATCTCAATGAAGCAGATGAGTAGAAGCAAGATATCTTTATATCACATCCAATTCTAAGAAAGCAGCTGGTTTCCAAGGTCTGATCTGATCATCAGCTAACAGCATCAACACCAAAACCAGAATCAGCAAAGTCCCTCTGAATTCCCCTTCTTTTTATACACTCGGCGTCTTAAGACACCATCCTTTTTGTAATTTGCATATGCTCAAGTTATTTCCCATTATTTTCATGGTTTAAGCTAATTTAGTCCTTTCCATCTTATTTTACATATTTTTCCATTTCACATTATTTTCTCATTGGTCTCGGTACCGCCCTTGATGTGATGTCATTCTTCCTGATGTGTCGTCTATTTTCTGTATTTAATTTCCCCTTATTTTCAGGCTAATTTGGGAGTTTTATAAAAAATTGGCGCTTACTTATAAGCACCAACCTTCCGTGTTTTCTTTATTGTCTTCGT
This sequence comes from Tandanus tandanus, assembly GCA_039654325.1. Classification (NCBI taxonomy): domain Eukaryota; kingdom Metazoa; phylum Chordata; class Actinopteri; order Siluriformes; family Plotosidae; genus Tandanus; species Tandanus tandanus. Next base: position 26,228,151 of record JBCNYH010000022.1, on the reverse strand, counting down.
GAGAGCTCTTCAGACAGATTGTTCTGCACGCTACTTTTTCAACCATTCAACATGTGTAAGCACCTTGATTTTCTCTTTTGTATTATTTCAACCTTATCTTGTCTCTAAATATATGTGTTAATCTGCAAAATATAAGCACAATGCTACTTAATTTCTCTGAATGCATAATTCTCCAGAGTCTGGTTATCTGCCATTTTAACCATTAGTATACCAATGTCCACACTGTCAAAATACTTAGATGCATATCATGTGCTTTGAGCCTTTGAGCGTTTCAGTATTCATTTGTTAAGCTGTATTGCAGATTACATATTTGGATTATATAGTCACATGCTAAGCTGTTACCCATTATCAATCTATTCAGCCTCAACCTGAAACCCGCGATCAATCTACCCAGGTCCACTATTGGCATTTTTCCCCATGTCCAAGTTCTCCCTCAGGCTCTCCTTCCCTTCCTCTATGTTCTCCTGAGTATTCTTCCCCAGAATCTTCTACCCCAAATTCTCCAATGGAATATTACCCAGATTCTCCCATCTTTGATTCTCCCACTGACTACTCTCCTACATCCCCTGTGGATCCGGAGCTTCCCTCTTCTACTACTGGTTCTCCTGTTCCCATAATTCCTCTGGACAGGCTGACTGATCTGTGATCTTCAATAAATCTTCTATATCCTTTCCCCCAGTCTTCAGTGTGGTTATTTCATTAGTACACTAAGGTCAATAGTTCTACATGGTTATGTGCCCTTTCCGTTAAGCTGCATATTTCACTTCCGTTATTTATATATAACTATATTCTTTATGAACAAGCACTACTCTACTTTCACTCTTGCAACTAAACACTACTTTTCAGGTTAAATATTGTTACCTTAACGCTAATTGTAGATCTTAATGTTAAATAAAGCATGATATAATATTTTAATGCTAAATCAAGCAGGGTATAAGGTTTCTTCCCAAAAAGGTGCATTTGGTTATATTGCTGCTTATTGTGATGGAGCCTGTGAGAAAGAGAAAGTTTTCCCATCTGTAGGAACATTTTGATCTGATCTCTCCCAATAAGGTAAGTACACTTACTAACTTAGTAACATTGTTACATGTTTTATGTTTGTTATGCAATGTACTATATTTTTCTGCCTGTCTTTTCCTTTAATCCAAGGTGAAGTGTTTGTTGTGTACTAAAAAATTGGGGTACAACAACAACACCTCATCCATGCTGAGGCATTTGTGTGCTTTATATAAAAATAAGGAGGGGAACGTGGCTGGACCCAGCCCAAGTGAGTAATTCAAAGATATCCACTGTAGAAACATACTTTTCCATTCCTGACATATTTCCTAATCAACTATAATAATGAAATTGACAGAACTAACAATATATTTTAAAACACTTTTTTCTCCCAGTGACCAAAAAGAGGGAGCTGGATGAGTCCTTGGTGTCAATGATTGTCAAAGACACCCAGCCATTCAGCATAGTGGATGACACAGGATTTAGGGAGTTTGTGGCAAAACTGGATCCAACCTATGTCCTCCCAACAAGAAAGGCATGTTTGGTGACATGGATGAAGCATGAGAGTACTATTGAATTTAACAAATTGATGATTTCTTTCTTGTTTCAAACTTTATTTTCTTCCTTTCCTTTAGGCTGTAAAGGCAATGGTTGAGGAAAAGATAGAGAAAGAGAAAGCCAAAGCTGCAGTCCAGAATGTAGCACTCAGCTTAACAGAAGATATGTGGACATCCATTAACATGGATGCCTACCTGGCTGTGACATTCCATTATATAGATGGATACACCTGTCTCCAGTCAGCTTTACTGGGTGCAGTGAAATTCCCACAGGCACACACAGCAGACAATTTAGCTTGTGTAATGATATCCCTCATGGAGGAATGGGGAATAACATAAAAAAAAACGTGCCTAGTAACTGATGGTGATATGGCCCAATATGGCCCAATATGATTGCCTGTGGTAGGGACCTATGGCTCCGCCATGCCATCTGCATTGCCCACATTCTAAACCTCACTGTAAAAAAGGCTCTCGATCTGACCCCAGTCCTGTTCTCAATTCGTTTCAAGACAAGAAAGCTGGTGGGATATTTCCAAAGCAGCACAACTGCAAAAGTTAGTTCATAATGTTATTTTCACATCTGTTCATATATTATTTGTTTTATATTTCTGCATGTCACAAAAATATGATGTACTTTTTTGTCTTTAAAGGAGAAACTTGCTCTTGTTCAGGAGCAGATGGGGAGACCCAAACTAAAATTGCTTCAGGATGTAGAAACCAGGTGGAACAGCACATTTCACATTCTCCAGCGAATCTGTTGGATATAATAATGTTACTGCATGCCTGTCCATTCTCTCACCCTTCAATGAAGCCACTGTGGAGCTGTCAGAGGAAAAAAGGGTATCTGGCTCAAAAGTGATACCATTATTAAAAAAGGTAGAGCACATGCTCCAGGAGGAGGCAAAACATGCAACAATCTCACTGGCAAGGGAACTGGGCGAGCACCTCATCAGACTCCTAAGGGAAAGGCTCAAAAACCTGCAAAGTACGAGCATCATGTTGCTGGCCACCTTGCTGGATCCTTGCTTCAAACAAACCGGTTTCTTTAGCCCAACAAATGCCACTGACGCTGTCAAACGACCTACATCTGAATGTACCATTGTTATAAGGTCCCAGTCATCTCCAGCTACAGCATCAACATCATCACAGGATGCTGTAATTGAAAGACCTGGTAATTATTTTTGCTATGGTTTAAGGTCAGCATGGATTAATTATATTAAATTAATTATATTAAAATAAACAGATTGTGAGTCTCACTTACACAATCTGTTTATGCTTCTCAGGAAACAAACTTTGGCATTATTTAGATGCCACAGTGAAGGAGACCAGGATAAACCACAATGTGATTGCTGATGCCACACTCAAAGTCCAGAGATCTTTGGCAGAACAAAACATTCCAGGACGGAGGACACCCTTCAGTATTGTGAGAGGCAAAAGAGCATTTATCCCTACTTGAACAAACTTGCTGTGCAGTTCTTGTACACCCCTGCATCATCTGTACCCTGCGAAAGAGTTTTCTCCAAAGCAGGAGAAGTTGTTTCTAAAAGAAGGAATCGTCTGAACCCCAGCTCAGTGGAACATATTTTGTTACTGAATAAAAATGAATAAAGTCCTTCAGTTGCACAAGCACATTCACTGCCCTCTTCATGTTCACAAGCACATTCACTGCTCCTTACCTTGTTAAAACACTGCAACAGTTTGAAAACAATTGTTCCACTGTCATTATGAGTTTTTCAAATGCTTTCAAAATTATTTAACAAAATAAACAAAAATAGAACTTTTATTTATATGAATGAATACATGAAATGCTTTTATTAAGATTAATTGATTTATTTTACTTATATTTTCAGGGTTAGTTTGATCCCATACCTCATTTTCTCCATAGTCGCTCTTCATTATAATATCCAATAACACCAATGCTTTCCCCCTGTATTGCACAAACTGAAAATAAAATAAAAATAATCATAATAATTTCTCATGCTCCACGATCATGAGATATTTAAAAACACTTGACTTCAGGGGTATAAATCCCCATAGATTGTTGTTGTTTTTTTAATCAGTTAAAATTTGTATGAATACATGTGTGTGTGTGTGTGTGTGTGTGTGTGTGTGAGAGAGAGAGAGAGAGTTATAAGAATGTATAATGCAGCATCAGTTTTCTGTTTATAAATTATTTTCTCTCATGTTCTCATTATAATATGGATGAGGTTTGGGAGCTACTCCTATACCTTCGTAATTTCAGGCTTTCTCGGTTATATTCTAGGTATTTAACTGCAGCATCACTGACAGTCCTTGTGACTATGAGTAGGGTGTGATCTATTGGTTAGCACACCTGCCTCACACATGGAAGGACCTCGGCTTCAGTCCTGGTCTTGGGCATTTCTGCTTAGAGTTTGCATGTTTACCTGTTTCAGCTGGATGGATGAATGGATAGACAGGTGAATGGATGGAGCCTGTACTGTTTACATTAAGAGTTTATTCTGTGGACACGTCTTCTAATAAGCTGAAAGAGTGTAATGTTGAATTAGGCTTGTAGCTTTAATTATGATGATGGTCATAGTATAAAGCATATCTAAATTACTGAATAGTAATGAATAGAAAGTGCCTTCCTTCTGAGCATTTTTTGTACATCTTTTGTCAATAAATCTTGGACTTCAACGTTAATTCTCCGCATTTGAGTCATCCTCTGTAGCCTAGTGGCTTAGTCATCAGTCTAGCACTTGGTGGCTCGGCACGCTTTGGTTTTTCCTAGTGATTTAGAGGACCTGATCTCTCACTCCATTCACCTCGACAACAGATTCCGAGAACGCCACAAGGACCAGCGATATCACAAAGGTCCCACGGAGGTATTCAGACCCTGCTATACACCACCTCCACTACCCCAAGAAGAGGCCATGCAACTTGGGCGCACCTATTTGTCAGCTGATTAGAAGGACCATCGCAGCCGAGAAAGACGTTGCATTTACTGTGGCAAATCCAGTCACTTCCAAGCTTCATGTCCAGAGCTGCAGGGGAAAAAAGGGAGACCCGTCTAGCCACAGGAGGGCTGTGACAGGGGCAACCTTCTCTCCCGAGTGTTCCAGTCAGGGAGTCTACCTTGCCGTCACCTTACGTTGGGGTGAGTCCAGTCACTCTTGTTTGGCATTGGTGGATTCAGGGGTGGCTGGAAATTTCATGGACATTGACC
>JBCNYH010000022.1:26187579-26210881 GCA_039654325.1 Tandanus tandanus | reverse complement strand
AACATAACTGCTGCGCTACAGCTTTTTCTAAGATCTTGGAGATAAAAGGGAGGTTTGATATTGGTCTATAGTTGGACGGCTGATATGGGTCGAGGTCAGGTTTTTTTAATCAGAGGTTTGATAACTGCCAGTTTAAAGGATTTATGTAAACATCCAAAGGAAGCCATAACTGAGAAACCTCGACTGTATAACGAGAGACAGGGAGGGGCCAAGAATGAGGAAAGGGTGCTACAGCCCATTTGGTTCTATGGTAAAGCATTGCCTACTAAACTTGTGGACATCTTAAGCACTGCTCAAGACGAAGATGACCAGGAGGATGAAACTGAAGAGTGTGAGGAAATCAAAGACTTTGATCTAGAGTATCCCAGTGAGAGTGATGAAGACGAGCAGTAGTTCGGCTCAATTGATCTACTTTGGATGATAAACAAAGCTCTTTGCTTGATCCACTATAGTTAAATGATAGAAATAGCAATCTTAGCTTGATAGATAACCGTGACAATGTTTGAATAATAATGTTTCATGCAGCTAGATTTTTTGAAGCAATCAAAACATTGCCATGTATGTAAGAAAATGTAACTTTTTTCATTATGGCATCCTTAGTTTGGATATTACATGCCAAAGCAACCTATATCTATTCCTATTTTTCCATAATGGCGGCTCTATTTTGCATATTTACATAGCACCAATGCTTTGGAACAACCATTAAATATTTCTATTACAATATTGACCCTTTGAATAGGGAGAAGGTAATATTAACTTATAATTAAAACATTTTCCTATAATAGCAGTGCTCATTTACATAAAAATCAACCCTAAAAAATTATATGTTAGACACTTTTTCAACCTGTTAACATCAAAATCATAATCTATGCATCAAAATCATTCTTGTGATGCTAATTAAACATTTATTTTTGTGGGGTGCAGCTAACTCCTTCTAGCCACAATACTACATTGACAAGGCACTGAAGCAAGGTTACATCTGCCACTTCACAGCTCCAGAAGCAGCAGGCTTCTTCTTCATGGAGAGGAAGGGAGAAGGACTCAGGCTCTGCATAGACTACTGTGAGTTAAATAAGGTGAATGTGAAGTATCTGAATCTTTTGCCTTTAGTCCTAGCTGCACAGCTAAGCCAAGCCCAGTTGTTCACAAAACTTGACCCCTGCAGTGCATATAATCTTATTTGCATCTGCCAGGGGGATGAGTGGAAGACAGCCTTCAGTGCCACCAAGAAAGCTGTATGGACTAACTGGCACCTCGGCTGTATTCCAGTGATTAATCAATGATGTGTTCAGAGACCTACTTGTGAGATTTGTCATTGCCTACATTGAAGATATCTTGGTATTTTCACCATTAATGGAAACACATCCATCCATACAAATAAGGTTTCCTGATGCTTCTTAAAATATCAGCTCTACATCAAGGCAGAGAAGCATGAGTTTCACAAGACCAGGGTAGTGTTCCAGGGGATATATAGCTTCTCACAATTAAGCTGGCATTGAAGCAATGGCGACACTGGCTGGAGGGGGACAAACATGTCTTCATAGTATACACTGGTCATAAGAGACCTCACATCTGCACTGCCAGGAGACTGTACTCCAGGCACTGCTCTTCTCCACATTCGTCTTTACATTGTCCTAGCACCCAGGCTATTGTACACCCAGGATCTTGTAACACCAAGGCCAATGCCCTCTCCCATCAGTTTAAGAAATTTCAGCCTACTGTAGGACATAGTGAGCAACCAGAGAGTTCAGTTCACATCTGAAGTTCGATGGGTTCGAACCACTGTTGTTCCTGTTATCAAGTTTAGCTGTGTTTTTTCCATTGGTTACTTTAAAAACATGAAATGAAGAAACAGGGAAGAGAAAGGCAAGACTGCAACATTTGCAAAGCAGCGGCATGCATTCACTATTGCACAAACAAGAAAATACCAACGCCAATAAAGAATGCCAAAGTATGAAAAAATGTTGATGAGGCTCTGACATTTCTGCGTGGAGTTCTGTGCATGTTCTCCCCGTGCTTTCATAGGTTTCCTCTGGCTACTCTGGTTTCCTCCCACAGTTTAAAGATATGTACATTAGGCTAATTGTCTGTTCCAAATTGCCCCTAGGTGTAGGTGTTCAATTCAGTTCAATTCAGTTTAATTTGTATGACGCTTGTTACAATTGACATTGTCACAAAGCAGCTTTACATAGAAATACAAGTTTAAAAAAGAATTAAAACATTTTTGCAACAAACCCTACATATCCCTAATGAGGAAGCCCATGGTGATGGTGTCAAGAAAAAATCTCCCTCAGCTGACACAAGGAAGAAACCTTGAGAGGAACAGACTCAAAAGGGACACCCATCTGCATTTGTGTGAAACCAGATGAAAATACAAACCATGTAGCAGAAATTTAACTACAGTCCAACATGAAGTTTGGTTGGTTGTACCACAACTGTAAGTCCTAAATCATTTTAGCAAAAGAGTTTATATCACCCGCAGTGAAAAGTGTCTGAATCTGGTTCACATCTAGGTCCATATGGATCATCATCAGCAAGAGCAAGGGGCTTCCAAGATGAGAACTCCAGCCATGAGCATCACACCAGAACGGACCACAGGACTCAGAAAGCAGAAAGATCAGGATCACCAGCATCCCACAAGCAGCATGTGTACCTCAGCAAAAACAGAGAGAGAGAGAGAGAGAGAGAGAGAGAGAGAGAGAGAGAGATTGTTAGGCATGCTCAGAACAGTGTAATGGAAAAAGAAGAGAGCTTATGCTAAGTGAAGCCAGGGACTGACTATGACAGCATAACTAAAAAGAGAGAACCAGAAGGAAGACAGATATGAGGGCACCCTGTAACATCAGGCAATCAGCCACTTCACTTGTCAATGGACATGGGTGAGCATGTGAGAGTGAGGGAGTGACAGCATCCCAACATCACAGTTTACCAGAACTCTCTATGCCTGAGAGCCCCAGATCTGCTCCTTTAAGATGAGATAAGATAGGGGTGATATCTTCTGGTTCTAGTAAGGACTCTTGCCAGTGCATTCTGGACTAACTGGAGCTTGTTTATGCACCTAAAACATCCAGACAGTAGTGCATTACAATAACCTAATCGTATAGTAACAAAAGCACATGCAGTCATCATGCAGTGACATCCTTATTTTCTATTCCTTATTTTATTAATATTTCTGAGATGAAAAAGGCTATCCGGGTAATATTATGTACATGGTCTTCAAATGAAAGACTGGGGTCAATAATCACAACAAGCTCCTTTACTGCTACACATGATGACACTGAAACACCACCCAAAGTTACTACATAATCAGAAAAGTTATTTTGAGCTGCCTGTGATCTGAGTACAAGTACTTCAAAGACTACAAGTCTTATCAAAATTTAATAAGAATAAGTTAGTAAGCATCCAGTGTATAATGTCCTTTACACATTTCTCAGTTTTATTAAGCTGGTGTCTCTCACCTTGCTTTGCTGAAATATATAACTGTATGTCATCTGCATAATAGTGGAGGCTAATACCATGTTCATGAATAATATTACCTAAAGGGAGCGTGTATAGAGAAAAAGCAGCAGGCCTAGAACAGAACCTAGTGAAATACCAAACTTAATATTTGAATGTACAGAGAAATCACCATTTACATCTACAAACTGATAATGGTCAGTTAAACCAGGAGAGGGCAATTCACTTAACTCCATCAACATTTTTTAATCTGTCATTGTATTATAGATCAATAGTTTCAATAGTGTCAAAGGTGGCACTAAGGTGAAGTAATACAAGCAGGGAGACCCGGCCATGGCTTAGAGGCCAACAGTAATTATCTCCACACACCTGTTGCTCATCTCCTATTTATACTCCAGCAGATCCTCTCCTCAGTGTAGGTTCATTGATTTTGTCACTGCCTGTGAATCTGTGTACATCGGCTCTGAGTTCTCTCTGTTTATCTGTCTACCTGCCTGCCCTGCACTGCAAGTTACCAGCCTACTGCCAGTATCGAACCTTCATCTGCTCTTCTGATTTTCTGTTTGCCTTGGAGCTCTAAATAAAGTCCTCAGTTCTTCACCTCCACTCTGCCTCTGTTGTCCTGCATTTGGGTCCAACTCAGCTTGTCTACTCTTGAGAGAATGAACCAACCAGACATGGACCCAGCAGACATCAGCCAAGCCTTCCTTGCCATGAGCCAACAGGGAGTACTCCTTGGTCGACATGAGCAGGACATACAGCAACTCTCAGCCCGTTTCGATGCTCTGGAGGGTATCCTGGCCAAGATTGAGGACCAAGTTTGTACTCACTTTCCAACCCCACCACCACTACCCGCTGCCAGTGACACACCTCGACCCACTCCTCTGACCTTGATGCCAGACTTTTTCCTCAAGTTCCTCTGCCTGAACATTATGACTGGGATCTGGGTACCTTCGGTGCCTTCCTTTACCAGTGTTCCCTAGTGTTTGAGTTCCAGCCCTCCTCCTACCCTTCAGACCATTCCTGGACCTTCAGTGCACCACCACTCTGTATTGCGCCTCAGCTGAGGAGATGACGGTGGTCATTTGGTGCGGGTTACCCATCAGACAGTCCCCCTGGAGCTGCTTTTGGTGGAACACCATCGGGAGACCTTCCAGCCTTATTTGTTCCCATTCTCTCGCCTACAACTAGTCCTTGGGCCTCTCCTGGCTTCGCAGGCACAACCCCCAGTTTGACTGGACATGGGGCCTGGTTGTGAATTGGAGCACGTTCTGCCATACTTCCTGTCTGCGCTCTGCTAACCCTCCTGTGACCAGTCCTCAGCCTAAGGAGATGTTGCTGCTGGATTTGTCTTCAATCCCTGCTGTATAGCATGACCTGTAAACAACGTGCTTTGTCCCTACCTCCTCACTGTCCCTATGTTTGTTCCATCGACCTCCTTCCAGGTACTCCTTTTCCCTCCAGCCGCCTGTACAACTTGTCCCATCCAGAATGTGAGACCATGGAGAGGTATATAAGTGAATCATTGGCTGCTGGCATTATTCGTCCCTCTTCGTCTCCCCTGCTGGATGCTGGATTCTTTTTTGTTGAGAAGAAGGACAAGTCACTCTGTCCCTGTATTGATTACAGGGGACTCTCCCTCTGATCTGATTTATGCAACATAAAATTTTTCATGTGATAGATTGTGGTTGTTCTGATTGATGTACCAAAAATATGATAACACTGTAAAAGATTACGGAGACCTTTCTGCAATTATTGTTTTGTTTAGAGCATACATGATCAAACATTTAGTACATAAAGTATTATAGTGAAGTGTTAAAGCCACTGCACGGCCGGACGGTGTTCACCAAGCTGGACTTGCGGAATGCTTACCACCTTGTCCGCATAAGCAAAGGTGACGAATGGAAGACGGCCTTTAATACACCACTGGGTCACTTTGAATATTTAGTTCTTCCTTTCAGCTTGACCAATGCCCCGACTGTGTTTCAAACCTTCTTTAATGATATTCTTCATGATTTTTTGAATCGTTTTGTTTATATTGATGATATTTTGATTTTTTTCCTGTTGTATGGAGGAGTTCAGCATGTCACCATGGTCCTTCAGAGGCTTCTCGATAACAAGCTCTATGTGAAGGGGGAGAAGTGTGAGTTACATGTTTCATCTGTGTCTTTCCTGGGTTTTATTACTGATGGGGCCAGGTTAGACCAGATCCTGAAAAGGTCCGTGCTGTTTTGGAGTGGTCCACCCCTGATAATCTGAAACAACTCCAGTGTTTTTTGTGTTTTGCAAATTTTTACAGGCAATTCATACGCAACTACAACCAAGTTGCTGCCCCACTCACTGACCTAACCTCTTCCTCAGTTCCTTTCATCTTGTCCCCAGAGGCTGAGAGGGCTTTATTGAATCTCAAGCAACTCTTCATTTCTGCTCCAATCCTAATTCATCCAGATCCCTCGAGACAGTTTGTTGTTGAAGTTGACGCCTCCGACACTGGAGTGGGTGCTGTCCTTTCTCAGCATTCTGCCGAGGACCAAAAGCTCCATCCCTGTGGATTTTTCTCCAGATGCGTGATCCCAGCAGAATGCAATTATGATGTGGGTAACCGTGAGCTGCTCACCATTAAGATGGCTTTGGAAGAATGGTGCCACTGGCTTGAGGGTTCTGAAAAACCATTTCTAGTCTGGACAGACCATAAGAACCTGGCCTATATTCAATCAGCCAAATGTCTCAACTCCCACCAGGCCAGATGGGCCCTCTTTTTTGGCCAGTTCAATTTTTCCATGTTAAGTTGAATGTTAAGCCCGATGCCCTTTCACGCCAGTTCTGCCCCAGGGACTCCCCGCACTCTCCTGAGACTATCGTACCCAAGTTATGTGTGCTAGCTATGGTCTCTTGGGAAATCGAGTCAGTAATCTGCCAAGCCCAGATGACTCAACCTGACCCTGGAACGGGACCCCCTGGTCGTCTCTTTGTGCTTGATGCAGTTCGTACACGGGTACTCCAATGGGCTCATGAATCTTGGTTCTCCTGCCACCCTGGCTCAGGTTGGACCCTCACCCTCCTCAGGCACCACTTCTGGTGGCCTATGATGAGACACCTGCTCCTTTGTTACTGCCTGCTCTGTCTGTGCTAGAAACAAGTCTTCATCTCAAGCCCCATCTGGATTGCTGCATCCACTACCAGTCCCTGGATGTCCCTGGTCCCACATTGCTCTTGATTTTGTCATGGGGCTCCCTCTATCGCAAGGTAACAACACCATTCTCACTATTATTGACCATTTTTCCAAATGTGTTCACTTCATTGCCATGCCTAAACTGCTGTCTGCCAAGGAAACTGCTGATCTCCTGGTTCAACATGTTGTTCATTCAAACGGCATCCCTAGTGACATTGTTTCAGATCGGTGACCCCAGTTTACTTCTCAAGTGTGGAGAGCCTTCTGCCAGGCACTAGGCACGATGGTGAGCCTCTCTTCGGGATTTCACCCACAGTCCAATAGCCAGTCAAAGAGAGCCAATCAGTGACTGGAAGCTGCCCTCCATTGCATTGCTGCTCACAGTCCTTCTTCTTGGAGCACTTACCTGGCCTGGGTCGAATATGCCCACAACTCTCGACAGCACTGCTACAGGTATGACATCTTTTGAGTGTGCTTTGGGCTATCTCCCCCCATTGTTCCCAGCTCAAAAATTGGAGATTGCTGTTCCATCAGTCCAGTCTCATCTAAGGCGGTGCAGGAGAATCTGGAAGAAGGCTCGTTCGGCCTTGCTCTGTTCCACATCTCGCAACCAACATCTGGCTAACCATTGTAGGGTCCCGGCTCCACAATTCCGTCCTTGTCAGCGTGTGTGGCTATCTATCAAGAACATTCCCTTACAGACGGAGTCACATAAGCTCTAACCCAGGCACATTGGCCCATTTTAAGGTGTAAAGATTATTAACCCTTCTGCTCAGATACTCCAGATTCCCAGCTCCATGAGGATCCACCCCACTTTTCATGTTTCCCAACTCAAAATGGTGTCCTATAGCCCACTGAACCCTCCAGTTGCTTCCCATCACCTGCCCGTCTTATATGATCATCCTGCCTACATGTTCACATGCCTGCTGGATGTTCGACGTTAAGGCCGAGATTTTCAATACCTCATTGATTGGGAAGGATATGGTCCATAGGAGCGCTGTTGGGTTTCCCATAAGTTTATTTTGGATCCCTCCCTCATCTCTGATTTCTATCGGGAAAGTCCTGACAAGCCTGGTGGTCTGCCAGGTGGCGGATATTGAGAGAGGGGTACTGTCATGATCCTGCATGTCTCACCACTAGGGGAGCTGTTGTTATGTGTTTTGCTTATTTTTTCCATGTGTATCTCCAGGCTGACAGGAATGGCCTTGCCTCCTCCCCTGCTTCCAGTTATCTCCACACACCTGTTGCTCATCTGGACTCCTATTTGTACTCCAGCAGATCCTCTCCTCAGTGTTGGTTCATTGATTTTGTCACTGCCTGTGAATCTGTCTACACCAGTTCTCTCTGTTCACCTGTCTACCTACCTGCTCTGCACTGAAGTTACCAGCCTACTGCCAGTATTGAACCTTCATCTGCTCTTCTGATTTTCTGTTTGCCTTGGAACTCTAAATAAAGTCCTAAGTTCTTCACCTCCACTCTGCCTCTGTTGTCCTGCATTTGTGTCCAACTCAGCTTGTCTACTCTTGACACACTCTCCTGCCGTGATAACTGGAATACCATTAATTTAGTTTGACAGCATTTTCATTCTAATTTATGGGTATTGTGCTTTAGTGTGTGTGTGTGTGTGTGTGTGTGTCTTCATTATACCAGCGTGCTAATTTTTTCTATCTGATTAGTTTTCTTTTAAGAGCAGCTATATTACCTAGTGTATAGTATAAATTTGACTCAATGCACTCGGTATCTTAATCGAGCTCTAGGGGTCTGACGGTGATCCAATCATCGTTGATAATTCTGGAAGATTAATAATTTAACTCTGTGCAGTAGATGAGGTAATAGTATGCTTAATGCGATAGTGTGGTGAGGTGTATATATTAAAACTAAGATGCATTATAAGCGAGATAAGATAATGATCTGAAATAGATTCTGACTGTGGAACTGAGAATATATTTCCAATATTTAATCCGAATGTTAGTATTAAATATAGAGTATGGCCAGCATTATGAGTTGGTATTATTAAATTCTGATTTACCCCTACTGAATCTAGAATAGACACGAAAAATGTTCTTAAAGGATCCCCTGGGTTATCAAAATGAATATTAAAGTCTTTATCTAAAGAAACAAACAGGTTTGAAATGAAGTCTGCAAATACACATAGGAATTTGGAGTACGGGGGTAAATATTAATTAAAAGAATCAGTTGCGTAGGCATACTTTTTCCAGCAACATATGTTTGTTAGTATATAGAATTTCAAATGCATCAAATTTATTTCCAGATTTTTGTATAACGCCAAGATTATCAGTTTAAATAACTGTGATGCCTCCTCCTTTGCCAGTTAGATGAGGATGGTGTGTATAACTGTGTCCGGGAGGACTTGCTTCATTTAATGCTACATACTCATTGGGTATAATAGATGTTTCTGTTAAATACATTAAACTAAACTCCTGATCAGTAAGAATTTCATTAACATTAGGCACTTTGAATGTAAGAAATCTAACATTTAACAACTGTATCTTTAGATCAAAGGTATTAGCTGTACATTTAGTATGTTTTAAATTTATGTCAATAAGATTACTAAAACAAACTCTCTGAGTGTTTTTGCATTTTTGTTTAGTTTGTGTACAGAGACAGTTTCGATAACATTGAACTTGACCTTGAGTGACGACTCTGCAGCTAGCAGAAGCATGAATTAGCCGGTTAGTCTGCTCTCTGGCCTTGGCTCTGGATAGTCACTGACTAGCTGGTCCTGTTCTTTGACTATGTGCTTTTCTGCAAAAAATGAGAGCAGCCCCTTCCAAGCGGGATGGATACCATCCCGCCCTATCAGACCAGGTTTACCCTCAAAAGTACTCCAATTATCTATAAAGCCCACTTAGTTTTTGGAGCAATACTTGGACATCCAGCAGTTCAGCGAACCATAGCCTGCTCTAAGCTATATTGCCACACCGTATTGGGATGAGGCCAGAGCATATTACAGCATCGGACATTGCCTTCAATAATTTCCACACCTCTATAAAGTTACTCTTAGTAACCTCTGACTGACGAAGGCATATATCATTAACTCCAGCATATATAACTATCTTAGAGAATCTGCGCTCGCCTAAGAACCTAAGATAACTTGTTATTCCATGATACATATAACTATTGCTGCTGGTGCCCCTAAAGGACTAGTTAATTTCAAGTGCCTTAAAATAGAGCTTCCTATAACCAGAGCTTTTTCAGGTTTCTCAGCAGGTGTCTCACTGAGAAGAACAAACCTGTTCGACACATGAAGCGGAGACGAGTGGTGCTACCGTGGGTGAGCCTCAGCGTTAACTTTAACTTTACGAGTATGAAGCCGAGTCATCACCCACTTGCATTGCTGCAAGGGCTCTGATGCCAGAAGAGGGGATTACTATCTCTACATAAGGCATCCAGACTTTCCGCTACAAAACCAACGGTACTCTCACTCTCACTAGCCCACTCTAATGTCTTGATGCGCACTTCTAACGCTACAGTCTTCTCCATCAGAGAGCTATCTAGTGTACACCTATCACAGATAAAATTATTACTAATGTCAGAGGGAGAATTACTAAACATCCTGTACTCAACACTCTGAACAGGCTGAATGGTAGCCATGATGTTAAAAACAAACCTTAGCTGGAGATTTGTGGATATTAGCAGGATGCTGTTGAGTCCCTCTGCATGCTGTATTGAAGTGGAAAACAGGAACTATGTCCAACACTAAGAACTAAGTCTAACACTAAGAACACTAAAAGCTTTCTGTAGTAATTTCATTTGCTTCATACTTTGAAGTGTTTATCATTATTAGTATATTACTATGATTACTACGATAATTATTCTTAATGTTGTTGTTATTATTGTTATTATTATTAGTATTATTATTATTGTCTTTTCTTTTCTTTAGTCATATTATTTAAGTATCTAAGTAATTAATTTTGTCATTGTTTGTACTATCTATAAGCACTGTTTACTGACCACTATTTTTACATATTCGAAATAAACATTCATTCATTCATTCATTCATTCATAGTTAAGGAGACTCTCCTTCCATGATAACTGGAATACCATTAATTTAGTTTGACGCCATTTTCATTCTAATTTATGGGTATTCTCTTTAAGTGTGTGTGTATCATCATTATACCGTGGTGCTAATTTTTTCTATCTGATTAGTTTTCTTTTAAGAGCAGTTACATTATCTAGAGTATAGTATAAATTTGACTCAAAGCACTCGGTAGATTGATTGAGTTCTGTGGGGTCTGATGGTGATCTAATCATAATTAATAATTATGGAAGATTATTAATGAAACTCTCCGCAGTAGTTGATGTACAAGTATGCTTAACACAATAACGTGGTGAGGTATATATATTAGTAGTAAGATGCATTGTATGCAAGATAAGATAATGATCTGAAATAATTTCTGACTGTGGAACTGTGACTATATTTTATATGAAAGTTAGTATTAAATCTAGAGTGTGGCCAGCATTATGAGTTGGTCCTATTAAATTCTGATTTACCCCTACTGAATCTAGAATAGACAAGAATGCTGTTCTTAAATGATCCTCTAGGTTATCAAAATGAATATTAAAGTCTCCAACAATTAAAGCTTTATCTAAAGAAACAACCAGGTTTGAAATGAAGTTTGCAAATTCACAGAGGAATTCGGAGTATTGCCCTGGGGGTCTGTAAATAATAATTAAAGGAATCTGCTCTGTAGGCATATTTTCTCAGACAACATATGTTATATTAGTATATAGAATATCAAACGCATTAAATTTTTGTCCAACAACTAGATTATCAGTGCAAATAAATGCAATGACTCCTTCTTCACCAGTTAGACGAGGTTGGTGTATCTAACTGTATCCGGGAGCACTGGGAATGGTTGCTGTTGGGTGTGTGTGTGTGTGTGTGTGTGTGTGTGTGTGTGTGTGTGTGTGTTGACCCTGTGATGGTCTGGAAAGCTGTTCAGGTTGTGGCCCGCCTTCCAGTGTTGACCGAGATAGACTCCAGCCTTCTAACGACCCTAGTATGGCTAAGCATTTCAGCAAATGAGTGAGTGAGTGTTGTTCTAGGATGGAGGCGAGAACATGGGGAGTTTCACTGTTTACTCCAGGAGTTAAAACTCTACCACTGCTGCTTTTAGACCTACTTCAGGATGTCCGTGGGTCAGTTTTTAAAATCTGTCTATATAATTTGTTGTCTTTGCCAAGTAGTGCCATATATTAAGACACAAAATAAGTCTCTGCCATCTTCTGTCAGAGGGTAAACTCTTGGGTTTAAGTGTGATGTTTCAAGAAGCAATCTAGAGACACAAACGCTGTTCTTAAAGTATCTTCTGTGTTATCAAAATGAATAAAGTCACCAATGTCACCGTTATAAAAAGAAACAACCAGGTTTGAAAAGAAGTCTGCAGATATATAGAGGAATTCAGAGTACGGCCCTGGGAGACTGTAAATGATGATTATGCTTATTTATTAATTTTTTTCATTAGTTCAGCATAATGTTTCATGTACAGTACCAGTTAAAACTCAATTTCAGTTAGAATGAGTGGGTGTGGCCAGACTTATAAACAATTGTTCCCTCGCCAGGCTCAGTTTTTCCTTCCTCTGAACTTATGTTGCAATCTACTGTACCCATAACTCTGAAAAACTTTATGCAGTGAAAAGTTGTGATGAGAGTGTATCGGGACTGTGATTTAAAATCAGGAACTTCCAACTCGCCTGATGTTATTTTACTGATTTAAGGCTAAATATGAAGAGTTTTAGTTCAAAAACAGATGTTTGAATTATGAGGAAAAACAATTTTTTTATGTAGCTTTACAAAAAAAAAACCCCACAACTTTTTCCAGTAACTTTAAAAAAAATACTTTTTTCAGTAGCTTTAAAATAAAGCTACTGAAAAAGTTGTTTTTCTCATAATTAAAACAAGGGCACTTATCTGTTTTTGAACTCAGACTCTTCATATGTATATATATACACAACCAGTCAAAAGTTTAGATACAATTACTTGTGTGTTAGTGATTTCAGTATGCGAGTTCTGGTACAGTGACGACCGTTGTTCTTATAAATATCAGTCAAATGTTTGGACACACAAGAAACTGTCTCCAAACTTTTGACTGGGAGTGTACATATGTTATGTTGGTTAAATAGAATTTCAAGTGCTTTTGGTCCATTTTTCGCTACATTTTGGTATGAGGACTAGATTATCAGTATACATAACTGCAATGCCTTCTCCTCTGCCAGTAGACGAGGTTGATGTGTATAATTGTATTCAAGAGGACTTGTTTCATTTAATGTGACATATTCATTGGGTTTAATCCAAGTTTCTGTTAAACACAGTACATTAAACTCCTGATCAGTAATAATTTAATCAATAGTAAGATTTAGATGTAAATGAGCTAGCATTTAACAATCCTATCCTTAATTTAAAGGTGCTGGCTGTACATGCAGTATTATGTAGTTCTCTGTTAATTCAGGTAATAAAACGTTTTGAGTATTTCTGCATTTTTGCTAAGCCAGGGAGCAGACACAGTTTCAACAGCACTGAACCTGAGTGAATCAGATGCTCGGATTAGTCCATTAGTCTGCTCTTTGGCCTTCACTCTCTATAGTCACTGATTAACTGGTCCTATTCTAAGACTATATGCTATGCTGTAAAAAATGAGAGCAGCACCTTCCCAGGTGGGATGGATACCCTTGTGCACTATTATGCCCGGTTTGCCCTCAAACCTCATTGCACATCATTCTATCCCTAGAAAAGAACAGTTCAAAGAATTAAGTTCAAGCCTAATAATGCACTGACATTCATGACTACAATAAGTATAACTATGTTAGGAGTTAAGATTTAAGACTCAGAGTTAGTAAAATGTTGTGTTACATGCAATTGGAATATTTTGTTATTATTTTTTACTAACTTTTGTTAATGGAATAATCTTGCACAGTAGGTACAGTAAAGTCATTTGTGTATATTGTATGTATTAACTTTAATCTTGTGTGTTTGGTTACTGAAATTTCATCAAATACCACCCTGTGCAAAGAGATAAATGGTATTGAAAGAAAAGAGAGACTTTCAGCATCTGTCAGTCCTTCACCTGCTCTCTATTCCCCTCTGTTTTTGCTCTGCATGCTCTTCTAAGTGTGGTTAATTAAAATTCTGTTACAGAAATATAAGGAGCAGCTAGAAATTAGACATGTACATATTCCTTATGTGTAATCAGCAGTGATCTTGAATGCCTGGTTGTCTGGATATTGGTTTTGCTCTTTAAGGTTTTTCAAGATTTTTTTTTTTTATTGTTATATTGTTTTTATTATTATTATTATTTATTCCTCTACTTTAATAATAAAATAAGCTTAGTTTTTTGCTCATGTTAATTAGGTTTAAAGTTAAATACCCAGAATGGTCAGAGTTTCATTGTTGTTCAAGACTCTTCATTATTTTATACATTGGCTGACCTCATAGTCTGTATATCCTGTTGACCTCATAGTCTGTATATCCTGTTTTTTCTCCAGGTGCACAGTAAGGATAAAAAGTATGTGTGTAAGGTTTGCAGTCGGGTCTTCATGTCAGCTGCCAGTGTAGGCATAAAGCATGGCTCCCGTCGTCATGGTGTTTGTACAGAATGCTCAGGTCGTGGTATGGCCACCCTGCTGGACCACAATGGCGAGGAAGAGGAGCTCCTCTACACAGGCAATCACCATTTCCCTTATGATGGTGAAGAAGAGATGATCCCTGAGGCAGAGCTGATGGAGGATGCAGGTGAGGAGAGAGAGGGCACTAAATGGCTAGGTGACTCAGGTATGGCACACTGTAATGAAGGTGTCATAGATGACACCAAGGAGGAGAGTGATTCGATGCAAGAGGGTGAGACCGGAGAAAAAGCTCTTGGCAGTGAGAAAGGCAGTGAGAAAGAACTTGCATGGATTTCCTAATTGCACACAGGAGTATTCTCCATCCCAGAGCGCCTTCTTACAGGTGTGTGCACCAGTCTAAAGTGCCACAGTCAGATCTTTGTGTGTAAAGGATGCCACATGCACACACACCAATCCTAGAGATGAAGATTTGGCAGCAACAAGAGGAGGTAATCGACTGATCATGTTGCGATGTGTGCCTGAGCCAGTGTTTGTCTTCTTCCTTCTTTCATCCTAAGGACCAGATGAGTTGGGATGCTGGTGTTTTTATATAACTTAATTATGACCAGCATGAATAAAAGGGTCTTGGATGTTGCTCTTAATCAATCAATTTATGTTGATGACTTGAAGAAAGGAAGTATATGATTGGCACATTTTCCTTACGCAGTTGGCACTGGCTGCGGTCTTAAATATTCCAAATCTGCCTGTCAAATGACTTTCAACAGTTTTGAGCACATGTTTTTTCTGCAAACGAACACAGCCACAGACTTGCACTTTAAGTACTGACTGTCATATAAATTCCTTGTTTTTGTGGTTTACATTTTATTCCAATTTTCAAATATGGTGACCGCTCCTACCTTTAAGTATATACACTAAAGACTGTTACATATTTGTGCAGTTTGCTGACTATAATGATTGTTTTTAAAATATTTTCTTTCTTTGCCAATTATTTTTACTTAAATCATGTGCACATAAAAAATAGGAATGCATATATGAAAATGTTGGGTTCATAAAATACAAAGAGTAGAAAAGAGAACACTATGCAGGTGTAGTTCTAGTTTCTCCTTCAGTGAAGTAGAGAGAGAGAATGAGAGAGAGGGAGGGAGGGAGAGGGTTGATATTTGAAATAACCGCAACATTGCTTTTATATCTATAACATTCCCATGTAACTTGCATTCCATGTCTCTTAGTCAGGGAAAAGGCTTGAATTATTAAGAGAATATCCAGTTAGAGGGGGATGATTGTGTGTCTGTGTTAATGTCTGAATGTATATGCAGATGTGTGGGATATATAGAACCACAGAGTTTAAAATTTTTTAATCTTTCTCTGAATCGTCACTCATACGTGTATTTTACTTTTTTTATTCTTGTACTGAATTTCGCCTTTTTCTCCTGGAATCTTCCAGCACCTGTAATTTAACAGGGGGGTAATTCCTTCCTTAGAGGTCATTGTTACATCTGTACTCAAAAAAAGTGTGCATTAGATTATTTTCGTGGATCACAACAGATGTTTGATTTTCAGTGATATTTCTTTTTATACCTTGCCTTCTTATCCTTTTCTCATTCTTCTTTAAGCCTGTTTTCCTTTTATTATTGCTGTCTAGTTTCTCAAAAACAACAAACTATGTAAAGGTTTTAATTGGAAATACTTTAAATCTGATGCATGCTTTAAAGTACTTTAGTCTGTTTATTTAGTTTGACAGGTTATTTATTAACACCCCTCACTGTCTCAGTTTTTCTCTAGCTTCAAGAGCACAAACAGTAAGAATATGTATTTTTATGTATGACAGCAATTTCTGAATGTCTGTTTGTGTGTTCTTGCTATGAGTACTTATTATTATTATTATTATTGTTGTTGTTGTTGTTGTTGTTGTTATTGTTATTATTATTATTAGTATTATTATTATTATTATTATTATTATTATTATTATTATTATTATCATTTTTTACTACCGTTATTATTATCATTCTTATTATTATTAATATTATTATTATTATTATCATTGTTGTTGTTGCTGTTGTTGCTGTTATTGTTAAGTGCTGGATCTTGACTGAAAATTTAATTTAGCTTTTCTTTTTTCCTCTTGTATGAGAGTATAGACTCTCAGATTTGCCCTCTTTGTGGGCAGTGAACCCCACAAAGAGTGGCTGTTTATGAATGAACCATGTGGCTATTTCTATATAATATTTTAAATAACATTTTATTTTCATGAGAACAGAAACCTGCGGCTTAGCTAATTCTTTGTTAAATGTTGTCACAAAGAAATATACTGCACATATTTCTTTATTACTGATATGCACTAAAGTAATGTATATTATGCCCAAAAAAAAACCCAATCATATAATTTGTATTCATTACATAAAGTGCTTTTATTTTAAATAGTGTTCAGGCATGAAGCTTTGAATGGTGGTTTTCTTTGTTAGCTTATCTTTTTTCCATTGACTCTACAATGCACAGATATTTGGTGTCATTATATAAAGCTTATAGTGTTTTAAGATTTCTAAGATAAACTTAGCTTTAAAAATGTTGCCCTTAAAGACTTGCTCAGAGTTTCATTAATATGTGGTATTGTTGTGTTTTCACCTTGAACATACAGATCTGAGACCTGGCACTGAGTTACTGGAAATCTAAAATTAAGTGAAAATTTATTTACATTTTTGGACCAAAAATCCCTCTAAAAAGCCTCTAAGACTTTTTTGTTTGTTTGTTTAATTTATTGTGGTCCTCAGCTTTAAATAAAATGTATCTTTTTTATATAACTTTTAAATGAATAGAAGCAAATTGGACAACATTATTTAGATTTTTCATCAGGATACTTCTGAAATGTGCCTATAGCTCAAGTGTGACAGCCAAAAGTTTCATACCTTAATGTTTTGCATTATCAGTGTGTCCGTGTGTGTGTGTGTGGGTGTGTGTGTGTGTGTGTGTGTGTGTGTGTGTGTGTGTGTGCGTGCGCGCGTACGCATACGTACGCATTAAAGTATGCTTTGTATGAAGTCAATTCTATTTTATGGCGTCAGTCTTATTTTCTATATAACTTTACAAGGAATAATTTCTGTAGAGATCATAAAAATGTATAATTTGGTGTTGTGTATGTTTCTTATGCATTACTTTGGCTTTTCTGCTCATGACTGTTCATCTTTATTTGTCTACAAAGAGACATTTCATGTGGGACAGATATAAGTCCTGATGAAAAACTGCAATCTGAGTACTTGATTAAATGACAAAGTATGAAGCCATAAGTAAAATATAGATTCAATTTAAAGGTGATACTGTGCTTGATTCTTTTCACACACACACACACACACACACACACACACACACACACACACACACACACACATTGTCTTTTTTTTTATTTGTCTGCAAGAGATATAATTTCAAAATTATACCCTATACTATGTCTTTTAAATTAAATAAATATATTGTTATTTTAGAGGTAATGTGTTATAAAGCATTTGGCTGAGTAGATAATATAGCCCTGTACAGAATTAATCTTGCTGCTTTTGTCAGTGGTCACATCACATATGATAAAGTGGTATGTATTGGATTACTTCTTTATACTTTTTTTCCATCATTCTGGTACAAGCTGATACTTGTTTCATTTTTTCATCTGATCAGAACTATACAGATATTTTGGCTCATCCTGTTTATTTGTTTGTTTGTTTTAGGTATTCCATTTGTTTCTTGTTTATAACCTTCTATATTTTCTCTCGTGAAGTTACTCCTGATTCTTGACTTGGACACAGGTACACTTAGCAGGGTGTTCTCGATCTGGACAGCAGGGGTTTTGTCAGGGTTTTTTCTTTACCATTCTTTTACTTTTGGAATAAATAACTACATCTCAAGAAAGTAAAAAAAATGAACAAGAAAAGCAAACTTGTGTTAGGTATTTTTTCTTGTTTTGGCTGACTAAAATATTGCCACATATTTTTTGAACCGGGTCTGTTTAGAAACAAGGAGTAACAATGCATCACCTCAGAGGAACTAAATTTCATCTCCTTATCTTAAGGATTAAGCCATGTGTGCCTTCACGATATAAAAAAAAGTCTTTTATTACTAAATAACTCTTTAAGTAACTAAATTACTCTTATTACTAAAAGAAGTTTTAATCAAAAAGCTAGGCTAAAAGGCTAATCCCCCCTAAAATTTTGGGAAACCAGGTGAAATGATGTCCAATGGAAGAAACATTTTAATGGTACATGATAGTAAAAGTAGAGAGTAAAGTTTTCATTACATTCTTGCTGAGTAGCCAGGTTACCAAAGGGTACAATCCATGTTTCAGGCACATAAGTAAATTCATTTTCAGCTGTATTATAGATCTCTCGAAGTACTGGTTTTGATCATTTTCAGAAGAAGTTTATGTAAGGGCACTTAGCATGCAAAGATACTAAAAGGGTATAGTCAGTGTTCAAGGCAAATCATGAAATTGATTATAGATTCAGCTATATGATAATATCTCTCTCCAAGTATGCTATATGTATCTAAGTGGTGATTACACTAGAGGCGCGATAGAGAAGCGAGTGATGTGAATTGATTATTTTTTTTTTTTGAGATTTTTATTTATTTTTTTTGTGAATTTTGAAATTCACTTCAAGCTGTTTTGCGACTCCACGTGTAAGCAAATATTTTGCAGCTTAAATATATATATTGTCGTGGCAGACACAGGACAATTCACCAAGAGACACAGCTTCCAAATCAAAGAGTAGTTTTATTCCATCAAAGTAGACATAACAACAAATTGTTTTGCAGTTCACACAAAGTTTAGGAACACACTATTCAGTCAGAGTGAAAAAACAAGTGCAGCACAGCAGCAGGTGTGTTCTCTGGGTGGGAACTCGGAGACACAAAAATTTGCTCAAGGCCAGCATTTATACTATTGAAATTCAATGTTAAGGCTCGCCAGCATTAAATCTTAGCCCTCAGAGAAGGATGATTGTTTACATTAGGTGGTGTTGATATTACGTGGTAGGCCTTGGGCGGACCTTTGGGCAGTTTTGTATGCACAAATCATCATCTAACAGTTCAACTACATTTTAATACAAAATCATCATTATTTAATACCATTTAAAATTAATCTAATACAAATCAAATCATCATTCTTCCACTATATAGTTTTCCCCCTCTGCGGCTTACATGCCGCATCATCTTCCTCTTTGGATGTGATGGTCTTCCGTACCTTGTAGCTTTGCGCTACGTGGGAGCACTCTTTGGGGTCCTATGGAGAGGTTAGCTAGCACATCACCCAGGTCCATTTGTCCCCCATCTGGTTGTCTTCTTCAACATACAATATATAATTTTTCCATAATCAAATTTACTTCAATGATATACTGATTATGAGATCTATAGAAGAGAAATAACATAATTTTGTAAATAGACAGAGAAGAATAGTTGATAATTAAAATACTATCAATGTGTATATAAACATAGTAACAAATTAAGATAAAAATTAATGATAAAACCTTTGAAAATGAAAGAACAAAGGAAGAAAAGTTTGCATGGATTGTAAAAACATAGGAAATTTTAAACCTTGTTGGTACATATTGTTTACAAAAAGACAAAAATAAGAATAGAGCAAAAATTTGTTATTTATGACTGTATACTGGGTATATATTGGGTTACAATGACAGACAAAAATGACGAAAAGAGAATAAAAATTATAAATGACTGGTGATTATATACTGATTATACATGTGGATATGTGGTGTTACATAAAATAGGATAAAGGAAAAACAAAGGTTACTTACCTGAAAAGAAAGGCAAATTGCTTGAGTGTGTATACTAATTATATGATTTCATAAACGTTTACTTGTGTGTTGTGTGAATGGTGACCTGACAGGAGTCCATTTTTCTAGCACTCAAGGTGCCCCTTGGCGTCGTGGTCCAGGGCACTGGGACACAACCTTGGCCCGTTGGAATGCCATCAGTCCCAGTAAAGTTACTAGTTGTAGTCCCACAGTAGTCAAGACTCGCACTGCAGCTTGTTGTATCTGTTCTTGAAAGAAAATAGGAATTTAAGTTAAAATTATGAAACGATGGATATGAATAAGGAGAAGTATGAACGTAAGTTAAATCCATGGAATGACGAATATAAAAATAGAGAGTGGAATCCAAATGAAGAGAAAATAGAAATAAAGTTTACACTATGAAGATATGAATACGGGGGGGAAAAATAGACATGGGAGGCTAAGCTAAAGGAAGAGAAATTAGAGAACTTTTAATGATGAATTTGGAAAGAAAATAGAAGTTTAAATCAAAAGTTTTAATCTAAAAGGAAGAGAAGTTAGGAATAGATTTTTCTAAATTACAATGAAGGAAAAAATAGGAAAGGAAAGTTTAAGTTAAGAATAGAAATAGGAGTTTCTTGAAACCCTGGCCCAGAAGCGTGCTTACAGTTTTTTTTTTTTTCTTTTTTTTTGTAAGTAAGCAAGATCCTGTTCAGCCCTAAAAATTGTGTTGTTCCAATTATACTCATTTAGGACTATAGTTCACTTACCCAGCTTCCTCCTTCTGGCAATGGTCCTGATGAGCTTACCTCTATTAAATTTACTTCAACTTGAGGTATGGCACTTCTACTCCCTTTGGGGCGCATTATCATTGACATTTGCTTGACGGTAGCCGTCATACATATTCCTTTGATTAGAGGGAGTAGGCAACACACCAACAGAACAATTATCACAAGCACTATAGCCACATTTATTGCCACTCTCATTACCCATCCCCAATTACCAAAGAGTTGACTAAACCATTTGGTGGAAAATATAACAAATCCTGCATTTTGTTTTACCTTTTTCTGTAAGCTTTCAAGCTTCTCCATTGCCAGATAGAAGGCAGCGCCTCCTGGGGCCGTGTTATTGGGAATGAAAGTAAAACAATGCTCTCCAAAGAACACGCACACACCTCCCTCTTTTGCCATTAGCCAATCCAACACCTGTCTGTTTTGGAGTGTCATGGTACTGGTTTTTCTGCGGGGTATTCTGCGGGAGCACTCCTCAGTCGCATTACTCCACACACCCACCATATATCTGCGAGTGGTATAGGTTGATGCTGGAGCACTGGTGGTAATTTTCTATACCATCCCATTTTACTTGTGAGTTCCCGTTCACCCTTCTGGTGCTGATTACTCCCCAAGTGTCTTGAAAGGAGTCGACTGAGAATTTGGCGTTGCTTATTTCCCATATTCTTTTACACTTCCCCTAAAAGTTACCCACATTTATGGTTCCCTTGTTCCGGTAACATTCAATTGTGTGATTTCGTGCCCATATGAAGGACACTTTGTCACTTGGTGGCCTCAGATATGTCGTCTGGGGCCATTTAGTAATATTCCCAAATCTTCTTACGAAATTTTGTGTCACATTTCCAACCCCTGCATACAGTATGTGCCAATACGGGCACATCATATCATTTAACGGTGCCATAGTTGGATAAGTTACATTAATCTTAGCAGCGTTTCTATATATTGTGAAGGAAGTGTTCTGGATTACCTGAGTTCCATACACGTCTACAATCCCTTGTCTGAATTGGAGACATGTTTCAGTGTTATAGGGAAGTGGTACTACCTCTAGCTTTCTTCTTTCGGATGCACATACCACACACTCCTCATCTTTCCCAATCCATTCTTGTGTGTTGTATCTTGCCCACTGATACCACAAATTGCCTTGGGCCTTGTTCCAGAGATCTGCTTGTGCTTCGTTCTTTTCCTCATATATTACATGGTTGTGTGAGCTCCTGTCTTTGTTCAGTTCTCCTTATCTTTCTTATTACTCTGTATTTTGTTAGTTATCACCATTCTGGTGTCTTCTTGTTTTATTCGGGGTATTCTTAATCTTCTTGTTTGTCCATTCATAGTGATCACTGCTGTCCCTTGACCCTTAGCATAGCTGTAAACTTGTGCCCCCCTCCTAGTTTTCTCTGTGTGATCACCCTATTATATCGGTCAGTTGTTAGTGAGTTTCCAGCCACTGCCTCATAGGGCAGTCTCTTATCATGTGTCCTTCCTGGTTACAATTCCAGCACAGATTCCCTTGGGGTCTTCCCATTATTTCCAGATTTGGTCTTCCACTTATACGTAGCTGTCGCCTTCCTCTTCAATTTGGATTATATTGTCCCCTTCCCCTAGATCTCATAAAACCTGGTTGTGAGGGTGGATATGGCTGTTGTACATAGATGACTGTTGGTGGAGGTTGTGGCTGAGGGTATACTACCGCTGCTGGGATATTAGATGGTGCCATTGGCGATGATGCTGGTGCTTGATATCTTACTGGTGTGTTGGTTGGTTTTCCTGTGCCATGTTTGTTACTAGGAATTGCGAGCTGGCTTTATCTTCAAAATCTGTAGGCTTACTATTTTTCTTGTCTTTTGCTTTTGCTGTAAGCTCTCCTAGTTGCGGGTGTGCCACCTTCCTGAGAATGTTTGCTTCTTGTTCTTTTAGTTTTTTCTCTATTCCTCTGTGTTTTTAAGAGCGTGGGTCAGATGCTCACAGAATTCTGACTCTGACCTGTAATTCAGCCCCACCACATCTTCTATGTGGTGTACCTGAGTTGGTTTGTAAAGAACTACAATGATGCGAAATGATGACGTCAGAGAGTAGCTCGAGAGTGAGGGAAAAAACAAAGGCACGTTTTCCAATAAAGTGGTATTAAAAAGCTACAGTTGGCCTCACGCAGTGTTTTAATAATACAACGTGGTGTCAGAAGTCCTGTAGATAAAGTACTGAGTTAAGCCCGAGCGAAAAAAAAATTTGGATAATTTATTCACCGCGGAGGAAGAGAGGGGAAATATCAGGCAGCATGAGCGAAGATGGAGACGCTAACGGAGGGATAGCAACCGCTTCGGGAGCCGCTGTGAGAGATTCGACAGATTTCGCCTGGCAAGTAACCTGAAGGCAAGTTCGGAAGAGAATAAAGTTAATACCTTGATATATTGCATGGGGGACGAGGCGGATGATGTCTTACGTGGGCAGACTCTGACAAATATTCAATTCAATTCAATTCAGTTTTATTTGTATAGCGCTTTTTACAATTGACATTGTCACAAAGCAGCTTTACA
>JBCNYH010000022.1:26110596-26124839 GCA_039654325.1 Tandanus tandanus | reverse complement strand
CAAGAGTAGGCTGCATAGCCGTCAGCGTGTTTCTGCCCTGCGATGGCCTGGTGAGCTGTCCAGGGTGTACTCTGCCCATGCCCAGAGTCGGCTGAGATGGGCGCCAGCCTCCCCGCGACCCTAGTTAGGAATAAGCGGTTCAGAAAATAAAAGATTCTTTACTTTGAGTGCAAAACTGGGGATTAGGACTAGAACTGGGCACCACACGTTTCAACAATTGTGCATCAATGGTTGAAAAGGAAAATTAAATCGATGCCTTTTGCTGTGCCAAAGATTTGGAGAGAGCCAGATGATCATATCAACCATTGTTACTTCTGCATGGTAGCTCCACTTGGGAAAGGTTGGACAAAAGAGGGAAAAAAAAAAAAAAAAAACTGTGCAGTTCCATTTAATGAATACGAGAGACAGGCCAAGAAGCACCAAGTAAACACTGAATAAGAACTGATCTCTGTACTTGTAGATCTATTAATAATGTTTTTTCACTTTTGTTCCAAAATTAATTTAATATATAACCTTTGTGACATTCCAAAAATGTTGTGACCTATGGTCACAAGCTTTGGGTAGTAACCGAAAGAACAACATCGCGAATACAAGCGGTTGAAATGAGCTTCCTTCACAGAGTGGCAGGGCTCTATCTTAGAGACAGGGTGAGAAGTTCTGTCATCCGAGAGGAGCTCGGAGTAGAACCGCTGCTCCTCCGTGTTGAGAGGAGCCAGTTGAGGTGGCTCAGGCATCTGATTAGAATGCCCCCCTGGTGTGGTGTTTTGGGCATGCTGCCTCCACGACCCGACCCCGGAACAAGCGGAAGACGGATGAATGAATGATATAACCCTTGTGCTTATGTAAAAGTGTTACCACTTATAAATAATCAGAGAAACTATGATTAATTGGATGTTTAGGAACAATGAAAAAACTATGTTAATGATTTATCTTAAAAACACTAATATAGCCAAATATAAAACACTAAATATCTTAACAGTAGCCAATTCATTGTGATATTTAAATTCAACTTGACAAAATCCTTAGTAAATCGCACAATTTATTTCTGACTAAAAATTTGCATACCAGTGGAATAAGTCATGGGGACACTTGGTTCCATTCCACTGCTAAAATTCTGGGAGAATTTGCAGTCCTTGAAGAATTTGCATGCAGTTGAGTGACAATGACATTTTATCTGTCATCCATTAAAAATTAAGTACACAAGAGACCTCACACCTCAGATTGAGAAAGAAAGGCATCTTGCATACTGGGGCAATATTCAATATGGCCACCACGGTGACCATCTTCATTTTGCATTCTATGCATCAAGTCAAGCACCATCACTGATCATTTTGGTGTCCATTTTGGGACTGGGCATACCTGTTATAATGTGGCACATGGGCTAAGGGGTAGTGCTCACTTAATAGGCCTAATTTTTCTTTTATTTTCGGGTTATTTTTTGTTTAAGCAAGAACCGGGAGTGACAAAAAGTGGAAGAACATCCAAGAAGTGTCAAAGATTGCGGTTGAAAGATGAAAGCATCTAAATAATCTGTTTTGCTAATCTCCACATTATGCTCATTTTGAAATTGCGATGCTAATAAACATACAGGAGCTTGCAAGTAAACAAATTTGTTTTGATACTCACAATGGGTTATAATCAATGGACGTGTCCTCAGAAGCATCCCACTCAAACACAAACTTCCTATCATTAAGGTGCCTTGTGCGACGCCGCTTCTTCATTCCACCTAAATAACGCTCCTGTGAAACAAACATGACCAATAAAATAAAACATCCATCTTATAACATCAGATACCAGTAAAATACTTATTTTATTGTTATTTATCTAACCAGGGAAATCTTACTGACAAAATTTTTTTCAGGAGCAACCTGGCTTAGAAAGCAGCAAAGATTGTTAGGAAAATCTCACAGAACAAATAGTGTGTAAAGAAACATGCAGTACTATCCAGTGCATAAGCTTGAAAAGATCATAGATAAACTTAGTGTGAACTTAAATATAATCGATAAATCATTCCATTTATTTTATTTTAAATTCTCCCTTGGAATCAATTTTCATTTTAATTAATACCTCCCATAATTGGACTGGCTTGATGGGCACTTCTGTACCATACGGACAAGCTGCTCCCACAATAGCTTAATGGGGTTGATATCCAGTGATTGTGCTGGCCACTTCATTTTTGACAGAATACCAGCTGAATGCTTCTTCTCTAAAAAGTTCTTGCATAGTTTGGAGTATATTGGGTCATTGGCCTGTTGTATGAGGAAAGTGGCTTCAATTGAGGAACTTCCGGTTGTGACATGTAGGGAGAGGACGCACACATGAAGGCTCCCAGTTGGCTTTTTTTGCCCTTCTTTTTTTGAACGATTTTCTTTACTGCTGAATTTAGTTTAACTTATTTTTCACAAAATGAGCAACTCTAGAAATGCAAAGTCATCTAACAACGCACAAATTCCGGCTACATGTGATGCGGCTAAGCTAGCAAAAATCATTTGCAGCAAATAACTCCATCAGGCGCTCCTTTAATACCCGAAACACCAGCAGCAGCTGCGAGGGTGGATATGGACCAACTGTCTGTTGAATTCGCAAAACAAAAGAGACTCACTCAAGGAGGATGTTTCTTTTCTGATTCAAGACGAATAGACCAATGCAAGCTTCCTTGGACTCGCTACAGGCAACAATGAACTTGCTCCAGAACTGTCTAACCTCCGTCGAGTACTGACAATAACTGGCAATAACTAACTAACAGTAGCAGAGTCCACCATAAGCTTCAAAGCCAAAACCAGTTGCTTCTGGATCGGTGTGACTACATCGAGAATTGCTCATGGAGATCTAATCTCTATCTTGAACATCCCCGAAGGCAGTGAGGATGGCAAGGATCCCACAAAGTTCATGTCAGACGTATTGTTGCAAATGATGGGTCTTGGTGTTTATTCTACACCACCTGAACTGGAGAGAGCCCACCGGACCCCGACTTCCAGACTCGTCCAAAGACCTCCCCGCACGTTCCTGGTCAGTTTCTCTAGATTCCAACAGAAAGAAACTGTGCTGGGCCTGGAATCATGAGCTCAAATATCAAGGTACCACTATAAGGGTCTATCAGGATGTCAGCACAGCACTTGCCAAAAAGAGAGCTGTGTTTAACGGTGTAAAGCAAGCCTTGTATCAGAGGAATGTCAGGGTTCATCTGCTCTACCCAGCCCAGCTGTGAGTGAAATGTGGGGACGAAGTGTTCACCTTCGAGTCATCTGAAGAAGCTCAGAAGTTTCTCGATCGGCGGTTTGGTAAGGACTAGGACTATGTGTCATAGTTCGGACTGCGTATCTTGGCAATGGTTAATCTCCTGAACTCGAAAACGTGCATATTTACCTATTCAATTTAAGATGTCAACCAGCAGTCTTTGGACCCGAGGTAGGGACATTAGTTATATGATTTTGTGAAATGATATCCCAAAAAAATAGATGACTTTATAGAATCCAACAAAAAAGATATTTCCCCTTCTCTCCACTGGGAAACACTAAAAGCTGTAATCAAGGGTGAGATCATATCGTATTCAGCTAAAATAAATAAGATGAAAAAATTAAACAAGAGGAGCTCAACAATCATCCTGAGCTCTATAAAAGGAAGCTGGACCTCCAACCACAGTATAATTTGCTATCTACCGAAAATATGGAACGTCTCCTATTGAAATCACGGGGTTATGTCTATGAGTATGGCGACAAAGCTGGCCGTCTATTAGCACATCAACTTAAGTGCCGCTCAGCTTCTCAACAAATTCCACAACTAAGGAAAGATGAACTAACTATTGACCCAGAAGAAATTAATGAAACATTCACCTTATTTAATTCTAATCTATATATGTCAGAGATGAGAATTGACTGCTCTGATATGGCACATGTTTTTTATATATATTACCTCCAGGTTCCTAATGTAACAACAATACATAAAGCTGAGACTGAGCTTACACTGAATCATATAGAAATTATTAATGCAATAAAGACAATGCAGAATGGCAAGGCACCAGGCCCTGATAAGTACCCTGTAGAGTTCTTTAAAAAGTTCTCTAGTAAACCAACATTCTTACTTGGTATGTTTAATGACTCCTTGTCTCATGGGTCACTTCCACAAACATTGACTGAAGTGTCGGTTACCCTCCTGCTTAAGTCAGGTAAAGATAGCACAGAATGTGGTTCATATCGACCCATCTCTAAATAGAGACGTGTAGATCCTGGCCAAAGCCCTTGCTTTACGCCTAGAAGCCACCATGAACGATGTGATTTCTTCTGACCAAACTGGTTTTATATTAGACCGTCATTCATTTACAAATATCCACCGGCTCCTAAATGTTATCCACTCCCGTGTCTAGTGCGATACCCGAGGTGGTTATTGCACTTGACGCAGAGAAAGCATTCCATAGGGTAGAATGGAAATATCTAAATATTTGCATGTTTAAAAAAATTTTAATATGGCCCTAATTTCATTTCATGGATTAAACTTTTGTATACCTCACCCAAAGTCTCTATAACTACAAATGGTAAGCATTTGCAGTATTTCAAACTGACAAGGGGCACCCGCCAGGGCTGTCCAATTAGTCCACTATTATTTGCCTAGGCCAAGGAACCCTTATCTATTACACTTAAAACATTGCCATCAATAACTGGAATTCATAGAGGGGGAATGGAGTATAGAGAGTGTCTATACGTAGATGATTTATTACTGTATGTATCAGGTCCTGTTTCAGGCGCTCCCCATATTATCTACGCTTTAAGAAGCTTTGGTGCTTTTTCAGGGTACAAACTGAACTTTAGCAAAAGTGAATGTTATCCTGTTAACGAACTGGCTCTTCAAATACAGGACGATGCTCTACCATTTCAAATGTCTAAAAATGGCTTTAAATATTTGGGCATTAATATTACAAGGGAAAACTTCTGTCTGCTACTTGAAAAGGTCAAATTAGACCTTAAGAAATGGAAACCACTTCATCTATCCTTAGCAGGGAAAGTGAACTGTACAAAATGAATGTACTCCCCAAATTTCTTTACCTGTTTCAATGTATCCAACTTCATCTCCCTAAATCTTTTTTCAAAAAATGTGCAAAAAAAAAAAAGGAAAAAAAAAGTGCTTTCCTTAAAATGTGCAAATTTTTACAGCACAAATGTGCAGGAACACACAAAACAAAAACTGCATAAAAACAAAACAAATAGGTTTAATGTGCTAGGCTAGGACCTTAAGACCCTGAAAAGGCTTGACGCACAAGCCAGACATGTTCATCATACCATCAATAAGACAGTGCAAACAATCTAAAAAAAGAGTGAAAAGAGACGCCATAGCATCACGTCAGCCCAGATATTAAAGTGTTGGCAAATGGCTGCCTACAGTTTGGTTAGGGCGAAAGGAGAGGGCTGGCACGCACAATGCACACACGCAAAGGCACCTCGTAAGCTGCAATTTGCTCATTTCACACACTGCCTGAATTTAAACTGGTAATCTACAAAATTCCTAAGATATACATAGAGATTATTTTAAACCCTTTC
Organism: Tandanus tandanus; assembly: GCA_039654325.1. Lineage (NCBI taxonomy): Eukaryota > Metazoa > Chordata > Actinopteri > Siluriformes > Plotosidae > Tandanus > Tandanus tandanus. The sequence continues at coordinate 26,119,308 of JBCNYH010000022.1, read as the reverse complement.
TTGATATTTTAGACAGTATTTATAACATCCATGTACTCTATACAATGCTAGCTTTGACAGCTTTTATTTTTTGACCGTATGGAAAGATCCTCACTTTGATTGCCTGAAGTTCTTTGCCCTTGTCTTTCTCCTCCCTTATTTTTTGTCGACTCTCATCATCATCATTTCCATTGTTCTCTCTCTCCATTCGCTCTCTGCGTTCACGCCGCTCCCTCTCCTGGGGGTCCTCTGTATCGTGCAAAAATAAATAAATTAATTTAAAAAAAATTTCATATTACAAGGGTGACCACAGAAAGTCCTTAAGAGTAAACAGACCAAGCTTAATTATCAGTAGGATGAAATCTCTGAGTTGAAATACTGTGTATAAATGGTGGAAATTTAGAAAATTTGCATAAAAACATGAAAGGGTATTAGGTGGTTGTTTCTAGAGACTTTTTGTAGACCTTGGGTCTCATTTATAAACATCACACACAAACAAAACAGATCCGGAAAGTGGTGTGTGTCACTTTCCATTCAAAGGCGGTGATCTATTTAAAAATGAAAAATAAAAAATAAATAAAAATAAAATAAACACGACGGGAGAATATAAGCTCCTATATGCAAACTCAACCTTGTATATGCATATTCTGGAGAAAAGTACAATTGGTGACAAATTGTGAAAAATGCAGTGTGAGAACAATTATAATTATTATTGATTATAAATATTGTCCTTCATACATTTAATTTTACACAGGTATCCTACATTAGATCCACTTTACCACAATTTAATTCAACTGTGTTATTTTGTACTAGGAGCAAGCAATAGTTGCATAAACACCTTCTGAAATCTGGAATCAAAATTCTTTCTATATATTTAATAACCACTGTCTCACCATCATATTATCCACTACCGGAGCGAAGGAGAAGATGATGGCGAAAGCATCCATTATGCCGAACAGGGGGTAAAGAACTCAATATTTTCCTAAGATACTGTGAACATATCAAATATCAATTAAATCTTAAAATTCTGGAAATAAAGCCATTAATATTTCACACAATCTTTAGACTATTTTCTTATGAGTCTTGCTGTTCATAATAAAACCAAAATTCTGCACACTTCAGCCTTCAAAATATATTTCGGGGTGGGCACTCGCTCTGCTTCCTTTTGTTAGTGATCCCGCTGCTGTGGCCTCCAAATAGCATGTTTTTCAGGCCTCCATCTCAGTACAAGTGTTTCTATCTCCATAAAATATTTTTGTTTGCTCCTTTTTTTGCCTGCAGCTATTATTCACAAAGTGAACAATACAACACCAGGCTTAGTTATATGCAGACTGGGGTTGCTAGAGACACGTTTTGCTATGCCCATGTAGGATACCCCAAAAATGTTAATTTTCACAAGATTTGATGTGTATGCAAAGTTTTGTGATTTAGGCCCTCTAATTCATTTTGGGGAATAATAATAAATATAGCTGTAAGCAGCTGTAAGCCCTTGCACCTCCGATGCAAACACCTGTCAGACATCATTAAACGATGAAAAGGACCCTTGCGAAGCATGACATTTGAGGCTGATCAGATAATGTATGAATGTTCATGTTCTAACATTAAAATTCACTGCAATTTTAAATATATTGGGCCAGCCTGCTAAAAACAGGACTTCAAGGTAAAAAGAAAAAATAAATAACAAATATATACTTGTCTGTTTGAAGTAGGTGGCGTTATAACTATGTGAGTATTGGCATGTCAGGCTAGGACCTTTATAAGATGTCAAATTTGGGACAGATTGGACAATGTATGTTTAAATTACTGCAACTTTAATGCTAAGAAATCAAAATTTAGAGGTGCCACCACAGCCACACCCTATGATGAAAACAAGCATTTAAGAACATTTAATTCTTCATGTGTTCGTGCTGATCATGTTGATGCTCCGAGTTGATTTCTACAGAAATGCATGGAAGCTATAAATAACCAAAAAATTACCTTAAAAATCAAAACTTCCAGTTCGGTTAAGATTAAGGGAACAAGAAGCTTTTTTGCTCATACTAGAACATTACAAACTTTTTGCTTATCTAGGTGAAACACCCTGCAGTGGATGCTTTTTTTCTTCTTCTAGGGGGTGCTATGAAGCCCTTCTGTCACAGCCATGTGCCAGAACCATATTTGTTTTATTATAATTATTCCTCATATACGCATGTGTCTGCCAAGTTACGTGAGTTTTCCAGCATCAAGGTCAATCACATCAAAAGTCTGATTTCACTACACAGCCTGAACGACACAGTTCAATGTGAAGTCATAACATTAATCACACTTGGCTATCAAGGTCTTTAAACATTTCTGACCAATTATGAGATGCATCAGAAAAAGAAATAAAAGCAGGGCTTCAATACCTAAACAATGTATTGCACTTTGCCAGTAGGTGGCACTTTGACTATCACAGGAAACTGTAACATGTTTGGGTTCAGAGTAGGACTGTTATTAATCATCTGAAGTTTGGGGCAGCTGTGATGTGTGTGATTAATAGCCATTTTCTCTGTTTTTGATGCCATTTTATTTAATATCAAAACATTGATATTTGCTGGCCTGCCACACCCACATCCTGACTGAACTTATTTACTTCCCTTAGCCAGAAGGATGTGCCATCACTTTAACCAGAAATTGTAATATAAATTAGTTATGGCTGGGCCAATTACTAATCATTCAAAGTTTGGAACCGATGTTATAATGTACGTGTGAATGGTAGCCACTTTGGTAAGACCATCACAGCTTTTCTCAATCAGAAGCCATGGATGGACAACACAGTGTGACCCCTGCTTAAAGCCCGGGACGCAGCCTACAGGTCAGGAGACAGACTGGCTTACAGTAGGGCACGGAAAGAACTGAAAAATGGCACCCAGTTGGCAAAACTCAGATACAAACAGCACATTGAGGAGCACTTCAACAACAACCCGCACAACATGTGGAGAGGTATAAGGACCATCATGGACTACAAGCACAGTGACCAGCAGGGCAGCCATGACCCAACTCTGCCTGACACCCTGAACAGCTTCTTTGTATGCCTTGACTCATCGAGCAGCAGGGAGACTGTGCATCTTCCCCCGCCAGAGGAGCAGCAGCAGCCACTCGTCCTGCAGCAGCACCAAGTGTCTTCTACCCTGAGGAAGATCATTATCAAAAGGGCTGCGGGACCAGATATGGTGTTGAGCCAGACCTTGAAATCATGCACTGACCAACTGGCAGGAGTCTTCCTGGACATTTTCAACCTGTCCCAGCAGCTTGCTAAGGTCCCTCAAGTCCTCAGTCATTGTGCCTGTCCCCAAAAAATTAGCCACTACCTGCCTCAACAATTATCGCCGGGTTGCCCTGACTACGTAAAAGTGAAGTGCCTCGAGAGGATCCTCCTTAACCACATCAAGGACGTTACCCCGCTGGTCTGGACAGCCTTCGGTTTGCCTACAAGGAGAACCACTCTACGGAGGATGCTGTCTCGTTAGCACTCCACACAGCCATGACCCACCTGGAGCACCCTAACACTTATGTGAGGATGATATTTGTGGACTTCAGCTCAGCTTTCAACACGGTTCTCCCAGACAAGTTGGTACTGAAGCTCTACAACCTGGACTGTCAGCTTCACTGTGTTCCTGGATCAGGGACTCTCATCAACCGACCCCAGGTGGTGAGGATAGGGAACTCTGCATCTTCCACCCTGATCCTGAACACAGGAACACCACAGGGCTGTGTGTTCAGCCCAGCCCTCTTCAGCCTTTTCACACACAACTGTTCTACTATCCACTCCACAAACACGCTTGTGAAGTTTGCAGACGACACCACCGTGGTGAATCTCATATCGGATAACGATGAGACCAATTACAGAGAGGAGATCCAGCACCAGATAAACTGGTGTTCAACTAACAATCTCATTCTGAACACCAGCAAGACAAACGAGGTCATAGTGGACTACAGAAGGACCAGGAAGACAGAGCATGCTCATCTTTGCATACATGGGGATGTGGTGGAGGGTATGGACAGTATTAAGTTGAAGAAGGTCCAACAGGAAACTGAGGAAAACTGAAACGCACTGGACCCTCCTGTCAGCTGCTCAACTTATACAGCACTGCAACAGAAAGCATACTCTGTCTCAGTGCAACGGTGTGGTACGGCAGCTGCACTGCAAAGGACAGAAAGGACATGGCCCAGGTGGTGAGAACTGCTCAGGGGATTGTGGGCTGCCCTCTACCGGATCTGGACACAATATATGCTGTCTGGGTCCAAAAGGCAGCTAACCGCATTGCAGAGGATCCCACCCAACCAGGAAATGGACTGTTTGTACCGCTTCCTTCAGGAAAGTGGTACAGAAACATTAAGACCAGCCCAACCAGACTCAAAATCAGCTTCTTCCCCAGAGCTGTGAAAGCCATCACCCTCCACCCCCCACTCCGTCACAGTCACACACACATGCAACCTTCCTCCACAACCACATACTCACACACTCTCCCTCCCTCTGCTGACTCACACACAGACATTAGCTCTCTGTAAAAGGACACTGAATCCACAAACTGTATGACTGTCTTGCACTGCCGAACTTTACTTTGTTCATTCATCATCATCATCCGCTTGTTCCAGGGTCGGGTCACGGGGGCAGCAGCCTAAGCAATGAGGTCTAGACGTCCCTCTCCCCAGCCACTTCCTCCAGCTTTTCTGGGGGGACGCCAAGGCGTTCCTAGACCAGCCAAGAGACGCAGTCCCTCCAGCGTGTTCTGGGTCGGCCCTGAGACACCACACCGGGGAGGCGTTCTAATCAAATGCCCGAGCCACCTCAAATGGCTCCTCTCAACGCGGAGGAGCAGCGGTTCTACTCCAAGCTCCTCCTGGATGACAGAACTTCTCACCCTATCTCTAAGGGAGAGCCCTGCCACTCTGCGAAGGAAGCTCATTTCAGCCGCTTATATTCGCGATCTTGTTCTTTTGGTCACTACCCAAAGCTCGTGACCATAGGTGAGGGTAGGAACATAAATCGACTGATAAATTGGGCAATACAGAGACCGAACGTCCCGTAGCAACAGGTCCGGGATTCCATATTCCCTGTGCCCACCCCAATATACACGGTTGAAAGCCTTCTCCAAGTCCACAAAGCACATGTGGACAGGTTGGGCAAACTCCCATGCCCCCCCTCCAGGATCCTGTAGTGTGTAGAGCTGGTCAGAAGTGCTGCGGCCAGCATGAAAACCACACTGTTCCTCCTGAACCTGAGGTTCAACCATTGGCCGGATCCTCCTCTCCATTACTCCTGAACAGACTTTTCCGGGTAGGCTGAGGAGTGTGATTCAACGATATTTGGAACACTCCCTCCAGTCCCCTTTTTTAAAAAGGGGAACTACCACCCCGATTTGCCAATCCAAAGGTACAGCCCCCTAACACCACGCGATGTTGCAGAGACGTGTCAACCAAGACAGTCCTACTACATCCAGAGCCTTGAGGTATATTCAGGGTGGATCTCGTCCACCAAGGAGCTTTTTAACTACCTTGGCAACCTCAGCCCCAGTGATGGGCAGACCCCCCTCTGAACCCCCAGGTTTTTCCTCTTCCACAGAGGGCGTGTTGGTGGGATTGAGGTCCTCTAAGTATTCCTTCCACCTCTCGACAACATCCCCAGTCGAGGTGAGCAGCTCCCCACTTCCACTGTAACCAGTGTTTGTGGAGTACTGCTTCCCCCTCCTTAGGCACCGGATGGTGGTCCAGAACCTTTTCGAGGCCAACAGATAGTTTTTTTCCAGGCCCTCACCGAACTCCCACACCCGATATTTTGCATCGGCGACAACCCGGGCTGCAGAATCTTTTCCCATGGTGACATTTAAAAAAATAAAATAAAAAGCTAAAATTTGCTGTATTGCCATATCCACACCCTAGTACAAAAATTATTTATACATTTCTTGCCATTTACTTTTGTGAGAAGGTGGCGCTATGACATTTCCCAGACATTGTAATCTCAATGTGTTCAGGCTCTGACTATTGTTAATAGTAAATCTATAAAAAGTATATAAAGTAGTTAATAGTTATCTAAAAGTAGATAAAGAGAGCCCAGGTAGTTAAATAAGACAAAAATATTTTACTTGGTCATTTATTTATTGAGGAAAAATATCCAATATTACATATGTGAATGGCAAAAGTTTGTGATCCTCTAGGATTAGCAGGAAATTTGAAGAAGAGTCAGGTCTTTTCAATCAAGGGCATGACAATCAGGTGTGAGTGAGCACCCTGTTTGATTTAAAGAACACAGATCTATCAAACCGTCAACACATTTTGTGGAATTGTATCATGACACAAACAAAGGAGATTACTGAGGACCTCAGAAAAAGTGTTGTTGATGCTCATCAGGCTGGAAAAGGCTACAAAAATCTCTAAATGTATGGACTCCACTAATTCACAGTCAGACAAATTGTGTATAAATGGAGGAAACTGAAAACAATTGATACCCTCCACAGGAGTGCTCGACCTCTAAGATCACTCCAAGAGCAAGGCATGTAATAATCAGCAAGGTTGCAAAGGACCCCAACTTCTAGGTAAATGAAGGCCTCTCTCATATTGGTTAATGTTCATGAATCCACCATCAAGAGACGATTGAACAAAGATGTGCATGGCAAAGTTGCAAGAAGAAAGCCACTGCTCTCCAAAAATAACATTGCTGCTCGTCTGGAGTTTGATAAAGATCACATGGACAAACCAAAAGGATATTGGAGAAATGTCTTGAGGACAAATGAGACCAAAATAGAAAGTTTTGGTTTGAATGAGAAGCATTATGTTTGGAGAAAGGAAAACACTAAATTCCAGCATAAAAATTCCAATAAATTCCACCAGAATTTCACTAAAGAAAAAGGTCAGGACATCTGTCCATGATCTGAATCTCAAGTGAAAGTGTGTCATGCAGCAAGACAATGATCCTAAGCACAAAAGTCATTCTACCAAAGAATGGTTAAAGAACAACCAAGTTAATGTTTTGGAATGGCCAAGTCAAAGTCCTGACCTTAATCCAATTGAGATGTTGTGGAAGTAACTGAAGCAAGCCGTTCATGTGAGGAAACCCAAAGCTGCTCTGTACAGAGGAATGGGCTAAAATTCCTCCAAGCTGATGTGCAGGACTGATCAACGGTTGCCAAAAATGTTCAGTTGCAGTTGCTGCAAAGGGGTCACACACCAGGTACTGAAATCAAAGCTTCACATACTTATAATACTTATGATAATTTTCCTCAATAAATGGCCAAGTGGAATATTTTTCTCTCATTTATTTAACTGGGCTCTCTTTATCTACTTTCAGGACTTATTAGGTCATATTTATGCAGAAATGTATACAATTCTTAAGGTTTCACACACTTTCAAGCACCACTGTAAAAGAAAGTTGGCCATTTTGATTTTAAATGTTAATTTTTATAGGCTTCATACTTTAAAAAAAACTTGTCCTAGAGAATTTTTCTGATGAACTCCAAAATGGGGCAGTGAAATGTAGGCAAATGGAGGATAAAAATTTACCAAAGCTTGAGTTTTCATGATAGGTCATGATCATGGTGGCTTTTAAAATTTTGATGTCTCACAATACAAAAAGATTTGCATTTAAGTTGCAGTAACTCAGACATGCTTTGTCCAATCTGCCCCAAGACATGCCACTACCCACAAATAGTTATAACACCACCTACTGGCAACAGGAAACAAAGAAATTATTGCTCGAGCATGGAAGGTGTGGATGACCCTTACTGTTAGGGGTCCAAGTCATAGTAGAACAGGAATCCTATTGGAATTAGAGGTTTAAGCCCGGCAGGGATGGAAACCTTAGTGTTTTCGCTTTTTTAGGAGTCCATGAAACACTATTGTAATTGTATTTATTATTAGGGTCCAAGCCCTATGGCTGGGAACCATAATTTCACTTTTTTATACTTCTAATTATTATTTCTTTTTTGTGAGAAGAGCACGTCGCACAGCCCAAACTGCTGGGCTTTCGGAGGCGTTATTTAGCAGATGGGGGTAAGGATCCCTGCAGAAATGGCAGAGACAAAAACTTACAAATGTCGGCCTACAGGGGGCGCCAGAGTAAAAATCTTTTTTTGGCCCATAACTCCCAAACCTTAGGTTCACCTTTAAAAAAAAAACTCATGTCCACTTGTTCACCTAACTGGGCAGAATCACACAATGAAATTGGCATTTTTCTTTAAATCACAAATTATGCGAAAATTACTTTCAATCTCCTAGAATTTTTGCTCTGCACAAAACTTTATAAATAGCATCTTGAGAGTAATAAAAGTAAATGAAAGAATATTCTACATTCACAAATACACTATTACCTAACAAAATTTGGAAGCCATCATGCTAATTACAAAGGCTTACATATCTTGGTCATAGTAAAGTCTATCAACATGAAACGGAAGACTCTTCTTTGGGATTAAATTAATGTGACATAAATACACTGCTCAAAAAAATAAAGGGAACACTTAAACAACACAATGTAACTCCTATTCATCACACGTCTGTGAAATCAAACTGTCCACTTAGGAAGCAACACTGATTGACAAATCAATTTCACATGCTCTTGTGCAAATGGAATAAACAGGTGGAAATTATAGGGAATTAGCAAGACACCCCAATAAAAGAGTGGTTCTGCAGGTGGTGACCACAAACCACTTCTCAGTTCCTATGCTTTCTGGCTGATGTTTTGGTCACTTTTGAATGCTGGCGGTGCTTTCACTCTAGTGG
>JBCNYH010000022.1:26069942-26081027 GCA_039654325.1 Tandanus tandanus | reverse complement strand
CGAGCCCCTCCCCCAGGCCTGGCTCCAGGGGGGGACCCCGGTAACCCGCGTCTGGGCAAGGGAAACTGTGTCCTTGAATTAATTGTAATATATTATTGTATGTAACATAAATATTATTTGTGTACATGGTATTTGCTTCCACTGTTAAGCAGAGTTAAATATTTTAACACCAGCTTAGTAATGTTGAGAATTGTGTAAAGGACACTAGACACTGGATACTTATTAACTTCCTCTTATTAAATTCCAATAAAACAGAAATACTTTTACTCAGATCACAGGCATCTAGAAATATGGTTACTAATTATGTAGTAACTTTGGATGGTGTTTCAGTTTCATCATGTGATGTAATGTGCATGTGTGTGGGTGTTGAAGGGTTTAATGTCGCTTTTGGCAATATTTCTGCCTTATCATGACTGATGGAAAATGAGAAATCAAAAAGCTTCACATGACATTAAAATATTTAGATCTAAGACTAAAAATCAGTGCATTGTCAGAACTGTAAAGAATTACATATCTTTGAAAAGGCAGATGGCCGATAAATAGTTCAATATTATTTCCTCATCGACAACATAAAAAATATCTGAGAAGGAATTAGTTCTGTAAAAATTTTCTCTGGCGGGTTGGAAATCAACACAGTCAAAATATGTTTGACTGTGAGGCATTGATCATATGGGACACAACATGGCAAGTTAGCACCTTCTAGTAAATACTGATGAGTTAAGCGTGTGTGGCCAAATCTACACTACCTCAACATTGTCTGCTTGAGGCGGTCTTGAACGTATAAGTTGAATCCACCAAAATGCTGCCTGATTTTGTGAAGTTTGTTGTTAGTCTGTACATCCCAAAGAGATTGTAATAGACTCTTTACATAATTTAAAACCTCTGTATGGAATTAAAATATTGATTGAAGGATCTTGTAAAGCTGATTTAGCAGCGGCATCTGTAGCTGAATTTCCAGGTATTCCGGCATGACCAGGCACCCAACAAAATATAACAGTATAACCTTGTTCTACCAGATGTGCATGCTCCACTAAAATGGCTGCAATCAGAGGGTTGTTGGAGGACTGTCTCTGAATTGCCTGAAGTCAAGACAAGGAGTAAGAACAAACCAAAAAATTTCTACCCTTTAATTTTGGAAGAGATTTGAGAGCAGTAAGAACTGCTTTTGTTTCTGCGGTAAAAATTGAAAACAATGGCAAAAGTAACTGTATCGCCATCCTTGGAACCATCTGTAATAATTGGCTGATGAAAGTTATATTTAGATATTAAATCACAAAACTCCTGCTGATAGATAAGATCTTCTGTGACAGCCTTTTTCAAAGAAAATAAAGACGTGTCCAACTCTGTCATAAAAAGGAGCCAGGGGGGATCTGGCATCAAAGGGGTTGGGGCAATCAAGTCCAAATTGATGCCAGCATCCATAAGATGTTGTTTTATTCGAATACCCCATGGCGGAACTAGGCTTGGTTTCTGGGAAAACTTGTCAACAATAATGGCCGAAAAACACAAAGGCAGGATTTGATGGATTTGCTTTAAGTTTTACAGTATACTGCAGTGATAACTTGATTCTTCTCAGCCTCAGTGGTGGTTCGTTGGCTTCAATGTACAAGCTTTCTACTAAAGATGTCTGTAAAACACCTATACACAGTCACAGTGCTTGATGATGAATAGTATCAAGCTTCTACAACTGAGATTTGGAAGCGCTTTTAAACAGCGTGCTTTTAAACCTTTTATATGAAAGGCTAAAGTAAGATGGCTATCAAAAATAACACCCAGAAATGTTGTCTCTGGTACAATTTTAATTGGAGTTCCATCCAAAGCAGGACCATTGTGGTGGAAATACTTGTGACAGAAGTGGGGACAGTTCATTTTTGTCTTGGAGAATATAATGCTATTCTCCAAGGCTTAGGCATGAATTTTATTGAGGCAAAGCTGCACTTGTCTTTCAATTGTGTGCATACTTTTACCTCTGCAGGAAATGTGTAAGTTATTTACAAATAAAGAACCATTAATATGTTCATTTATACTTTTGTCAAGCTGTTTATCTTAATGCTAAATAGTATTACAGATAAAATGCTACTCTAAGGAACACCTTGATCTTGGTCAAAGAAGTCAGATAAGGTTGATCCCATCCAAACCTGGAAATGACGATTGTGTAAAAATTTGTCTGGACAGTCTGGAAGATGGCCTCGAAGACCGAAGTGATAAACATCTCCTAAAATGCCATACTTCCAAGTGGTATCATAAGCCTTCTCTAAATCAAAGAAGACCAATACCACATGGTCTCGATTTACAAAAGCATGTTTAATGTGTTTCCAGATGGACTAGATGGTCAACAGTGCTCCGGTTTTGGCAAAAACCACACTGAATATCAGAAATGAGGCCAGCCGCCTCCTGGAACCAAGCCAGTCTATCATTTATCATCCTTTCCATGGTCTTACACACAGCTTGTAAGAGAGATAGGTTGGTAGTTGGATGCATTTGAAGCATCCTTTCCAGGTTTCGGAATGCTAATAATAGTGGCATTATGCCAAGCTTCAGGAAATTCCCCAGTTATCCAGATAGTATTAAATAGCTGGAGGACAACTATTATTGAAGGATCTGGGAGATGATGTAAAAGTTTATAGTGGATATTATCTGGCCCTGGGGCAGAATCGTGAGACTTGCCACAGATATTATCACAGATAGTTCAGCAATAGAGAATGGAGCATTATAGGACTCATCATTAAGAGACAAAAAATCAAGATGCTTGGTCTCTGCTTGCCGTTGGTAATGTTGGAATTTAGGATGAGGAAGAGTGGTGTGCAAAGGAACCCCCATTTGGTTAGCTATTTCAGATGTTACTGAAAGAAAATTATTCCTATCTTTCAGATGGTGAACGGTGGAAGTGACTGCCTTGCCTTTAATTCGCTGGATCATGTTCCAGACCTTGGACATGGGGGTCCGAGGATTCATTTTGGAGATGTTAAGTTTCCAGGACTCACGCTTGGACTGCTTAAATGTCCTGCGGGCTTGAGCTCAAGTTTTTTTAATGTTATCTAAATTATCAAGTGTCGGATGGCAATGGAACACATTCTGCCTGTTTCCTAAGGTGCCAAGCCCGCTTGCACTCATCTGTAAACCATGGCTTTTTAATGCCTGGAGCTGCAGACAATTGAGGAATACACTTTCTAATGATGTCTAAAAGCTGATCTGAGAATGACTGGATTGGATCAGCGATATTAGTAAAACGATCTGAAGTAAATTGTTCACGACACAAAGCTGTGAAATGGGTCCATTCTGCTTTATCTTATTTAAAGCGAGGAGCAGAGGATTCAGCGACAGGGTCTATTTCTGATAGAATAGTAGGAAAATGATCACTGCCACACAAATCTTTGTGAACGGACCAGTTAAATTCTGATAGTAACTCTGGATCAGCCAAAGCCAAATCCAGAGTAGTACAAGTGCCAGTGGCAGGATGGTTTAGTGGCGTCATTAAAGACGCATTATTGGATATAAAATCCTCGAGAATAACGCCCTTACCATTACAGTTAGGATTGTCCCACAAAGTACTATGGGCATTAAAATCACCTATAAATAGGCATGGTTTGGGAAGTTCATCATAAAAAGCTTGCAAGTCTTGAGTTTGAAGAGTAGAAGATGGTGGAATATAAAGAGAACAAAGCATAAAAACAAAGCCTAGGGTCAAACGCACTGCCACTGCCTGTAAGTTGGTGGTCAGTGCAATTGGTGTCGGAAACTCCCCTCTGAGTGGACATATGCCGGGTGGAAACAGGGTACCTGTCTTTTCTTTTGTTTTCTCTCTGACCTTACCCAATGAATTTAATTAATAAACGATACTTAGTCAAAATTAAAGATCTCCATACACCAGATGAGAAGAAAGATTTCATTATTCAGTTATGCAAACAAGGACATGCATTTCTGAAGAGAAACAGCTGGTCTGAATTCCCCTCTGAATTCTCCTCTCTTATATACTCTCAGTGCCCTATGGCACCTCCTTCTTGAAATTACATATGCTGAATCAATTTCCCATTATTTTCATGGTTTTGAGCCATTTTGGCTTCTCCTTTACATAATTTGCACGTTTTCCTATTTCCTATTATTTCCTCATTTGTTTCGATACCACCCAGGAATTGATGTCATGCTCCACTGATAACATTGTTCTCCTTCATCCTATTTTCCCTTATTTTTAGACTAATTTGGGAGTTTTTAAAAAATATATAGCACTTACTTATAAGCACCTGTTTTCCTTGTTGACTTCATTTGATTTTATTCTCTCAAGCTGTTCACGTGGATTTATTCTGACCTCGTACGCTGTCTTTTACATCAACATAACAACGTGTAAGTACCCTGATCTTCTCTTTGTTGTTTTTGTGTTATTCTGACCTTAAACCTAAGTGTTTTTGTTCTAAAGATATGAGTAAGCTTTATATTCTGCATTTATGCACTTTACTAGTTTTAATATTGCTCAAGCCTTGCTCTATACTTCTGCATTACATTGCTATTAATGTACCACTGACCAGGTCACATTGCCCTGACATCCTGTTTTCTGCTTTGGCCTATGTCACTGTTACCCACTCTTTCTATCCACACTGTTTTTTATTTTTTATTTTATTTAGGATGAGCATCCTGGGTTTTAAGCCTTTAAGCATTTCAGTATTCATGTCTGTTAATTTGCTAAGCTTTGTTTATAATTATATAGTGGCTTAAATAGTCACAAGACATGCACCTTACTTATCCTATTCTGTTTTATTATCCACAGCTCAATCAACTCGTCGTGCCATTTTTAGGAGGGGAAGAAGCCCCCTGCGGTGCCTTTGTAGGTGCCGTTCATCTTGCTTGCCTGCTGACCTTCTTGATTACCTAGCGTTCCTTTCTGCTACCTGGTTCCAACCCTCACCTCCTGGGCTCCAATTTATCCCTGACCTTCACTCTACCCAGTTTTGAGCTGCCACCTATCCAATTTCAGCCTGAGACCCAAGACCAATCTACCCAGGTCTGCTTTTGGCATTGTCAGCACTGTCCATCTATTAATCCTCCATGCACCCAGGTCACTTCTCAGGGGACCCAGACCAAGGGTTTCCTTTATGATGATTGGTTCTTTGTCCAGCACACCTCTAATTTTTCGTCAACACCTAATCTTACCTATCACACCCCTCCTGAGGATTCACCTTCAGGTTCTCCCTTCATTCCTCTATGTTTGACTGAACCTTCTTCTCCAAGTTCTCCTTGCTCTGTCCTTCATTCTTATGACACCTACTGGCCAGTCTCTCCTGCTGATTATTCTCCTAGAGATTCGCCTACTGACTACTCGCCCACTTCTCCTGTGGAATCTGAGCTACCCTCTTCTTCCACTGATCCTTTGGTTCCAATAATCCCATTGGACAGGCTGACTGATCTGTAATCTCATGTTTTTCAATAAATTTTCTCTTTCCTCTTTTTTAGTTTCAATGTGGTTATTTCAGTAGCAAACTAATATCAATGCTCATGCATGATTATTAAAAAGGTTATAAGTGATTATTATATATTTGCATTCTATCAAAGTTTGTTACTTAAACAGTATCCAAACATTCTAATGGATAAGTACTACTTTTAGGCAAAGTATTGCTAACTTAAAGCTAAGTATAAATCTTAATGCAAAATTAAGCAAAATATAAGAAAATATAAGATTTCTCCAAACACTGGACTATGAATTACACCTTGCTTGATCAGTTATTATTATTATTATTATTATTATTATTATTATTAGATATTTATAATTATTTTACATTAATTTTTGTAAAGCATAACTTTTTCGGATTATTCCCCTTGCGAATAAACCATGTTATTTTTGGAAATGTATTCACTGTATTTTGTCATAATTTATTATGTGTCACTTAGTGTTTTCAGTGAATTGGTTTGTATTAATCATGTAAATCTTTGCTCTCTATCATTGGTTTGAAACTTTATTTAACCATGGGTAAGTGATCTTGACCTACGTTTTTCTTCTTACAGTTTCAAACAATTGGTAAACTTGCCTCATTACCTTTACCATATAAATGCAAGATATTATTATTGTTAGTAATTCAGAGCATTCCTGAACTTTTAATTTTTTAAAATATAAAGGAACTTTCTTTTAGTTATCATGTCATATTTGTGTCGAGTGGATAACATGTCTCAAGTGAAAGTACTATGACCCTATATTGTTTTGAAACATGAATATGTGAGTTCTAAAGTTGATCTGCTGTTTGCTACATATTTAATTTTGTTACTTTCACAAATAATATTCATTATTGAAATAAAATATATAATGAATATTTGTTTTCTCAATAAAAACATACAAAAATTCCTCCATTATTGAAATTAAATAGTTGTGAAATTGTCTAGAGCTGCAAATTATTAAAATTAAAGTAGCAGTATAATGGCTAAGCTACTTGAAATTTAACCTGGACCCCTTATTTATATTAGCAAGCTGTAAAATCAAAAGAAGTCCCCTTTGAGACATATGCCCACTCAAAAAAAATAATAAATAAATAAATAATTAAAATCATAACCAATATGAATTTTTTTTTTCCCCAGTCTTCAAGAAGTTTACTGGCAATGTGTAAACCAAATTTTAAGGCTCTGTCTTTAAAAACTAGAAAATGGCTGGGTTTTATTTTTTAAACATTTGTAATGATGCTCATTTTTGTTAATTATTTTTTCTATAGGATTTTTTTATAGTAATGAGAAACATTTTATGAGTATTTTTTGGGATATTTTATGCTCCTCATATGGTAAATCAATAACAATTGATTAATTTAGGTTGGACAGTCTATATTTTTGCAGGGTTTTATTTATGGCACCACAGACTTTGGAGTAGTGGCAAAATCGGCACAGTGAAATTATGAGTAAAAGTATTACCTGAAATAACCCACTAGTGAACATTTTTACATCCATTGCTATGCAGCAGTATACCAGACATCTGCAACCAGTGACCTCTGACACAAGCACACATAACCATTACCAGATGTTGATATTGCACCAGAACCAGGGATACACCGAAATAAAGTAAGGCATTATATTATGTATGTTTTCAAAAATAACTTATTCCACATGATTTTAGATAACATTATTCTAGATACATTAGAAAGGTAATTAAAAAATATATTTATGAGGAACAAAAGATAACAATTCAGGGGAAGACGGGAAGAGGCAACAGGAAATCCAAGTCTGCTGCTTATTGTTTTACAATGGCCAAAATAGGCCCCTGTGTGTGAGTGAAAGGGTGTATCAGTAAAAGAGTGTGTTTTCATTCAAAAAGTGTAACTCGTGTAGATTTGTGTGTGTGTGTGTGTGTGTGTGTGTGTGTCTGTCTTGCTTGGATCACTGTATTCTCCCTCCTCCATCACCACTCCAGGGATTTTAATCTACATGCATCTGACCTGAACTAGCTTTCCAATCCTTTTTCAGACGGATACATACCGCACATCTCTCTTTGCTATACAGACTGTTGCCAGACATTAGAATAATCCTCTTATTTAAAATAAACATCTAATAAAAATCTTATCATGAATGAATGAAAAATTGTCGTGTTTATGAAATAACTGTAACTAAAGTAATTTATGTATTATTAAAACTGTAGCAAATATATTGGTTTTTTTAAATTATTTTTGAAATAATATATTATTTCAGGTTACAGGATTCGGGGTTTACTTTTCACCTCCTCTCTTCCTCCCACAGCTCACACACCTGCTCTGTAATAACTTCACCAGTTAAATTAAGTTTATCATTCTCAGGGTTTCATTGGTTGTTCTACCTTTGTGCTACCTTATTATACCAGTGTGATCCAGAGATTTCTGTTTGTCTACTATGATGTTAATCTGTGGGTTTGTACTTTCGAGTTTGTTTTGGCCATGCAGGCTCGAGTAGTTGGACTGAAGCTTGAGGGCTTTATATCAGATTCCGTATACTATTCAGATTCACAACTTCTGCAAGTGTGCATATCTTAATCTTAGAGTGTTACTGACAGAGCTGATGAGGATTAGCAGCGTATACTCTGGAGGATGGATCTAAGCACAGAGCAGCCCAATTATTTTAATCACATCCAGGATGCCATGAGGCTGTCACAGTCTCTTGGAGCAGAACACACACACTTTCAATATTACATGGGGAAAAAAGCACATATCTCAAGCACATTTATAATCCAGACAGCATGAGACGGTGCTCACTTGCCTCAGACTTAAAGGCGAGTAGAGCTCATCATGTGATAATCTGTTAATTAATGTACCTGTAAACATTTCCATATGATTGAAATGTGTGCCTTGTATATAAGCAAACAGAGCCTATCTATGAACTGAGTGAACTTATCAAATGTGAAAAATATTAATTTATTATAATCATAAAGTGAACTGTGCATCGCCGATTCGCATTGTTTGGTCATTGATAGAGTCGAATGTCATTACTGCAGGGGCCATTGTGGCACAGTGGTTAGGGCTCTGGGTTACTGAATGGATGTTTGGGGCTTCAAGCCCCTGTACCACCAAGCTGCCACTTTTGGGACCTTGAGCAAAGGTTTTTAACCCTCATCTGCTCAGATGTATCAAACTGATAAATGTAAGTTGCTCTGGATAAGGGTGTCTGTCACATGCCTTAAATGTTTTGTTTGTTTAGCATACTATAACATAATATAACATAACTCTCACTGCCTGCTTGATGCACCTACATTTTCTCCAAACACAGCTCTAGGACTGATTATGCTTTATCTAACCCTTTCTATGTGGTAGCATTTCATCTTCCACAGGCAAGAGAAAGAAAGAAAGAAAGAAAGAAAGAAAGAAAGAAAGAAAGAAAGAAAGAAAGAAAGAAAGAAAGAAAATAGTGTCTAATCAGATAATACGGCTTTGTGACAAAGTTGTATCATTTGGTTAAACTATGAATACCTCTTGATGGACATTATCTTAGAATCATCTTAAGGCAAATGAGCAATTATTTTAACACTTATTCTAAAACGTAATTGTGTTTCATTACATTCTTATAAAACTGCTTTAAAATCTGGAAATTATTGCCAGGCACTCACTATGTCTAGCAGATGACAAGTTTATCATATGGTACTCAAAACATACAAAAAAGTCGTAAGCATCCTATGATTGCAAAACATGTAATACAAATGTAAAAATTGGATGTCATACAATATAAAATGATCATGGCAAGCATATTAACAGCGTAACAATGATGTACACTGGGCATTGTGGACATACTTAACTACATACAGCGTACAGAGATTGTGTGCTTTGGGTACGATCCAGGCATAAGTTGGACATACTGGATGTAAAAACACATACAATGATTGTACTTCTGCAGTGATTATCTCTAACTTCCGCGACCACCCATGTTCTCCAATAGCATGGTGTAACAGGGACAAACCCACAACTAAGCATGACTGTGTGAAAGGGGCTTAAATGATGATTGACTTTCAAAGTTTGAATAAACTGACTTTAAATCTTACAGTTTGCTTACAAATTCATAGTTACAAAATCAATTTCTTTATAATGTCCATAGCATTGTTTCCAAAAACATAACATTTATTTATTTCTCACCAATGTCTTGAATTTATGACAGGATAATTTAACCACTCCATAAAGTTTCCCCAGCATATTCGAAAAACTTTAAATGGGGGGTCAAGACCCTGGGGTGTCAATACATGTATGAAAATGATTCCTCATGCTCCCTGAACCACCCTTTGACTATTTAAAACCCAATTTTATATCTGTTCCATCAGGAAAGAAAAAGTCCAATGATGTGATAACCTGCTCATTCAGGTTATCAGCTGACTTCAAACTAGAGCAACAATGCCATAGAGATTATGCACTGAGTTTAAGGCTAAAGGCTCTCCAAGAAAGTATTAGAGCATGCAACTTTTTTTTTGGCCAGCCAGTGTATATTACATTTGCGAAATCATTTAATCCTACTAGAGTTGTGGGGAGGCTGGAGCCTATCTCAGGCAACTCTGTGTGAAGGCGGCGTACACCCTGAACAGCTCGGTAGTGCATCACAGGGCCAACGTACACACACACACGGCCAACCGTTCACACTCACACCTAGGGGAATTAGCCTAATTTGCATGTTTTTTGAATGTGAGAGTAAACCGCAGTACCCACACAAAACCCATGAGCATTGCAGGGCAGAAACACACTGACAGCAATGTAGCCTAATCTTTATGAAAGTCAGCAATGGTTCTTTTACATGCCTCTCACCATAAACAGTGAGAGACAAGGCTGGCCTTTGATAACCCAGTTAGCTGCACCAGGGGGACAGCAGTGACAGCCCAGTGACAGTGGGGCTTGTACCCCCAACCTTGGGATCAGTAATCCAGCACCCTGCCACCAGGCCACCACTGCCTGCTGTGTTAATATATTGCAACCAATTTTTCCCAAGTTTTATTATTTGTTAATGATCAGTACAGGTGCAGCAAAGAAGAAATCATTTCTATTCAGCGTTTCTCACTTTCTGCCTCCATTCAGAAAGTGAGAAACGCCGAAAAGAAATGGAGACGAAGAAAATGGAGATGGGCCGACATGGAGGTGAAACTCAATCCTGAAAAACATGATCAGAACTTACTGTTTTGAGAATGAGAAATGCTGGGATAAAGGGATTCCACTGCTGCTGTTCGCTGCCAGAGAATCGGTGCAAGAATCATTGGGATTCAGCCGATATGAGTTGGTGTTTGGTCACACGGCTTGAGGCCCGTTAAAGCTCCTAAAAGAGAGATGGCTACAAGAGCCCACTGGGGATGTCAGCCTACTAGATTATGTGTCAAAGTTTAAAGAGAAGCTACATCACGCCTGTGAACTGGCCCAAGAGAATCTGAAAAATGCTCAACAAAAAGATGAAGCAGCTGTTCAACCGTCAAGCCGAAGACCACAGTTTCAACCGAGGAGACAGATCTTCTGGCCAATCTTCTATTAGAATTCAAGGCATTATTCCCTGATGGGACAGGGGCAGTGGTGGCCTGGTGGTAGGGTGCTGGATTACTGATCCCAAGGTTGGAGGTTCAAGCCCCACTATCAGCGGGTTGTCACTGCTGTCCCCCCAGTGCAGCTAACTGGGTTATCAAATGCCAGCCAT
>JBCNYH010000022.1:25993537-26009053 GCA_039654325.1 Tandanus tandanus | reverse complement strand
TTTCTATATATATATATATATATATATATATATATATATCTTTCTCTGTCGCTCTCTCTCTCTCTCTCTCTCTCTCTATATATATATATGTATTTATATATGTATGTCTGTGTGTCTATCTGTCTTTCTCTTTATCTCTCTTTCTCTTCTCTATCTCTCTATATATATATCTCTTGCGCTTTCTCTTTGTCTCTCTATATATCTTTGTCTTTCTCTCTCTCTCTCTCTCTCTCTCTATATATATATATATATATATATCTTTGTCTATCTCTTTCTCTGTCTTTCTATCTCTCTCTTTCTCTGTCTATCGCTATCTTTCTATCTCACTATTTATCTGTTGGTCTATCTAAAAGACTAAATTTCAGTTATCTGTCTACCTATATCTGTCTATCTGTCTATCTAAAGAGTAAGGTTCAGTTATCACTTTCTCTCTCTCTCTCTCTCTCTCTCTCTCTCTCTCTCTACTGATGTAAAATTTTGGTGAGATGTTTCTCTGAGGTATACACTGATCAGCCATAACATGCAATTCCACAGTGACAGACATTTGTATGGTGTCTGAGCAATTTCAACCAGTCTCTCAACTTGTAGTGTCTTGAGGTATTTAGGCAGGGAAGAAAAGATATCCAATGAGGTTTCTGTGTTTTTTTAAAATAAAAATATGAGTGTGACGGATGTTACAAGAAAAAGACGCATAGAAATTTCGTTAAACTTTATTTCAAAATTCTCTAAAAACTATTGTGAACTTGAGGTATATAAGGCTATATGGGTCATTCTGTGTCAACTCACCCAAGGTGGTTGCTTGACCATCTCAGAATCTCTTGAAATGTTTTTCTTGGAGTTGCCATGATGGCCCAATGACGTCATAGTCTCTCTCTGTGACCTCATCAGGACGTCATGACAAAGTCAAGAAAACACAGATTTTTAACTTGGTTCATTATCAGCGCGTCATCTAGTGACAGCATATTTAATACACCCCCTTGATACATATACATATAATTGATGTGAGTGTAAACATTTTTTAGTGAGTCGATCTTGTTCAGGCCAACCTTAAAAATATTTCTGTTTAGGGTAACCCAGCCTACTGGCAGAAAATTCTCCCAGAACCTCTGCTGTGACAATTCTTTTGCTCATGGTTGGGGAAATGTCAAATTTGTAAGAATGTTTGTCAAACTACATCACAAAAATGTCTTCAGAGTATCAAACTAAAGTAATTTAATGTTATTTTGTACAAATTATCTTTTTATGCCATTATTTAGCAATTTTTTGTCAAACCTAATTTATTATATGCAAAATAAAAGGTAAAAACATAAATATAAAAATAAAAAAATACCTGCCAACTCAGAAACTTTTATTGTTGTTATAATTTTTTTACACTGGCCCCGTACTCCAACAATGAATGGACGCATATGTAGGGTCAGGAGCAGAATAACTAGCATGAAGGCATTATGAAAGGATATTGAAACTTGACAAGTAGATTATACTTCCATCTTTTACTACACTAAATTTCATCAACCTACCCATGATTCAAGATGTCTATCTGGCCATTTGAAAAAAAAAAAAAAAAAAAAAATATATATATATATATATATATATATATTTTTTTTTTTACTTGTTAACTTTGATTGGCCATAACTCCCATTTATACCCCAGAACTACCAGCTTTTTAAGCATTGATAATGTAATTTAGATATTCTTACAATAAAATTGATCAAATAGATCCTATGTATTAGAGATGTATTCTTCCTAATTTTTTGAAAATCCACTTTTTTTGGGTTTTTGAACAAATCCTGAAGTTGAGAGGTCTTAAGCAAAAAACTGAGGCTTGTTTGCCAGCATTTGCTGCATTCTGTCCATTCACCAGAAACATCTGAACGTCTGCGGAAAATTTGAAGACACTAGGACATATATTTCCAGAGATATAGACATCTGAAATGCCTTATACATCCCACTCAATGTTCATCATCAATAATCAATGTTATTCACTTCAGCTGTTAGTGCACATAATGTTTTTAATGTTATGGCTGATCGGTGTATGTTTCTGTAACAATATTCATTATGAACTCTTGTAATACTCCCAGATAGCAGCAGAGGTGGTAGCATACAAAGTTAAACTACCTCAAAGCTTTTTTACACAACAGTCCTGAACAGTCCTGGTATACTGCTGTTCACAGAATCCACAATTCACAGTAAATCTCTAGCAATCTGTATATTTCCAGCTGTGTCTGAAACTGCTGTCATAATTGTTTTTGATGACCTGCATAATATGTACCACTCTTTTTTTAATTTAGTTTAATCAAA
Source organism: Tandanus tandanus (assembly GCA_039654325.1). Taxonomy (NCBI): domain Eukaryota; kingdom Metazoa; phylum Chordata; class Actinopteri; order Siluriformes; family Plotosidae; genus Tandanus; species Tandanus tandanus. The sequence continues at coordinate 26,006,755 of JBCNYH010000022.1, read as the reverse complement.
GTACCAAAAAACCTGAAGTGTTTTAGGTACGACTAAAAAATCTTGTCCTGCTTTAGTAATTGTCTCCTCTTCCTATTTGCTGAAATGTTGAGAATGTTGCGTAGAAAAACAGGTGTTTATTTTGGAACTGAAGGTCCGGGAACAAGAGCGCTACATCGCGCTGCAGGTACGGCGTGAAGTGCAGGAGAGGAGAGAGCGAGAGCTGCAGAGCCTTGCTGCAGCACTCCAGGATGAATGGCAAAAGCAGAGAGAAGAGAGAATAGGAACCCTGGAGAAACTCTACAAGGAAAACCTCCGAGATGTGGGTCAGGGTCACCGCAATGCCAAACAAAACGTGAGTGGAAAGAGATTAAAATCAGTTCCTTCCAATGGATGGAAATGTGCTTTACACAAAGTGGAGTTACTGTTAGCACCCTGAAGTTGATTATTTTTAAATGTAAACATCAATGTGTGTGTACAGGAACCAGATTGGGAAGCTCTGGCTCTAAAAAAAGAGCAGAATGACTCTCGAGCAGAAGAGAGACATCAGACCGCTCTCCGAAACCTGATCACGCAAAGACAGGCTGAAACGGCACAAAGGAATCGGTGCTGTATTTCACTATACACTAGGCTCTGGAACATTTCTTGGGATAATTATTCACTTATTCATGTCACCAAGCTGTTTTTTCCCCTAAATTGACACACTGATTATGGTGGAGATCAGCAGTTTTTTTTCCTCCTGTGGATGACAGTTAAGACAGAAGCCCCCTTTAATTTGTGTCCTGTGTGTTGAATAAAGATCTGTTAATAGGTGCTGTTCTGCATTGTTGTCACACAGACACATCGAAGCACGGAAGAAAGCGCTGATGGTGGAGAAGGAAAGGGCAGCAAAAATCTCCAGTCTTCCTCACTCCGCCCCTGATCCAATAGAGGTACAGCCTGAACAATTCTCTTTTTCTGATCAACAAATTCTAGATGAATATCGCTGAGAATCATCATCATCATCATCATCATCATTTCATTAAAGCATACCTGTGGTGAATTAGTGTTGTTAGCTATTTAAAACGATCATGTATAACATCAGTGGATCCTTCCGGCAACATCAGTCCATGCCCGTTTTCAATGTGCGCGCAAGTGTTACAACTCTAGACATGCTCAGAGACATGTTGCCTTTCTGATTGGCTGCTATTGCCTGGTAGTGACGCGTTGGACTGGCTGGGGGTGACCCGTGTAGCATAACACATTATCAGCCAGTGCTGAGCTGCACAAGCAACAAGCGCAGAAATCGTGGAAAACATTTCATTTTGTCTCTAAACCAACTGACGACAGGAAAGCCGAGTTGGCAATACGTTAGCTGCATAAGCCTTCACGCACATGTCTGGCAGCTTTCTCATCCTTAGAGTCACTAGATTGCAAGTTTCACTGTCTCCACAACCGTCAACCCTGCCCAATGCGTTGAAATCACTTTGCGGGAAAAATGACTGCTAAGCTGCTAACCCCCGTAGTTTAGCACACTGCTAGTAATCCACGGGATAAAATCACGAAGTTTTGTGCTTTTTATGGTTGATTATGTTAAAATAAGTGTCAGTATCACGTAAACGTATTACATACCCACAAATTATGCTGTAAGGGTAACCAGTACCGGTCTTCTTTAACCACAGGGTGTTATGGTGCTCTTACAGCATAGTTGGCTGGAATAAAATTCCAAGAGGAGTGCAATTATTGGAAAACAATCAGCAATACCATAATGTCATGTGACTTGACACAAAGCAGAATGACTGCTATTTTTTTTATTAATTACTACCCGGAAATTGACATCACATCCTGCAGGGTTTTCATATGACAACAGTTATTTTTTAATGATACGTAAATAGAAACAACATGGTTAAAAATAGTTAGAGCGCCATCTTGTTGCCAGTATTCTTAGAAATATCAATACATATATTGTACATCTTTGGAGAAAGTTACTACATGCTTAGCCTACGAAAGCTAGTATAACCCCTTCAGCAGAAATAGTTTCTTGTAGACACCTTAACATAAAATGCAAAGACTCTGACATCAGCTTGCTGAAATATTTTGGTGGTGGTGAAGGCTCTGGGTTATTGATTAAAAGGCCCAGTACCACCAACCCGGCACTGTTGGGTTCTTGAGCAAGAACGTTAAACATACCAGTATTGGTCATGCTTACAACAATAATTGTGCTTTATGTACTACTTATAAGCTTTAGAGATGCACATTCATTCTAAGTATCATAAATAGCATTATATTGGTCAAATTTATTCCGTGAATCACCCTCAGAGTAAAACAAATGGGAAACATTTTTGATTCCGGGTTATCAGGCGCACATAAGCAAGTAGTGTTCCACTGAAAAGACTGAAAGAAGCATGCTATGGCTAGCAATTACCTGTTTGACAGAGAGGGAGGGGGCATGTGAGGATAGTGAGTCACCACATTCTAGTGATTCGGAGGAGCCCTCTGACGGAAAGCTGACAACAGCTAAGTCCCCAGTCAAATAAATCAAGAAACTCAGTCTTTTAAAACTTATTCAAAATGCTAGCATATACTATGCAGAAACACAAGAAAAGCAAAAAAAAATCAAGATTTTTATAGTTTATTTTTACATATTTAACCTATCGCAGACTCAGGCGTGTGCAGCTCTGTGCGCTCTGCTCCAATTAAAAGTACATCAGAGATAAAGGAGCGTTTTTAGGTTAAGTAGGCTCTGAACTGCTCAGAAAAAGAAATACTAAATAGAGATTTTTATGGTTTATTTTTACGTATTTAATCCATGACCGGCTCAGGCATGTACAGCTCTGAATGCTCTGTGAGTATAAGCATAGGCATGTAGGCTATATGTGACCCACCACAAAAAAAGAGTCTTAATACATCAATCTGACTTAAACTAAGCTTTAAAATTGGACAAAATTTGATGAAGATATGACTAAAAATGTATCTCAAGTTCAATGAATTTACTCACAAGCTGTTTCAAGAAAAAAAATGCCTGTAGTCTTGCTCTGATGTTGGTTATGGGCAGCAAAGGCTTTTTCCTACCATGCTTCCCATGCAGGTCATATTTGTTCAATTTCATTCTGCCAATTATGCAGTAGTAATAGACATACACACTTTCACACTAACAGTTGTAACTGTTGACAGTTGAGTAACCTACAGACCCTGTGATGATATTTTGATTTTTTTTGGTGACTTCATTTCGGATCAAATAATCTGCTCTGGGGCTGAATTTGCTGGGATGGCCAGTCCTGGACAAAATGGAAGTTGTTTGAAATCTATCAGTTTATAGAATATTTATTTGAGATCTTGATGATATTGATCTTGATGACACCACACACTTTTAATAGTAAAGTGAACGCCAGACCTTGATGTTACGTTTTAATAAGACAGGCTCCACCTGGAGGAGGTTGTAATCAGTGGCACCTAATCTGGAACACCTGATTGAATTTTATTTAAATGTATTTCTTTTTCTTTTAATCAGAGTACTGTGATTCAAACTCCGCTACAAACCAAGATGTTCGGCATGGAACATTATTCCATCACACACTACCACATCCCAGAGACAGCAGTGGACAGAGAAACAGATACAGTGCAGGTACACACATGTGCTTGTGCTTTTGTAGTTGTGATGAGTAACTGACAAAAATCCTTTTCTGCAGAAAACATTGGCTGAGAGGTATGTGAGTATCGGTATGCCAGTATTATTAGCTGATATGAGCAAATTCCAGATAAATCTGTATCAGCATTTTTAACAACCCATAAATGATATTTAAAAATGAAATAAAGAGACAGAAGATAGATGCCTCAAGTGTTGAGCAGATTAGCCCACTATGTTTTTATTTAGTTTCTCTTTGTTGTTCATGTGGCAGGTCCACTCACACTATTGCTAATAGGTAATAATAATTAGTAAATTACCATTATTAGCTTGTTTATAATGGATCTTATATTTTATGAACTTTTTTTGTATTTTTATACAGTTGACAAAATTTCTAATATATTTTCTTGTACTTTTCTTGTATTGTTTATGATAAAATATAAGTTAAAAAACTTTTAAACGGCATGTCATGTTATTTTGGTGGGGACTCTTAAATAAGTACATGTAGCAAATGCTAGTGACAAATTTTGTGTTTTTGGCAAAAAAAAAAAAAGAAATATAAAACTTAGATTTAAAAATTCTCAAACATTGAAATCACTTTTGTCATAAAAAACCTCTATGTGCTGTGCTCTAGTATAATTAATAATTATTATTTTCTGTCATAATTTCGCAGTAAAAAAGTATGGCACTAAAATCACAAATTATCACCCGAACTCTTCAGGCTTTATATAATTTATCAGATTTTTTTAATCATCACACGGTTGATGGTTCATATCTCTGCAGCCGGATGCTCAGGAGGCAGCAGCATTGGAGGCTCGGCGTTTGGAGCAGCTGGAGAAAGATGAAGCCCGTGATAGACAGGAACAGCTTGAGAGGGCACGACTTCGAGGGGACCATGCTCTTCATAAGGAAAAAAACATACAGGTAATCCAAGTAAAGTGTGCCCATCTGTGAACAGACACAGATAGATATGATTTCTAATGTAAAACAAGGTTATTGTAATTAAACATTTTTAAATGTGTTTGTGGGGAAGAACAATGCGAGATTGCTGTGCGAATTGGAGCGGCTGCAGCAGGCTGAGCTTCAGCGGCGCAGGCACATGGTGAGCAGCATGCCAGCACAAATCATAAAACCTCTCTACAGACAGGATGATCTGAAAGCCAAGCAGCAGAGAGACCTGGAAAACGCCTTTCAGGACTTGTACACTGAAGATAAAGGTAGACCATATGTACATATAATGTACATGTATGTAAACACGTGTATACACACACACACACACACACACACACACATATATATATATGTATGTATTTATGTATGTATGTATGTTTGTGTGTGTGTATGTATGCATGTGTGCATATATATGTGTATATATAATAAACAGTACTAAATGCATTATTATTTATATTATTTGAGGTACGTACATACAGCACAAAATAAATTAAGGCAAAGTGTAGATAGTAAATACTTTTCATTTGTAAACAAAATCTCAGATGATTTGTCTCACTGATGGTTTTCTAGAGATCAGAGATGGCGTGGTCCTTCCATTGGTGTCTGAGCCTCTACCTCCTCCTGTTCCGTCTGCTAAAACTGACAGTAGTCATGAATGTGACCTGGACCTGGATGTGACACTTGAACCCAAGGAGATGCCATGTGAAGAACAGAAAGACGCACGAGTTGAGCCTGTTGCTTCTCAAAGCCAGTCTATGAGTAAGGAAATAACATGTTTAGGTTTTTTTTGTTCATACACAATAAATTGTTTATATAGGGTTTGTTTTTAGGGTCTGCTGAGGGTACAGGTAGGATGGCTCTTAGGAGGCTGCTGGATCGTATAAGGACTCAAAGGGATCAGTGGAGCAGGGGGGAGTATGCAGAAGGGCAAGGACAGGTCAGACTGGAGAGGACCAGCGAGGAACATGGAACACCGAGAATGGAATGGCAGCAGGCTTCTAGTCTGGAAGAAGGCACAGTTGATACATCACTGCCAGAGAATAGTAAGTGTGCTTGTTTTATTTTGCTTGTATCTCTGTTTTTAGCTTTGAAGAGTTAAGCCTTATTTACCCAGCAAGTGAGAAAGAGGCATACAGTTTACAATTTACACTGCCTTGGTTTCTGTAGCGTAAATCCAGAATGCAACAGCAGGTTTGTGCCGAACTAAAAACTTGTAGTGACTGAAAGAAATGAGTTTAAAAGTCTCAGTAACTCTGTATATGTTGTTTTTGGGTTAGGTTCTAATGCACATAGTCTGCACATCGTGTTTAGTTGCAGGATTATTTTAGAGTGGCTCATTTTTTTCATGGCCGTTTATGTATATGAAACTAATATTGAGTGAGAAGTTCACATGTTTAGCATGGCTGTCATGGTGATTGCTAACTTTGCTAGCACTAACTGCGCCTGCAAACTGGAGCCTGTCAGCTCATTGCATTTACACATTACATTGGCTCCATAACCGTTGTATTTGAAGTCATTTTGTATTATTTGAATGCTGCCGTGGGCTTTTGAAAAGGGGAAGTAATATTTAGGTCAGGTAAAGGTTATATTTAATCCCTTATATACAAAACACTTGTGCTGCTCTTGAACAAAGCTTTCAGGGTTTAAAGGGAAGATATTATAAGATATTAGATATAAATATAAATGTTATTGAATTTTATTTTTTAAATGTTATAAATTACCCATAAATGTTATTGTTGAATAGCAGTGTTAGACGGTAGAGTGTCAGATAATGAGGTGAATGCATGTTTAAGTTTTCCCTATGGGCTATTTTGAGCTGGCTGTTAGCGCAAGGTTTTTTTTGTTTGTTTGTTTTTTTGGCACAATGTTGCATCATGGCGTATTGGCTGAGTCAGAGGTATCTCTGCTGATCCTGACCTGGCTCCCAGTGCACTGAGCATGGAGCTTTCAGGTGACCAGTCAGAGCAGATAAGGCTTAGAGAGAGGGAAGTCTATAAATGGGAGGAGGAAGCCAAACAGGCTGTCTTGCATGCACACTCAAAATCAGTGTTTCTGGGGGAAGTGGGGATGCACCTTGCTGAAGAACTGTGGAGGTTTTTGGATTAGGAATCGTACTTTTGTGTTCCAGTGGTGTCCAAAATTAAAAATATGTCTGAAATGGGTGAAATATCTAACCTTTAAAGCTCTTGAGCTATGGCTTGTTTCTTTTACATGTAAAACCCTGTATGGTTCAAAGTTTAAACACTGTAACAAAAAAAAGCAAAAAAAAAAAAATGTAATTTGGAATTGGGATATTCATTAAATCACAGTACTTACAGAATCACAATACAAATTTAATTACTTGATAATATCCCTGGTGTTTCCCCTCTCTGTAGAAAAGTTACCAGACAAGATTGTTAAGACCTTTAATGCCATAATATCTGATCATGTCTAATGTTGGATGCAGCTTAATTTATTGTTACCTTTCATTGGGAAAGTTAGCCTTAAATTTTAGCTAAAATGTCTCAAATTAGGCCATTTCATCCCAAGTGTGTGTTGAAGAACAAAGTGTCAACCATATTGCTACAGTTGTAGATAATGTGCCTATGTAAAACTCATTAGTAGACAAATAGACATAAAGCATAAAAATATGCTCGCATCCTACTTTTTGATAAAAATTGCTGCTTTGATTACAATGGAATTCTGTCTAAAGTGAAAAATGGGGGTCAGATTAAAAAATGCCTCAGAAAAGTGCTTGGTGTAAATTGGCCTTTAGGGAACCGAGCTTGTTTTTTCTGTCCTTTTCTCAGATTCGAAAGTGGATGAAGACTCCATTGTTGCTGGACCCGTGCAGCATCCAGACAAGAGGATCACAGAAGAAGAGAGGAGAGTGAGTGATAGCAGGGTGAAATATGTTTGGTTTAGAAGTTTGGTTGTAGCTGGACAATGCACCAATCAGGGATGAGTAATGCATTACATTGTTGTTTCTTTTCCAGGAAGAGGAGCTGAAGAAGCAGCAGCAAGAGGAGCAGTGTGTTCTGTTACAAGAGCTGCAGGAGAAACAGAGGAGTCTGGAGCTTCAGCTAGAGGAGGCACAACAGTGGAGGCAGAGGATACAGGAAGCTTTACAAGTGCATTCGGGGAGATGTAGTTTACAGGAAACCTCAACATCACCATCACCAGCACCACCACCAGCACAGGAAAGAGGTTCACCTGAGGTGGGATGTTTAATAACAGTGTTGACTGTCCGCTGAGATTGGTGCATTTATTATTAGAAAATGATTGCATTGTAAATTTAATTGGAAAACTTTGGCTCATGTCTGCCCAGGTGACCGTGCTTGCCCCAACGTCAGACAGCATGCACATACAGAGACTCCAGCAGTATCAGCAAAGACTTCTGAAGCAGAACCGGTGTGTCTGTCTGTGTGTGTGTGTCTGTGTGTGTGTGTCTGTGTGTGTGTTGCCAGTACCGCTTCTCTTTCTTTAGTTAAGTTAGTTTAACTAAGGTTATTTTCTTTCTGCAGACGTTTATATAGTTTGTGAAAAAGCCATAGCATTTGTCATTTGCCATGACCTCAAACATTCCTATCTGATTAAATATTGTACAGACAATTTTTTTCTTTTTGTTGTCTTTGTCATTTGTCATGCATTTGTCATGTCTAACAGGCATTTGTCATGTCTAAGTATTTTTATGGTAGCATGAAGGGGAAATTGTGTTCCATTTACATCAGAAATCAGAGCTGGAAATGACATCACTCCCAAGTTGACTGTGTTCTTGTAAACAAGTCTCAAAACTAATATTAGCAAATTTTATAGCTGTTGTTAGCAATATCACTTGATCCTGCGTTATTCATTAGATGTGCATTTAACCACTGTAGCAACATGGCAACTTGATAGAAGTTGTGCAGTACTGTGTGCACAACTGATTTAATAAGACAGAAGGGATAATCAGTAAATAAATATGATATGTATGTGGGTGTAGGTGCTAAATGATAGCGTTGTACTTGTGACGGATATATTAGAAGTTGTTTGAATTTGTGTTTTAGACTTCACAAGAAGACTATTGATGATGCTTGTCGGAGTCTTGAGAAATACAAGCAAACGCTGAAGATGCGCTATGCTCCTGTTACCATGACGGCAGCACAAACCCCACCAGGATCTTTAGACAATGAGGAAATCATTTGCACTTTTCCTACTTTGCCTCATAGGACCTTCACACACCCTTTAAACACTGACTCGGGATGCCCCATCTCTCGTGAGTCACAAGCAGTGAATATGAAGCAAAGCCACAGCAATGTAGTCCTCGAAGACCCATCAATACTCAATCCACCTCCTCTACCCAATCCCAGCCCTGAAACCACACACTCAGACACCCACGTAACAGCACAACCTTCTGACTCAGTGTATGATGATGGCTTGGCTGTAAATCCACAACCAGCAGCCGGCTTCTTATTAGACAAGAGGCCTTCGGATGGTACTTCAGAGCTTCAGGAAGTTCCTCTTCTCCCCCCTGCAGTGTTTTTGGAATATATACGAAACAAACGTTCTCAGGCACCACCCACACACCATGCTCCGATCTCTGAGCAGGTTGTAAAGGATTCTAGTGTTGTCCTGCAGGAAGAAGTGGGGAAATGTGATCTGTGTTTGGACACAGAAATGGAGAAAAATCAGAAGGTCCGAGATCAGATACGAAAACAAAGAGATGCCCTGCATACATTACTCAGAGCGCAGGATGCAAAGGTAAAATAAGTTGAAATATGGTCTATCTTGTGTTAAAGGGTACTATGTGCCAGAAATATTATTGTTTGATTTTGTTTTAGGAGCAGGCAAGCTCACTGGGAATGTGTGACAGTGCTGTCATGGACACTCCTGTGAAAGCTTATGAGAAGAGCAATGACCCTCTCCTGGTCTCTACAACACAGAGACAGAGCCATTCTCAAAGCCAACAACCTTCAGTATTTGGGCCCAGTGGTGAGACGCTATGCCATTTGTTTAAATTATAAGTCCGGTATTTTTTAACCTGGGCTCTATTTTCCCATCTATTTCATACCAAATTATACTAGGCACATTAACAGTTGAAATTGATCCAGTATTGCATTAGAAGCTTTAAACCAACAACCACAAAACAGCTATATACCATGTTAAAATACAGAATACACTTGTTTTGGGCACTGATCTCAAAAAGTGTCTGACAAGGTGGAAAGGATCCCTATAGCGATAGACCTTTTGCTGTTTATTGTAATAACTGTAAAGGAGCTTAAGAAAAGAAGTTGTCTATTCATAAATGAGCACCAACAGTTCCTCTGTTACTTTGGAAATAGTTTCTTCTTCTTCACACATTTTTTTGTGACTTCACCTTTTGTAAACATCAGAAATCGTCTCCTTGTGTGATAATCAACTACATGCACTCAGTGGGGAGCTGCATCACTGACTGGAAGAAGAGAAAGGTAAGAATGAGTGTAGACACTTAGAATAACATTACTGTATTAGGCTTCAGAATAAAAACAAATTGTTTACTTTGGGTGTGTTATTTGCCCCATAGGGTTATAACATATAGTCTTTTTGTGGTTGCTGGTTATAGAATTCTAACTCAATACTGGACCGATAGTCAAGTCAAAACTGAAATTAAACATGTAAATAGGGACCAGGTCACAAAAATTCTGACATATTTCTTTAACAGCATGCTTTTATTTATCAGTACTTCCACACATGGTTTATTATGTCCACATATCACTAAACAGTTACTGTTAATTGTTCAGCTTCCTTGGCCTTATTCAATATGTGATATACCATAGCACAGGTCTCGGGGTACCCACTGTATTACACATTTCAGTGCTTGTTCTTCTCCAACAGTCCCACTTCAACTTAGGAAGGGTAGATAATTGGCTGATTGTTTTTTTTAATTGTTTTTATGTTTATTGTACACCGGGAATCAGCAGAACATCCTTTGTGCGAGACAACACGTGGTGTACGAGTGAATCCGCCGGTTTCTTGCCCGCCACGGACACTCCAAATCCTCCTGCATGACTTTGAGCAGCACAAACTCAGCACGATTGAGGAAGTGGACACTCCTGTTAATGTTACTATGGATACAGGTACACACACACACACACACACACACACACACACACACACACACACACACACACAAGGCAGTGGTGGTTTAGTGGTTAAGGCAATGGGTTACTTATCTGCAGGTCATCGGTTCAGTCCGCATTATCACTACTGTTGGGCTCTTGAGCAAGGCCCTTAACCCTCAATTGCTCGGTGGTATAAAAAAATTATAATTGTAAGTCGCTCTGGATAAGAGCGTCTGCCAAATGCTGTAAATGTACACATGCACACACAGACGCTTTGATGAAGTGCCGTGACCGTTGTCATGTTTAAAAAATGTTACAATAAACCATAAAAATCTAAATTTACTTTGCTTTTCTTATGTAAATAATAATTGTAGTATAATTACTTGTTATTTATACATTATCGGATTTATTTCAGCTGCTGAGCCATGCATGGAGAGCTCATTGGCAGATTACTCAAACTCCTGCAGTCTTGCTTTGACTACGCCCACCGTGGGCTCACGGAGCACTCATGGGTCTAGTTTAGGCTCAGACACCATGAAGTCAGAGGACAGCACACGCAGACCCAGCAAACTCTCATGGAGAGAGATGTTACAGCTGGAATCAGCAGGTAAAGATCCAGGCAACTGAACTTGTACCAGCAACCATAAGTCGATTATACAATAGATAAGGCGATTACACAAGAAGACGTGTTGTGAGGTGTGTGTGTGTGTGTGTGTATGTATGTATGTATGTATGTATGCATGCATATATATATGTATAAAGAGTACCAGTATTGGTCATCCTTACGGCAAAACTTGTGCATATGTAATATGTTTAAGCGATACAGACGCTTATTTTAACATAAATGACCATAAAAAGCACAAAACTAGTAATTTTTCTAGGGGGGCTGAACTGCGGGGGTTAGCAGTTGTTTTTCATGGAAGTGATGTCAACACGTGGGGCGGGTTGACGTCTCTTGTGGAGACAGTGAGATGTTACATTCTAGTGACTCTGACGACAAGATGTTACATTCTAGTGACTCTGCTAGCAGAGATGTGTGTGACGGTAAATCCAAAATGGCTTATGCAGCTAACGTTTTGCCAACTCGCCTTTCCTGTCGTCAGTTGTTTTAGGAACAAAAAGGAATATTTTCTGTGCTCTTTGTGCATGTTGTTTGTGCAGCTCAGCACTGGCCGATAATGTGTTATGCTACATGGGTCAGTGATGTAGCCCAGCCAATCCAACGAGTTCGCGTCACTACCAGGCTGGAACAGCCAGTCAGAAAGGCACCATGTCTCTGAACATGCCTAGAGTCATACTACTTGCACACACTTGGAAAACAGGCAAGGACTGATGTTGCTGGAAATAACCGCTGATGTTATGCATGATCGTTTTAAATAGCTAGTAACACTAATTCACCACAGGAACCCTTTAAGCTTGGTAGCTAGAGAAAGATGCCATTTCTTTACGCAGTTGCTGAAGTCAATATGGATATTGGGATATTAATTCTATTTCCTTTTGGAAAAGCTTTCTGCTATTTGTCTGTCTTAATGTAATATGATGCTAGGTAGCAGGAAACATTGTACCTAATGATACTTTAGCCAAGTCACTCCATTACTTTTATTAAGTGTATGTGGCATATTAAATGTTCTCATTAGACTAATACTACTGAATGCATTTTTACAGTAACAATATTTATCATGATATATTATACAATGAAAATCATTTTCATAGACAAATGAGCATGAAATTCTGTGTGTGTTATAACAGAACTAATAAGCTACACTGCCCGGCCAAAAATAAAAGTCGCACATACATATATGTTGTTGTTCCGCCTTTAGCCTTGCTTCCAGCATGTAATCGTCATGCCATTGTTTCCACATACTTAAGAAACAACATTTATTTTCATGAAGTGTTGCGTTAATTTCTCACTGATGTCTTGAATTGATGAGGAAAAAAATCGAACCACTCCATTAAGTCTTCTTCAGCACATCCTGAAAACTTTAATTAGGGTTAAGGTCAGGGCTCTGGGGTGCCAATATATATGTGAAATGATTCCTCATGCTCCCTGAACCACTCTTTCATTATTTGAGTCCCCATTTTATATCCGTGCCATCAGGCAAGAAAAAGTCCATTGGTGTGATAACCTGCTATTTCAGTACATTCAGGACATCAGCTGACTTAGTTTTATTGCCATATTAATGTTGCTGAGCCTCGACCTGACCACCTGGAGCAACAGTGCATGGAGATTACATGCTGTGATCAAGGCGAAATGCACTCCATGAAAATATTAGTGTGCAACTTTTTTTGGCTGGGCAGTGTAGTTCTATGTATCATACTACATTATACAGACTCTTCATTGATATATTCATACAGTAAAAATTCTGCAGCTATCTGTTCATTCCAAAGTTGCTATTCCTACTAAATCACAAAATCTATATAATATGATATTCAATTGGGGAGGCACGGTGGCGTAGTGGTTGGGTGTGCTTGCTTGGGTTGCCTCTGGGTTCTCTCTGGTTTCTTCCCACAGTCCAAAGACATGCACATTAGGCTACTTGGCTGTTCCAAATTGCCCCTAGGGGTGTGTGTGTGTGTGTGTGTGTGTGTGTGTGTGTGTGTGTGTGTGTGTGTGTGTGTGTGTGT
>JBCNYH010000022.1:25976186-25993437 GCA_039654325.1 Tandanus tandanus | reverse complement strand
GAGTAGAACCGCTGCTCCTCCGCATTGAGAGGAGCCAGTTGAGGTGGCTCGGGCATCTGATTAGAATGCCTCCTGAAAGCCTCCCTGGTGTGGTGTTTCGGGCATGTTCAATCAGGATGAGACCCCGGGGTTGACTCAGAGCACACTGGAGGTACTGTCTCTCGGGTGGTTTGCGAACGCCTCAGTGTCCCCCCGGAAGAGCTGGAGGAAGTAGCTGGGTAGAGGGACGTCTCACTGCTTACGCTGCTGCCCCTGCGACCCGACCCCGGAACAAGCGGATGAAGATTAAGAGAGACGAAGATTTATTGATATATCGCCCAGCCCTTTTCTCACAGAAATATGATAGGAGCTCTATCTAATACCTAGATAATGTCAAAGCTACCTCATGCTTTTTACCAATAATGAAGGAAAATGAGACAAGCTCTAATGAGCCTGTAATAGCAATTTGCATAAGTAAAGTGATCTGGTATTTAATAAAAGTAAGAATTAAAATTTTAAATTGAAATGATTCTTTTTGTAAATGGAAGTGTCAAAATACTAATATACTTTTTTTTTAAATTGACTATCTTCAGACAAATCTAATAACCCTGACTTTTTTATTTAAAAAAAAAATGAAATTAAGTTTCGTTCCTGCAAATTTGGGTTGTACCATTTAACCTTGATTCTGATTTCATTGGACAGGCTCAGCCTCTACAGAGAAACAGCAGGAAGAGGAGGTGAGTATGTAATCCAGCTACACTATCTCTATATACTAGCTCTCTAAATTTACCTTTCGGCTACTCTGATGGCTCTCTCAGACTGACCTGGTTACTTTATATGGCTAATTGATAAATGTTTTGAAATACTGTTTGAAAATGAATGTGTTGAGGGAACATTTTGAAAATAATAATGTACATCTTTGGGCCGAATTCACAGTTTTATGGCCATAACTATGTTAGGGTGTTTATTTTTTTTATAGAATTATTATATTCTGTTATAGTGTGTGTGTGTGTGTGTGTGTGTGTGTGTGTGTGTGTGTGTGTGTGTGTGTGTGTGTGTGTGTTTAACTGGAGATGGTCTTACCACATGATGGAGCCTCTGGTGTACCAGACGTCCTCTCTTCCACCACAATCTCAACAGGCAGTTACTTTTCAAGTGAACATGATACCAACTTAAACATAACAGGTATGTTGGTATGTTTGTGTCCTTAGTCATTTTAAAAATACATACCTCAAAAACATGCCTGTGCCTTATTGTCATGTGATCACAGTAGAAATATCTGTTGCTGTGAGATTACAGAGTTAGTTATGGTTCATACAGAGTATAAATGCATAAAAATACGTAAAAAAGCACTGAAAAAGCAGCAATTTGTATTTGTTAATTAAAAAAAGTCACAAAAGTCAGTGACTGAGCAACCTGATTGCCAAGGGTAACTCAGAATGATGCTACCAGGACAAAATCCACATTTTTCATACAAAATATGAGCTAAGCATTTAAAATGATATTGATACAGTTTATCAATATAATACATTTTTGACTTATCAAAGACCATGCACGTTTTGACATTTCCCATTCTCGCTCAATTTCCCACACCCACTGCTACCCTACTCTCTTTCAGATTCTTCTTTTTTTAGTAATGAATTTCCTGCAAGGCCCGGAGCCTCTCTCAACTGCTCCAGCAGCTTATGTGCTTTGAGTTTGTCCAAGACACCAGACTCCTCGCATTGCAGTTACAGTCTTCAGAACATCATCGATAAATACACTAAAGAGCTGGACCAGTCCCTCAGAGCAGTTCATGCAGGTACTTGCATATGCTCATTCTATCCAGGTTCAGGTATATATGCTGATATGAATACATATTTTTTCTCCCCAGATTTTTGTTCAGATAGGTCATTTGTGAAGTCTCATCCAATAGCCAGCTCTCCTCAGCATAACACTTTTAGAATAAGAAAAAAAATATATTATTGCTAGGAAAAAGAAAAAAAAAAAAAAAAAAGATTATAAATAAGAAAATAATTAAAATAAATAAAAATACTTAAATAATACACTCCACTATGGCATCCATTACATTTGAATATAAGTACAGTGGTGCTTTAAAATTTGTGAACCTTTTGCTTTAAGTATCTGGTGTGACCCACTTGCATAGTATATCATAACTGTAGCTAAACGTTTTTGGTAATTGTTGATCAGTCATGCACATCTAATTTCTCTGTAACGAACAGCTTTAACTCTGGAATGCTGGTGGGTCTGGTGCTTCCACGACTTGGCCATGCTAAAACATATAACTTTATTGTTTTTTAACCATTCCTTGGAGGAACGACTTGTGTGCTGTGGGTTGTTGTCTTGTTGCATGGCCCACTTTCTTTTGAGTTTCAGTTCACAGACAAATGTCTTGACATTTTTTCCTTTAGAATATTGCTGGTATAAATCCTGCCAAAGATGCAGCAAAACAGGCCCGAACTACCACCATGTTTCAAATGCAGTGTTTTTCTTTCTCCAAACATTATGCCTCTAATTTAAACAAAAAGAACTCTATTTTGGTTGCATTCATTCACAAAAATTTTCCAGAAGCCTTCTGGCTTGTCCATGTGATTTTTAGAAGCGCTGCAGTGTTCTTTTCAGAGAGCAGTGGCTTTCTCCTTGCGATCCTGCCATGTACACCATTGTTCTTTATTTTCTTCAGTCCTGATGGTAGACTCATGAGTGTTAACATTAGCCAGCCATGTGCTCCTTTGTGACCTTGCTGACTATTGCATGCATAGCTCATTTTTATTTTGTTCGACCACTCCTTGGGAGGGTGACAGTGCTCTCAAATTTCTTCCATTTGTACACAGTCTCTCTAACTGAGTTCAAAATATTTAGAAATGGTTTTGTAACCTTTTCCAGCCTTATTAGCATCAACAACTCTTTTTTTCTGAGGTCCTTACAGATCTCCTTTATGCCATGATACACCTCCAAACACATGTGCTGTGAAGATCAGACCTTGATCGAATCCTGTTTTTTAAATAAAACAGTGCAACTACTCACACCTGATTGTCTTTAAGTTAAAACAACCAACTCTATTTGCACCTTCAGTTTAACTGCTAATCCTAGAGGTTCACATACTGTGGTCACTCTCAGGTATGTAATGTTGGATCATTTTCCTCAATAAATAAATGATCAAGTATATTTTGTTAACTTATTTGTTTAATTGGGTTTTCTTTATGTACTTTTAGGACGGAAATATAGAACTTTCTGAAGACAAATAAATGTCATATGAAACTTTTTTTTGTATGTTATAAAGGAGTACAGATTTCTGTGTTTAAAAAAACAAACTAAAAATAATACGTTTGTATATATTTATAAAAAGTAATATCCCGGAAATAAAATGGGCTTATCCAGATTGCCTGGTTTACTGGCAAGCTTCGGAGAGCATTGCTCTTAGAGAACCGTAGATTCACTTCTGTGTTTTTGTGTGTGTTCGGCTGCTCAGGTTTGTGCTTGCTTTATTTTCTCTAGAACCTCCTCAGGAAAGTAGAATCACAGGTTTAAGCTTCTGTACAGAGCAGAACACTGATGCTGGAACCCTCTCCGCACCACAACCTCCAACGCACCCTTTACAGTTTAACCTGGAGTTCAACAAATCCTTTAATACTACTCTGCATGGTAAGCACTTTTCCAAGGAAAGAATTTCTCAAGTGTATGAAGCTATAGTGCAGTATTCTTACAGTTTCTTTATAAAAGTTTAATAATAACAATTCATATTTACTTTTTTCAATATATATGTATGTATTTTTCTCTGCATGAATTCAGATACCTTTCAGTCTCTTTCTCCTGAGATCACAAACAATGACATGGCCGAATGTTCCTCATTTCTGCAACCCTCATTAAACCCCCCTGTTGAAAACTCCAACCCAACCACAGACACAACCGCCTCTGATTGGCTTGATTGTGTCCTTCCGCAACACCTCTCCAGTACAGATGACCAGTCATCATCTACGTCTCTAGGCTTTCCTCAGTGGGAATGGACACTGGTAAATCCACAACCTAATAATCCCTCTATGTACCACTCCAGTACATTATGGAATTAGATGATATTCACTATGCTTTTTCACTTCATAGCAAATAAACAAATTGCAAATATGACCAGATATGTCAGTTTTGTTTAATAGCTGAACTTTCTGGCTCCATGAAAAATACCTCAAATTATAATTACATAAATTTTACCCCAACTAAAAAAATTGTAAAGAATATTCGCCAAAGAGCAGTTATGGTGAATATCGCTGAATAGTCCTCAAGACAGAACATTCAGTGATATCCACTGAGCCTGAGGCGAATAATTGCTTATTAGTAAATACTACATGGGAATGGCGCAATCTGATCCGCTATCTTGGGACTATAAATCATTATTCTGAGTGGATAATGCTTAAATCAAAACAGCTGACTCACAATGTGTCACAGTCATTTGGAACAAGCTGTCTAATCACGTCATACTTTAAAATGGAAAAGTAAACCATAAATCACATTTTAGTTTTGTTATTCTTGTGTTTCTTGTAGTGTATATACTAAAACACCTTACGGAGTGCAGTTTACATTTGCCAGAATTGACGCTGTTAGCTAAATAGAGCTCTTTAGGGTGTACCCTGCCTTCACCCAGAGTCAGCTGGGATAGGCTTCAGCCTCCCCCCCACCCTAAACAGGATAAAGTGGCACGGTTAATGGAATGGAAGTCAATGCGCAGAGCTCACTGGATCTGCCTCATTGTCATAGTTAAAATATGTGAATGTAAACTATAGAAATCTTGTTTTTCCCTTAGTATATACTAAAACACGCTGAGCAGATCAGAAAATATGCCGTTAGCTACAAAGAGCTATTAGCCCACTCAAAGTGCTGCACTCACCTGATGTGCCTCAAAGTCATGGTTAAAATATGTAAATATGTAAGCTATAGAAATCTAGTTTTAGTTTGCTTTTTATTGTTTCCATGTTATACATGCTAAAACTCTGAAAGCGAGTTAGAGAGACACCATGAGTGTTAAAGAGACACCTGCTCCCGTGTGTGCTCAAGTTCACCTGTGTTTGTCATGTTTTATAAAGAAAAACATTTAAAAATAAATAAATTATACAAATCAGATTTTAGTGTGCTTCTTGCTTTACTGTTCCCGTGTAGAGTATGTACTAAGAGAATTATGCACTTCAAGCTCAGTGGATGTCATCTCACTTGAATAGTTCCCTGTATGTTGCCACTGAATAGTCCCCAAGATGGAATGTCAAGGGGACTATTCAGCAACATTCACCGCACCTTCAGCGAAAAATTGTTCACTATCTCATGAAAGCAAGCCAATCAGATTGTACCGTTTAAATGTAGTACTCTATTATGCTGCTCATTTAAATACTTGATTCCGATTTGTCAATCATGGCATTCAGTGGTCTGTTATTTTATTCTGTCACATCGTTGATAAATATAACAGATTGTTGTACAGAAACAATAAAATAAATTTTAAAATCAAGATAATTATTTTAAAACCAGAATTAGTTATTGACTTTTGTAGTCAGTAGCTGTGCATTAAGTGGGACAATGCCAGTCATTATCACAAAATAAGCCCCATCAAAATGTTTCAATACATTACTTGTCAGGGTCCTGATCACTCTGTTGGGATTTATTTCATGACATAGATTTTTTTTGTTGTTATTGTTTAAATTTTTTTTCTTTACTTTTTTGTAAATTTTTTCTTTTTTTCATGAAGAATTTTCAGCTACTGAACAAGTATTTTTTTTTAAATATCTGATTTGTTTATTTGTTTTGAAGTAAAAAAAAAGAATCAACAAAGGCAGTGTTTTTTAATGAGTTTCGGGATGTTGTTCTAGAGGTTTGATGATAAGGTAAGAATCTTTGAGCAGCCTAAAATCACATTGATCCTGCTGTTATTTATGGTGCAAACGTATGTGACTAATAACATTATACCTTCTTTGTTTTTAAAATATTTCCCATTTTATCCATTAAAAGCCCCATTAGTGCTGTAAGAACAAATTGAACTCGAATTTTGATAAAATATATATTTTTAAATATTCTATGCTCTTTAGTTTTAAGTTAGTAAGTTTCAAGGGAATTTAATTTAAGGAAATCTTTAAACCTTTCAAATGCTAAATGATTGTTCTAATAAACAGATATTAAAACAAGAGTTTAACAAGAGTTTGGTTTAAGAGAAGCTCTCTAAAATAAAGGATGCCTCTTTTTCTAATGGATAAAATCAGTTAATAAGAAATGGAAAAGTTAGTTGCTATTCTATTATTTTACTCTACTGTATATTGTACATATAGAAAATATAATATCAGCAACTGCTTTTTCTTGGGCTGATTTCTCATTTAAATAACCTATTGTACACTCTAATTCTATAATGTTTGCATTACTTTTGCAGGGGAACAATAGTGAATTAAGGAATTTAGAAGCAGCTGCCTCACATGAAGGTAAGAACAAAACAACTGAAGTATTTTAAGTGCTCACTTAAGTCTGTATCAATGCACATAATGACTTCATATTTTTGATGTTTAAGTACAAATCACTGAAGTACCAGCTATTGAAGTACACAGTACTGTAATATGTTACTGAAGAGTACAATTTAAAGTAAACATTACCGTAGTCTATGTTTTACCAAAGTTTAAATCACTGGAGTTCCCAGTCACCCAAGTACAATTTATTAAGAGTACAAGCTACAGAGTTTGAGTTTCCAAAGTAAAAGTTACTGAAGTAAAAGTTACCGTTGTTTGCTATGAAATTTGCAAAGTGCAAATTATTGGAGTACAAGATACTGCAGTATAAACTAGAGGGGCACTCAGAATGCAAGGTACCCCCACCATATACCATATGTAATGTAGCAAATTTATACAACTCAGAAGTTGGTGGTTAAGGACCTTGCTTAAGGGCCCAACAGAGGCAGCTTGGTGGTACTGTTGATTGAACTACCAACCTTCTGATGCGTAACATAGAGCTTTAACCACAGAGCCAACACTGGTTACTTTCCTATTAGTGTTCCATAGTAGCAGCATGTCTATCGGCTCTGACCCTGCCTTTTGACTCAGGTAGGGTAGTGACCCCATCAAATTTGGTGAAAATTCATACACAGGTGTGGTCAGGATTTGGTTTTGGGTTTTGCTGAAGTGCAACTTACATTACCATATATTGAATAAGCTTTAGTACTGTATTTGTAGAGGCCAGTAAAAAAAGCACAGTCTAAATTATTCATTAATAAAATGGTAAAATGATGAAAATGCTGGAATGTAGCAGTAATGAGCCATATCCATCTGTGTTGACTGATGTGGGGAAGATTGGAGCTCACTTATTCCAGAGACACTACAACGATGTTCACATTTGCACCGTTCTTATCTGTAGTCTGCTTTTACATGTATAACCGGTTCTCATTCTGTGCTGTAAAAACTGGAAGGTGGAAAAGATACTGAGATACAGTTGCCCCTTTCAGCAGAAGTGTCCACGCTGCAGAATGTTGGTGAGGTGATGAATAGTACTCTTCCACAACAAAGCTTTGACAAGTCAGGGATGCCCCAATCTACTGAGAGGTACATTTCTATTAGTCCTAATTTTAGAAAAACATTACAGATCAGAATAATTCAGTTGATCATTCTTTTATGTCAGTAGAATTATTTAGCTGAGTAGAGCTCAGTGTCCTCATTGTACCCTTTATACAGGTTGTGCAGTCAGTTGGAGGAAGTGAAGCACAGCAGGGAGCTGCACAGCTGCCAAGATGCTTATGCTAAGAACCAAGAAAAAGCGAAAGAGTTCAAAATGGTAAAGAGCGACTGCACTCTATATAGGAATTTTCAACCCTCACTATAGGAACATACTGTACTCAGTATATAAACACAGTGACTGTTGAGTCTAGTATGCAGCAGTTGATACATTCAGGATTGTAGATTAAGCAGATGTGTGTATGTGTATGTTTTCTTAATTGATTTTAGTCATTATTTTCATAAACTTCTATCCCTCTTCCCAACAGAAAACCTTGGAGAGGCTAAGAGCGAAACAAAGATAGTCCTTTTTCCTGTCTATTAATAGACATTTTAAACTTTCCTGACACCCTTTTTTAAGAATTGCTAAATATGTATTTAAATGTTATATATTAAAATATTCTTCTTTTCAAAATTGTGTTCCTTCTGTCAAACGCATTCATTCGTCAGTCATTCATGGATCAGGAACCCTATCCCAGGAACAATGAGGCAGGAACACACTCTTGTTGTGGTGTCGTTGTCCCGTCTCGGAATATTCAGCAGCATTCTCCTCACTTTCTGTACCTGTTGATTAACCTTAGATAGCAGTTCAATATAATTATGCCATTCCCATGTAGTATATACTAATGTGCATCAGTATATACTGATGATCACTATTCCCAGCAGCCAATGCTCAAATCAAAATGACGGACACTCACAGTTAGTAATGGGCACTCGAACAGGCAGAATGATTCTTACACTTTAATGGAGAAGACAGCATTTGTCAAAAGTTAATCGCATTCGAATATCAAGATTAATTTCTTTCCGTGTGCAAAATCTGAGTCTCAGGATCATGATGTCATCGAGGCCCGTTAACATGTACGAGTATAGGATTTTTTTTAATACATTCAGGCCATTTATTGACAGATTTGTGTTTAATGTGTGAAAAGGTTTAGATTATAATCATTACCTGAGCAGTGAGAAACTATATATACCCCAGGATTAATATATTTAAGCACAAACTCCTGAAATACTGAAAGAAATGATATTTGAAGCCATACTCCTTCATGTTAACTTGGGCCTTGATGATGTCATCATTCTGGGACCATAAAATCTTTAAAATTGCAGCTATCAGTCTAAGATTTGCACACAGACAGATTTTAAGATCGAGGGATTTTTTATTTCTATTTTTATTTATTTATTTTTAATTTTTTTAAAGATTAGCTTTCAAGAAGTGCTGTCTTCTCCGTTAAAATGGAAAAATAATGCATAAAAATCTTTTTATTTGTTTTTCTTTTATTTCCTTGTATCTTATACAACATTTTTGAATTAGTGTGCAACTACACCCTTACACCTTTAGAGCTGGGTTTTTTTTTTGTGTCTGTGTAGCATGTACCCAGACCTTTAAATGAAGCCCCATTAGCACCACAGCACATTAGCTCATCTCAAAGCACACAGCTCACCTGAACAGTGTGTTTTTAATGGTAAAAATATGTAAATATAGATTCTAAACATCTTGCTTAGTCTCTTTTTATTGTATTTCTTTGTAGTTTATACTAAAATTTTGAATTAGTGTGCGAACACACCATTACAGAGGCAGTTTTCTCACTTGTCCATGTAGTATGTACTAAACTCTAAATACAAATATGCTAGAACACTTTGTAGCACTTATTATTAATTTAGTTCCAAGTGCAGAACTCACCTGACCAGCCTCTGTCATGGTTAAAATATGCAAATATAAACTATAATAGTCTCGTTTTAGTTTGCTTTTTTTATGGTTCTGTATAGTCCTACCAAAACTCTGAAAATGGTTTAAAGAGGTGCCGTTACGCAGAGCTTGTCTGTGTCTGTCATGATTTAAAAAAAACCCTCATAAAAATCAAATTTCAGTGTGCTTTTTTTTGCGAAGGTGCCTGTGTAGTATATAGTAAAACGATTATGCACCTCATTGCATAATGTCTAGACTTTAGTGTCGTACCCAAAATGCTGCCATAGATTTTTTGTAGCTTGATAAGAGAAAAAGATAACATGAAAGAAAATGTGAATATGTTTTGTGTTCTGTAGTACCCAGAGAATATAAGACTGTTACAGTCAGTTGAGTCATCTGGCATTTAAAAAAATTAATGGAGGTCAGGCTGAGTCAGACCTCAATTTGCAAGATTTCCAAAATGGTAAAATATTCAGAATGGATGTCTTGGTGATTTTACCATAACAATATCACCACATAACATTAACAGTACTAACTGCACTTTGTGGTACAGTGGCACCTGTTAAGGAGTGGGATAGACAGTATACATCAGGCGATAAGTGAAAAGTCAGTTCTTAAACTTGATGTGTTTTAGACAGCGGAATTGGATCTGAGCAACTTTAACACATTGTGATAGTTGGACGGCTGCATCAGGGCCTGTCCAAATGGAGGGTTTTGTACTCCGCAAGGTACCTGGTATACAGTGGTAAGTACCTACCAAAAGTGAGCATCTAAAGGCATGAGCTGGACAAACATGTCTAATCCTAAATCTAATCCAAACTGGAGTCCCCACCTCTGACGTATATGACTTGATGTTAGAAGGTGTTGCTAACATTTTGGTGCATTACTGCAGCACACCTCTTGTGGAGTCCATGCCATTATGGGTCAGAGCCGCACAAGGGGGACTTACACAGTATTGGGCAGATGGTGCTAATGCTATTAATATTATGGCTGATCAGTGTAACAATGTTCTGTATTATAAGTGATAACAAATTGAATTGTTATGTGAATGTTGCACTTTATATGTAGGTTTAAACCTTTGAGTTGTTAATTTTGCCTGAATGAAAACCAAATTTAGTAAATTGCTGTGGTGTAAGAAGAATAAAACACTTCAGGACATGTAGTTAATGGGATAACAGTTACTTCGCCTCATGTTAGGCCCCACATCACACAATCCCCACCATGGGAATTATTTATTTGTTTTGATGACATCATGCCCCAAAGTATTTTATCTGTTACATAAAATAAATACTACTTGCAGTGGATAGTTCTTTATTTCAAAAAATTAAGACGATGCAATGCCAGAACTCTTAGTCATAGAGTGGATGTTTAAGACAAAACGGGCTAAAAAAAATCCATGTTCTCCACTGTAGTGTAAAATTGCAGGGATAGTGTTTACCTCATTCTGTCAGAAAAGCTCATGCTTAAACACTGCTGCTGTGTATCTACACTGTGTTGTGTATTGCCTTCGAGTGATGACATCAGTATGCCAGGAGATGGCAGTGGTTCCTAGTAAAAAAATTTAAAATTCCACCCTGCACTGGGTCTCACAATGACATACTACATCACTTATAGAATCTTTACAGCCATGTCCATTTAGGCTGCTTTAGTAAAAAAAAAAAAAGCTTCGTCAAATTCACGTTTGTCAAATTAAAAGCATACTGCAATAAGTTAGTGTCCAACGGGAATTCCCGGGTTCAGAAAATGATTTGGATGAAATTGCATTATTCTGACAGGAAGTAAAAGTGGATGCTTCACAACACCACCAACAGATTGTAGCTGTGTGTGTGTGTGTGTGTGTGTGTGTGTGTGTGTGAGAGAGAGAGAGAGAGAGAGAGAGAGAGAGAGAAAGTGAGTGACTACAGTAGAGAGCATGTACGCAGTGACAGCCTGCCACTGCACATTTTTCTCTCTCTTCGTCATAGCTCATAGTCTTTCACTTATTATAAAATGAGATGTCATTCATGTGCATGATGATGTTATGGCTGTAGATTTGTCCTAAATGACAGACAGAGCAACATTTTTTTTTTTTTCCAGTGAACTGGTTCCCAGCTTCGTCATCCATTATGTGCGAAGCAGGCACACACTGGGGGAAATTGGATGTCAACTGTGTTTGTCACATTAATGGGAAATGTGCGATTGTGACAGACAGAAACTTGCTGCGCTGTGCTTCACTGCCTCCCTCTACATGCCAGAAGGAGAGAGAGAGAAAGAGAGAGCAAAAATAAATCTAAAGAAAAAATGTTCCTGACAAATCTGAAAGAGTGCATAAGAGGGACCACACACACATGGTACAGGATGACAAAAAATGTATTTTACTAAAATTTTTCAATCCTAACATTTATTCAATCCTGTTACCTGAACACAAACAGACCCCCTACAAAATAGTTCCCACATTCCACAAGTCACATAAAGGAAAAGTACATTCTCTCCTTCTTTTTTCTTCAATCATTGGACCAGGTCACTCCTTATGTCATGTTATTTCCCGAGCCACTTGATCCTTTATTAGGGTCGTGGGGAGGCTGGAGCCCATCCCAGTTGACTCCGGGCAAAGGCGGGGTACTCCCTGAACAGCTCGCAAATAGGGTCAATTTGGAATCCTCAAATAGCTTAATGTGCATGTCTTTGGACTGTGGGAGGACCCACACCCAAGTCACTTTAGAAGTACAAATCTTTTATCCTTATTACAGCTTGAAAGGAAAATTACAAACTAAATTAATTTTATGTCAATCATTAAAATGGTTGTAACATTTTTAGATCATTAGCATGGATGCTAATTAGCCATATTTTGTGATCTTGATCTTTTCTATCCTAAACAAACAACCTTGTTATATTTGCTTATAACAAAACAACCTATTGTTGACTGAGATAGGCTAACACATTTTGTATGAAAAGTTAAATGCATGTTATCTTAGATTAAATTATAAAAATGATTATAAATTATAATATTTAACCTTGCCCTGTGATGAATTGGCAAGCCGTCCAGGGTGTACACCGCCTTTGGCTGAGGTAGGAGCCAGCCTTCCTGTGAACCTAGTAGGTTTAAGTGGTTTGGCAAATGAATGAAAATGTAATCTTTATAGAACTACAACAGTTGTTAGCTTGCTAACTGTCTTGCAGGCTCGTTAATGTTAGCTGTGAACTTTTTGGATCCTTAGCTGCCATAACTATTTTATTGATGTGATTCTAAACATATACAGTAAGTGTGTTGACTATTAATTAGTGGAATGGCATCCTGCCTTTGAGGCAGCTTTTCTACCCTTAAATTTCGTTCTGCCTCTGTGGTAGGATTTTCTTTCTGAAATATATTAATTGGTGTTTTATTCTTTTCTTTTTTTGTGTGTGCACGAAAGCTTTTTCTCATCCTGTCATCACATGACCATCAAGCACACTCCACTGATGCTAGCATTGTCAGACTTTCGACCTGAAGCCTTGGAATTACTCTCTGGGAAATCAGTATAAATAGGCATTTTTCAGAGAAGACACTTCATCCTGGTCAGGGATGCAGTGGATCCTGAGTTTATCTTGGGATTATCCTATCTTTTAAACTAGGTGTGAGGTTAGAGATTAACAGGAAGTGCTGCAGAAACTCAAGTGGACACTGCGAGAACACTAGGAGGACTAAAGGTGCTGGAGCTGAGAGGTGGTGATGAAATGAAAGATCTACCAATTTTACTGATGTATTTAGGTTTGTCACAATGATGCTGGGTAATGAATATGAATAAATAAATGATTCAGGTTGTACTTACGTCCATCAATCAATCCATAATGTATACACCCTGAACAGGTCACCAGTCTATCTTGCCATTTATATTTTAAATGGAATTCTGTATAAAACTGTCATCAGTGCATTGGATGAAACAGGATTCATATGGTTGAGGCAAAAGAAAACAGATGGGACTCACTTGTGTCTATCACGCCAATGGCCTGTGTGTGTGTGTGTGTGTGTGGGGTTGGGGTGGTTGTCATGGTTCTGCTAGTTCCACCTCCGCTTTGGACCAGATGGACCCATGAAGGAGGGTGGACTCGTGTGGCTGGTGACGTCACTATAGAGACCGTTTTTTTGAGAGCAACATTCATCCAACATGACTTCTTCCTCAAGAGGGCACTCTAAATTCATGTTCGGAAACAAAATCCTCTCTCAATCTGTATATACGTACAGGTACATGATAAAATAATGGACCTTAACCTTTAGGCACTTTCTGTTCCGAAGCCAAGCCTCATTCACAGTCAGAGTACTGATTCACAGCATGCACTATAAACAGTAAGGATGAAATAGCTTTCAATTAAAGGCATGTTAGTGGCATTTATGGTGTAAAAGGTAGAAGGATTCCTTCCTACTTTACATGGATCTCAATTGGACACGAGGCTCTAACATTTTAAATTCCCACCAAACCCCTTAAACTTATTAAAGAATTTCATATAAATGCTTTTAAGACATACCACAAGTTATTTGATTGTGGTTCTTGAAGATTTTGCTGAACATGCATAGTGTCTTGTTTTAAGGTGACACTTCTAGAAAACATGCGATCGGTTGGCATTACGTGCCTCAGAGGAATCTTTTGCCCTCCCTGGTTGGTGGTTTTGGGGTAATAGGAAGGAACTCCTTGACAGGGTGGGAACTGGTTACAACTAAACTGGGGTAAAAATTGGGAGAAGAAAAAAAGTTGTCCCACCTACCTCTACAGAGCCATTAAGGTTCCCTACACTAACCTGAAGTGTGGAATGTTTTTAATCTACCTTTGCATTCTCTTGTAATACTTTTGTGTTTCCTTATAATATCCTTAACCATGACTCTGCAAGGAAATGCAAAATTAGCAGCAGATAGATCTCCACTATGCCCAGCAATCCCCTATATGAATTAAAATGTCAAAAATCGTCCTCATAATGTTAAATAATACTTAAAAAGCTCCTGGTTCAAAAATTTGATTTATAACATCTCCAAAACCAAATGGAGTCTTCCTTTGTCCAAATCCCATTTCATGAAAATCCACACATAACTTCTTGTGTAATCCTGCTAACTTGCGTAATCTTGCTAACAAACAAACATGCAAACTGAGGTAAGTATCCTCCATTGCAGAAGCAATAAATAAACGAACAAATAAACAATTTCCTACCATTACCCTGGCATCTGTAATAAAAAATATCTTTTGCAAAGAACAAACAAACAAAAATCATTGAGAAGTTATAATAATAATAATAATAATGACAACAATAATAACAACAATAATAATAATAATGACAATAGGAAATTAGCTGTTTGATGATCAGCTTCACCCGCACCAGGATGTCTCACCACCTGAGGTAAAATTCCCACACTGCATTTAATCACAAGCCTCATGGTCGGCTCTTCACTCTCTCCAAAGTCTTCGGTGTCTCTTCAATTCTTTCCTTCAGTCACTTCTGTTCTTCTGTTCTGTTGGCTACATTATCTCACTTTTTTAAGTCCATGTTTCAATAAACATTTTAAAACTTCATCTGCTGTCATCTGTGGGAAGCGTGTAAGCACTGTGCTCTGTTCACATGATGATGTGATGGGACATTTTGACAGCTGTCTGATTACAAGCTGAACTGGCTTATTCTCATTTTGTTATGACACTTAGGCGAGATTTAAAAGAAGCCTAAAAAAATCCCCCACATTCTTATGATTTTGATAAAAGATACAGTTTTTACTGTATGATTTATTGATATGGAGATGCTAGCAGAAAGAAAAAAATTATTCTTCCTAGAAAACAAGGAATTAGCATTTTCCCAGCAAATGTTTGCATGTTTATTTACATTTACATTCAAGCACATCCTGTTTTACTTACCTCACTGTCTCCTCTCTGTTTGTTAGCCTCTTATTTATTATGCTTATTCTTCCTGTGGTGGCACGGTGGTGTTGTGAATCGCATGTCCGCTTCACAGCAAGAAGTTCCTGGGTTCAAATCCCAGGCTCGGTGAGGGTGTTTCTGTGCTTGCATGCTGTCCTTGTGCTTAAATAGGTTTCCTCCGGGTACTTTCCTTCCACATTGCAGAGACATGGACATTAGGCTGCCAGTCCCAAATTGTTGTTATGAATGTGAGTATGAATGGTTGTGTGTGTTGGCTCTGCAATGGTCTGGTGAGCTGTTCAGAGTGTACCACGTCCTCACCCAGTGTTGGCTGAGATAGGCTTCAGCCACCTCGCAATCCTTGTAGGATCAAGTGGTTTTGCAAATGAGTGATTGAGTGAATGAGTTTTCTTCCTCCTGTCTCTCAGAGCATTACAGTAGCAGCCCCTTTAAGCTCAGAGTCGTTGTGACTCCATTCTCACACTGCCATGATAAAAGCACTCCCAGTCAACACATTTTACAAACCTGTGGTCCATTTACTCATCATTATCACCTTCCCAGCATATGACAAGACACATTTTCAAGACAGCTAACATGGAATTTAAAACATGAGATCAGGATAATAAACACATTTAGTTGACAAAAAAACCTCGTGATTGTGAATTCCTTGAGCACCTGCATGAAGCGCATGCCAAAAGACATCAGATTGCACAGAAAGGCTGGAGATAATAAGTGTCGGTCTGGCCGTTGTGATGTAAACAAGCATTAGTATAAGTGGTGTGTTTACAATGAAGGCAGAAGTCAACCAGAGTCAAAATGGTCATTTGTCTCTATTATTGATGAAATATCTGCTCTTCAGTAAACACATTATCCTATTTAGAGTTACTATGGATTCAAGGAACGCCATACCTGAGGTTGAAATACATCCTGGATGTAGCTGGAGATGTAGAGCCAGTTCATTGTAGAGCACCACACAAACACATCTATTCACATCTACTGGCAATTTAGCCAAGCTACATACTGGCTCAGGACTGACCCAAGGGGGATCTGGAGATCTGAACCAGCAATGCTACCTGGTATAAGTACCATTCCATGGCACCTTTATAACTCTTACACTGAAACGCCCTGAAATAAATATTAACTGTACTCCATAGTTGTTCTGTTTTCACCTCTGTGAATGAGGTTATGTTTACTTGTGGTTTGTGTTTGTTTGTTTGTTAGCAGTATTGCACTAAATGTTATGTATGGATTTTCATTCCAATTCTAGGTGGAATTTGGACTAGGAAGACTCAATGAGATTTCTTCTTGATCTGCATCAAATTCTGAGTCCGTTAGTTTTTTTTTTTAAAGATTTGAAATGCATTTTGGTCCATATGGGGGATTGCTGGGCAAGGTTTTATGCTTTCTGAGTGCTCTTGATTTTCTAGTTTTTCTCTCTTTTTTGTAAACTCTGTAAATGTGAAATCTGAAATGTATTACTTAATGTTCTTTCTTCTGTCTTTTGGACAAGTTTACCTATGACTTGACTTGCTCTGAATACATAAATAATACGTGGTTTGCAGTTAGAAGTTATATGCTATAGCATATAGTAAAAGGCACTCCGTAACAGTGTGTTTTAAAACCCATTCAGTTGTAGTGTATATTTTGCGGAAACACAAGAAAACACGTAAAACAAGTTTTTTTGAGTTAGCACCATTTCCGAATTATCCTAGACACGAAAAGCAACAAAATATGTAATTCATTATTTGATGGTAATTTTTTTTGTTAAATGAATATACCCTTTTCCACCAAACACAATTTTATCTGCTTTTTGTGATGTTCAGGAAGCCTTCAAAGTGGATAGCTATTGCCTCACTGGTACGACGGGAAAAGGAGGAACATAGATATCTTAAGATAAATCAGCTTTACCCCACGGCCATGTCTGAAGCACTGCTGCACTGAGCTGTAAACTTTCTTAATGTTTATGCTGTTGTCACCCTCTATCTCCATCTCTGTGCTTACAAATGCAATAT
>JBCNYH010000022.1:25903777-25918866 GCA_039654325.1 Tandanus tandanus | reverse complement strand
ATATACTTAAAGACTTAAAAAGAGTTAAAGAGATGCTGTTACACAGCTCTTGCACTAGGGGTGTATGGACTACCATTTCTTACAATTTGCCAAGTTTTTCAAAAAAGACACACAAAGAGCAGCTGTCCATGACTGGGAACTTGGAAAAATCACTGCAGTGCATTGCTTTTGGGTGCTAGCATTCTGTTAGTGCTAGCTGTTGGCAGCTGGTGATTGAGCAGTTCAGCAGTACAGTTGTACAGCCGTTTAGTTCAGCCATATACACCAGATACTTCGGTGTGGAGTTTGCATCATCTTTATTAGAATACTTCCATACATATAAATATCTGGGGGTTTTTTTTAGCCAGAGCCCTTTGCTACGCCACTACCATTTTGCCCATATGCTGCCATTTTGGCCACGAGTAGTCTGTTGCCTACAGCACTGTCTAGTGATAATGGTAGTTGACTAGATGTCAGTTAGCTGGAAAATCTTGCACCTTCTCCTAGGTATGTATATGGAGATAATGTGTCTGTCATGATTAAAAAAAAAAAAGAAATAAGAAAATAAAAATCATGTTTTGGTGTGCTTTTTTTTTTTTTTTTTTTTTTTTTTTCCTCTGTTCCATTGTAGTATATGCTAAAACAATTAAGCAGGCCTCCCACTGGGGCAGTTATTATGACAGTTCAGCATGGTTGCAAACTGTGTTGGGCCACCGAAATATGAAAGCAGTGTGGTAAGACAGCCTCACGTGGGGGCGGGTTTGAAAGCAGTTCAACGCAGTTTAAAACAATGGTAATGTGGCAAAAAAAATTGAGCAGTAGGTGAACAGGCTGTAATATTAAAATATTCAGAAAAGTTGCAAAAGGTGACAACATGGCAGATACAAGCCAGCTAGACGGTGCTACAATATATAAAGAACCTGAAATTTCAAACATTTTGACCATCTTCTGGTTTATGGCGGTCAGTGCCGGTCGATGGTGAACACCATTACGGTGTCAGGACTATGTGACTACGGTCTAGCATGGTTTGGAACCGTGCTGAGCTGCTGTCAGAAGTGCCCCCGTTTGAGACCTGCTTCATGTACTTCAAGCTTGGCGGATGTCACTGTTGAAAGTTCTATTACAATTTAGTTAGATTCACCTCGTCTTGAGCAAATAAGTGTGAATTATCCTGAGGTATGGAACCCATCAGAATGCATCATTCCTGTGTAGCATGTACTATAAAACTTTATGTCCCCATATTTTGTACAACATATGATTGGCTTAATATGTTTTCTGGTTTGTCAGATTACTGGGGGTTTTTTTCGGGAGAAAGTAGGGAGATATGTGCATGCAGGCATCATCTTTCATGTTACCTACTTTTTTTTCCTGCATAGTTCTCTATTCAGGAGTCTTTGAGTGGTTTGTTTTCTTCCTTTAGACTTTTCTTTTTTATGAAACATTGTATTTGCACATTGTGCCACTTCACACCACCATAAGGTGCCTTATTTTCATACCATCTTTATCAAATAATAATCATGTGTTATTAATTCACGTTAACAGCAGGTGACAAGGGTTTTATTTTTTCTTATATCACTCACTCACTCATTTGCCGAATCACTTTATCCTATTTGGGTCATGAGGTTCCTGGATCTCTGCCAACTCTGGGCAAATGCGTGGTACACCTTGAACCACTTGCCAGTTCAGTGAAGGTCCAACACGTACACAACCATTCACACTCACAGCTAGGGGCAATTTGGAACAGCCAATAAGCTTTATATGCATGTCTTTGGACCGTGGGACGAAACCAGAGTAATCAGAAGAAACCCACACAAGCATGTGGAAAACATGCAAAATCCTCACAGTAACACCCTCACCGAGCCAACGTCTCAAACCTAGGACCTTCTTGCTGTGAGGCAAGACAGGCTAACCCCTATGCCACCTTGCCGCCCTCATGTCACAGTAATTTCATTTTTCTTATTAATTAAAGAATGACACTTCTCATATTTTTAAATTGTTGTGCAACTTCTTAAAAAGAAACAAATCAGCTGTGCACATACTCAATACATCCACAGTCTTGATTACTGCATTACATACACAGTCTTGTGATACTGTGTGTGGCAGAGCTGTGTCAGTGGAAGGGTCTTACAAGGATAGGAAGACGTGTGTGTGTGTGTGTGTGTGTGTGTGTGTGTGTGTGTGTGTGTGTGTGTGTGCGTGGTAAAACCTTTAGCACTCATAACCCAAGGGATAGGTGTCTGTTCCTCCCAGCAGGTGAGACCGGCGCTTCTTTTATTACAGCTTCTGTCAGAAAATCGAAACTCTACAGAGCGTTTAGTGTGTTTAAGTTTTTCCCCACTCTCTCTCTCTCTCTCTCTCTCTCTCTCTCTCTCTCTCTCTCTCTCTCTCTCTCTCTCACACACACACACACACACACACACAAACACACAGTTGATGCTTTTTCCTCCCTTCACCTGTCTTACTGTCTCATCACTCATTTAATCTCGCTCTTATCCTGTCACTCTGTTTTGCTTATGTTATTCACGTGCCTTTAGTTGCGACCGGTTTATTATTTTTTATACCATGTCCACATTCCACTGAAGAACTGACAACAACGATGACCACAGGGCTTAGCAGATAAAATGGTCTGAAAGAAAAAAAAGTGGAAAAAGAAATAAAAAACTGAGTTTAACAACTGAATTCATTAGCACCATATTAGGGTGACATGCATATAAAGGGGGAAAAAAGGGAGTATAAAAAAATGCTGAGCGGGTAAGTGAGGAGGGAAGAAAGGGAGGGGAATGCATCAACATTTCAGCTCGAATGCCATTTTTCACAGTGCCTCTGGAAAGGTCAGCAGTCTGGTTGCAATATAGCACCATCGATAATTGGTTTTCTATCAGTCATTAAAATTTACTATGCTCCAAGGCACAAGGCTATTATTAAAAAAACATTTTCCTCATACAGCAAGTCCTCGCTGTGCTGAAGTGACCAATATTCAAGCTCCCCTTTTCACCTCTTTCACTCTCTCCCCATCTCGCTTTCATAATTTAGTTTCTAATTAAGTCACCTCGCACCGTACCAGTTTCGCTCTCACCCTTTCCCTTCCTGACACACTTGGAGAGAACTGTGTGTGAGTGTGTGTGTGTGTGTGTGTGTGTGTGTGTGTGTACATGCGTGTGTGTGTGCGTGCCGCATTCTTTGCACTGACTGAAGGCAGCTTGCCCTTTTCAGTTGAGAAGTGAATGGTTTTTGTAGCCTCTAGATCCCTGACACAAACACGCTGCCAGTATGAGGTAATAGGAGAAACACACCTGCCTGAACCACTGCTGAAATGGCCCTTTTCTCTTGCCTTCTCACTATACTGTTTTTTTGTTCTTTGCACCTCCCCACCTTCTCGCCTGCTTTGTTTATTTTGCTTGCTGACAAGCAAGACTCTTTCTTTAACTGGTCAAGTGTGATAATAAGGTTACGGCAGTAACCTTTATATAACACCACATGGAGTAAGCGCTCTGACACTGAGAATGTGATGTGATATGTAAGCAAGGTTACAGGAGGCAAAGAAAGCTTGCATGAAGACTGAACCCATTGTTTTAATGACACTGGTGCAGACATGATGGCAGAAAAATTTTAACGTCAAAAACAAACGACAATTATGGCATGATAATTAGGCCTGATTAAAACTTTAAATGAAATATTAGCTGTGTGCGCGCACATGTGTGTGTGCGTGTTTGTGTGTGCATGTGTGTGTGTCTGTGAAAGAGAGAGTGTGTGTGTGTGTGTGTGTGTGTGTGTGTATGTGTGTGCGTGCGAGAGAGAGAGAGAGAGAGAGAGAGTGTGTGTGTGTGTGTGTGTGTGTGTATGTGTGAGAAAGAGAGTGAGTGCTGGCGCACGGCTGGTTTTCTCCCTGCAATGACTGATTGACTACTGTGGCAGATCACCTCCAAGGGGATTATAGGTAATGTTGGAGCAGCTGGTCTGGTGTGGATCTGCCGACTTCGCAAGTGTGTGTGTGTGTGTGTGTGTGTGTTTCTCTTTGTTTCTATCTAAATTCCACTCAGTGGCACAAAATATCACTCAGTGTCCAGTGATGTACTTCTTGAAGTGACGTGTTTGTTTCCTCACTGTAAGATCCAGTATGCTTGGGTTTTACTTTATTAATACTTGTATGATAATTGTTCATTAAAATCATGTAACAAAGGAAGACCTCTAACCATTAGTTGCCTTTAACAACACATTTATTTCACTTTTATGAATGGAGTCTCCAGTGTCAGTGCTTCATCCTTTATCCTATTATTACTGCGTGCAAGTGTAAAACTTTCACTTTCGCATAGGGCTTCTTCTTTCACTGATGCGGAAGTGCTGACCACTATGCCACCATGCTGCCTTATAAAATATTGAATAATATTAATTATAACATCATTACCATATATTTATGTAGTGATATTTGACTGATTGTTATCAGTTTGTAAGTGCAAATTATACTTTTCTATGACTGCACTGTTCTTTTCTCCATATAGGATAATTATGTACATCGATCCATCTATTATCTTTACTTTTTATTCAGTTCAGTTCTTATCATCTTCATCTTCTTCTTGGGGATCTCCTTAGGGTCTCTTCCCGGTTGGATATGCCTGAAACACCACACCAGGAAGGCATTCAGGAGGCATTCTAATCAGTTGCCCGAGCCACCTAAACTGGCTCCTCTCAATGCGGAGGAGCAGCGGTTCTAGCCGAGCTTCTCACCCTATCTCTGAGGAAGAGCCTCGCCACCCTGCGATGGAAGCTAATTTCAGCCGCTTGTATACACGATCTTCTTCTTTCAGTCACTACCCAAAGCTTGGGACCATAGATGTGGGTTGGAACGTAGATTGACTGGTAAATTGAGAGCTTTGCCTTTCAGCCCAGCTCCCTCTTTACCACAACGAACCGGTACAAGCTCTGCTTTACAGCAGAGGCTACACTGATCCGCCTATTGATTTCCTGTTCCATCCTTCCCTCATTGTGAACAAGACCCAGATATGCTTAAAGTCCTCAACTTTAGGGGGGGAATGGGCTCTATCACACTCCTTAAGGACTCCAAAAGGTGGGTACTCTGAACCATCATTTGGTGCATAAGCACAAACAACAGTCAGGACCCTCCCCACCCTTTTGCCAAGACGGGGGGCAATAAGGATGCCCACACCGGCTTGCCGCCTCTCCCCATGAATAACTCCAGAATACTGTAGAATAAGGTCCAGCCCCTCTTCAGATGGGTGGTTCCAGAGTCTGACTGTATCTAGTTGGGATCTCTCCACCTTGCGCACCAGCTCAGGCTTCTTCTCTGCCAGAGAGGTGACATTCCATGTCCCAAGAGCCAGAGTCAATAGCCGAGGATCGGTCCGGCAGAACCTACGCTTTCAGCTGCCACCCAGCTCACAAAACACCCAACCCCTATAGCCTCCCCGCAAACCTGATAGGATTAAACGATTTGACAAATGAGTGAGTGAGTAAATGATGTGAGTGAGTAATTAAGTCTCACACTGCAGTACCCAATGTGAAAGTCCGCTCTCTTATGATATATAGCAGCTCCTTTGATCAAAAGATGCAAGCTCTTTTTTTGGTACCTTGAATGGTGAAGTCTACAGGAGGTGGCAGAGCTTCCACTTACAAAGCCTAACACTTATGGAAGGTAGTATTCGGTACTCAGCCACAGTTTTAGTCTTTACGGCTAAACATTTTTGTCAGTCATATTTTTTCATAGGTAAAGCTACCGATTTGAAGGATTCATTGACAGAGAGCGTTTTCGTTAAGTGTAATGTGTGAATGTTGTGACCATGCCACTCTCACATGTTCCTGCAGGTTCATGGTGGATTGGCTTGCTGCTTTGTGTCCTGGGGTGCCCTCATATCTATGTTACCTTCTGGCTCTCATTTTTAGTTGTGCTGTCATAGCTAGTCTTGCCAGCATCCCTGCTTGTGTTATATTCCCTCCCACCACCATTCCCTATCTTTCTCTTTTGAACATTTAATAATTTCATTTTGATACACTGTCACCCAGATATGTGGAGAAGTTATATGTGTTCGTTTTTTTTTATAGTTACATGTGTTCTCCTTCTGAAGGTTGCTGCATCACTGCATTACTGATTTAAAACCAGGTATTTCTACTGTGGTTGGCAGATCATGTCTCACAAGTTGGATTAAATCCTTGATTGGCAAAGTTTTTCAAATAGCCTTATGCTGATATGTATCATTTCATTTTGATGAAATTTGGCTACACTTTCAGTGTGTACTTTACACTAAATTGATATAATGGTTTAATATGATGAACTCTTATCAATTGGGTGTTTAAATCTCACTCTCTCTCTCTCTCTCTCTCTCTCTCTCTCTCTCTGTCTCTCTGTCTCTCTGAAGTAGAAGGTGTGTCGAAGTAGAAGATGGCGAATGCAAGCGAAATTACAGAAAACAAACAAAACTCGGTTCTGTCCTTACAAAACCACCCATTTTCTAGACTTTCACTGGAAGAACAGAGGAAAATGAAGGAGCTTGGCCATGACCGACCCGATTTACAGATTCAGCAGCAGACAAGTGACCGCGGACGAGCGTACACCCGGTGTTTCTCCCACGCTTGCTATGAAAAACGGAGCTGGATGGATGTGGCGTGAGTAATGCCTCTTACTGCTTTCCCTGCCTGTTGTTTCAAAGTGCCGGCATTTGAAACGTTGTGGACACAAACTGGTGTAAGAGACTTAAAGCACCTGTCAAAAAAATGTAAACGCCCCGAAAATAGCAGGAGCCATCTGGATACACACTCCTAAAAATCCTCATCACCACACCCATGACCACAGCAGAAGCTAAGCAGTGCTTCTCAATTGTGAAAAGAATGGTCCAAGAGAGACTGAATGCATTGGTCATGCTGTCCATGGAAAAGAGACTGGTGACTGAGAAGTCTGACTTTAACCAGAAAGTCATAGAGAAATTTGCAGGACAGAAGGAAAGATGGCAAAAATTTATGTTTTTAGTAGTGCCATTGGCCAAATGTTAGACAGCATTTCGAAGCAGTGTTGGTTTGAGATTTGAGGTGTGTTTTGTTTTTGTTTTTCTGCCTAACTATCTTCTATTTATTTTTGGTATTTTTTAAACATAAAAATCTCAGTTAGATATTGGTGGACTATCTTTAGCATGACTGGTTTTATTATCAATGTGTAATTAATGTAGTGATAATTACAATGATCTATGGGCATGGGGGCATGGGAGAAACAGCCTTTATTCATAATAAAACAGGGAACAAACCCTGATTAAATCTGTAAGATACATTTTCCTTCTTATTAACTCTGTGACTGCGTGGACATTATAGTGGCTGTCAGGGGTGCAGTGCCAGGATAAACTGCGCCGACCCCACCTCCCCCAAATTTTTAGCACCAGCCGCCAGTGGTATGTATGCAGATTTACCCTCTTTGGCTAACTTACTGGTTTAAAAAAAAACAACAACAACAACAAAAAACAGAGCTTAGTTATGTGTTGAATGCTCATGTGTGAACTGAAATAAAGCAAAACAGTATTTCATTTACAGATAATTTTAAACAGCACACACTAATCTCTCTGACGGATTAATATAGATTCACAGAACATGTCTGTCAAATAAAAACAGTTAGACTAAAATATGAAAAAAATACAAAACAAAACAAAAAAAATGCAATTTAAAGAAACAAATTTACAGTGTTTCTGTTTATTAGCCATACTTTTACCTCAATATACTTGTCGGAATTTATTTTTTCTCATTGCCTACAATAGCATTGTTCAATAGATTTTCACAAAAAAATTATAGAGAAGTAATTTTTTACTTCTTTTTATCAAGAGCCCTTTTAGACAAAAGTAGTGGTGTATAATCTTCACTGCACACTACTGTATATAATGATTGTACATCATGAAAGTCTACAAGACAGAAGGAGGTGATAATATTATATGTTTATTTTGCAGGTGAAAGCTGATGCAGTTTAATATCTTAAAAATTATACAAAATTATAAAACATAAAGAAGTCTAATACATGAACAAAGCCCGCCAACATGGTGTCACTAACTTATAAGAAGTCTGCCAGTGTGTTCATCATATCTCTGGAAAGAGAAAGAAAATAAATCATATACAGTGATTACAGTAAAACAGTTTATTCCAGCAGAGTCCTTTATGCCTTGTGACTCGGTAAACATTATACATTTACTCTCTCCCTCATTATGGACTCATTTTCAAGCCATAATTTTTTTTATCGCTGCAAAAGCTATTTGCATGTTCCACTGGTAGCACGGGAATACAACAAAGTACACCATCTACATAAAAACTCATTTTGCTATTCATATTGCAAACACTTTGGGATATTTTAGGATTCAAGCCCTCACAATTTTCAAGTCGAAACAAGTTTATTTCGACACAATGTGATCTATCACTTGCAAATCTGTTACCAGCACTGAGCAAGAGCAGTGGAGCAGCAATTAAGTCAGCTCCACTATTAAATAGGATTGTTATTAGAATCACTATCGACAGCACAATTTAGGCTGAATCCTGCAAACCAGACCTGGCTCCAAAAGCAGCCCTGCCCCATCTATTTTAAGCAATGTGATCGATGGCTACAGTGGCGTGGGCTGTGATGAGCGTGTTGTGCTCTCTTTAGGAGTCTACACAGAGAGTAAGATGAATGTATGTGTGAAAAGCTCAAATGTGGCAGTGTTGACAGCATTGTGCAGTAGCTAACAGGTCAGTCAATAACCAACGCCCTAGAGTTGATCAATACACCGATACAGATT
This sequence comes from Tandanus tandanus, assembly GCA_039654325.1. Lineage (NCBI taxonomy): Eukaryota > Metazoa > Chordata > Actinopteri > Siluriformes > Plotosidae > Tandanus > Tandanus tandanus. The sequence continues at coordinate 25,910,131 of JBCNYH010000022.1, read as the reverse complement.
AGGAAAACAAGGACCTTACAACAGAGGGGGCTGGATACTGCTCAGACTCACTCAATGTCATACAAAATTCACAGGAATAACTACCACCTCAAGTGGGGCTCTTGAATTTCATACAAATACGTTTATAAGATCAGTTACTTTAGCTAACAGTTACGGCTCCAGCTAAACTGCCCTGGCTTTGAAAAATCTAGTAAGTCACATTTTAGTCATACTTGAAAAAACAGCAGCAGCAGCAACAACAACAACAACAACAGCAAAATCAACACTGGGATACATGGATGGTACTGTAAAATAAAAGGGTCATGCCATTTTTTACACACGTAAAGTTCATTATATATGATTCATAGGCTTCATTGTATAATGTGTATATGTGTATAATTTCAAGGCTTAATTGTAAATAGTTCCAAAGTTGTAGCCATTTGAAGTAGGCAGGGGGGACCTAAAATTGCGACCAAAATATGGACTTTAAATTTTCAACCATTTTCAAGCTACCATAACTATTGAACAACAAAAGACAGAAATCTAAAATTTTCAGAATCACAGGCGTTTATAGTCCTAAGAAATGTGAAAATATTCATTTTAAAATTATCATTACAAGTTACAGAGAATGACAAAGTTGACATTTTATCCCTCGCGAACTTCCAAAATGCCACTTTGAAATTTTGGACTTTCACATCATGTACACTGTACTTTAAGTGTGTAAAAAACAGAAAAATCTCAGGGGGTCAGGTGGGGACCACTGGTTGAAATTTTATGGAATGACCCAAAAATATTATTTTCATCATTTATTTGTTGAAAGTAGGACTGTTTTTCCTGACCAAAACTTCAGGTCACTGTGCAACCATGAAGACAGTGGAGATTGCCGTAATTTGACCTAGAAGACCAACCTAAAGTTTTTGACCACCATTAAAAAAAAACAAACAAACAAACAAAAAAAACAGATATTGTAGCATCTTGTCCTGATTGCGTGGTGCGCATATATAGAGATGTAATTGGAGTGGCTCTCTAGCCTTTGGAAATGTAAACCAGTTCTTAGAATGTTTTTACATTGAACCAACTCTGAACCAGCACTAACACCAGCCCAGACCTAGCATGAGGTTTGTGCTGGTGGAAAGGTGATACATCCAGACAGACCTAAGTTTAAGGAGATAATTTATTAAGAAATAAACAACCACTTGGAGAGCTTAAACCTCTAGCAAGCCCAGAAATCCACCATATGAAGCATAATATTTAAAATTGTCCTATCTGGCAATATTAAAGAATCCTTTAAAAATTGTTGAATCTAGAATTTGATTCGGATCATCTTTAACAGAGTCTTCTTTTTCCAAAGCCCCACCCCTGGTAGAAATTTCATGAAAATTCACATGTAATTCTTTGTGTAATGCTGCTAACAAACAAGCAATCAAGCAAACAAACAAACCAAAGATAAACCATAACCTAATTGGAATTTACAGTGTAAACTAACTATATTTTAAAAATACTTTTTCTCTCTGCTACTTATGGTCATGTCTAAAATGTACCTTACGAATGTTAGCTTTTTTAATAAATAGGAAATAGCATTTGTAAGCTATGGAGAAGTATTTCAAGAATGAATAAACAGATCAGTAAGAATATGTGTAAGATATGAAAGTAAAAGAGCAGATGGACAGAAGACCTCTCAGTCCATACTATGTTCATCAACACACAGGTCCATGTACTTAGTATTCCAAATATGAAGAAATGCTCACAGGATTTGAGCTTTATCTATTCTCAAGTTACACAAGTGACACTACTTCTGCTCCTCCTACTGCTTCTTTAAATGCTGTTTTCCTTATTTCTTTCTCCTTTTCCCCTTTATATATTTCTCTACTTTCTACATCTCTCCATTCAGTGATACTCTCAGTCTCATGTCTCAACCTCTATTTATCTCCATCTCTCTTGCAGATGGTAAGATGTAGGGTGATTTATATGTTGAATTGGCACCACAGTATATAGCGGCAGGAGACGCATGGGAAAATGTTGGGGAGTGAGGCGTTCGTGCTGCGATCAGAATGACTTCCTGCTGATCTCATCATGTCTGCTACTGCCATCTCTGTGGTTCACCAATCCCAGCAATTACACACACGGCTGACTGTAACCTTTAGTTACTATATGGAACATTAACAGATTTCAGCATTGGTTCAAATCTCAGTTAATTCTCAATATTTTTTACCTCTCACCATCAGATGGGTTAAAACCAGCATTTGCTTCAAGAAACCTTAAAAAATATTTTAACTAACCTTTCTTTTAAATCAGATGCCATAGAAGATGTTAGGAATTGAGAGAAACAAATTGAGAAAAACAAAGTACATAAATGTCTTTTAACTGCCGGGTATATATTATCAAAGATCACCCACTTTTGGATTTTTAAAAGTCAGATAGTCCTTTTACTGTAAAATAAATTCTATACAGCTCGTCATCACACACTGTATCTTACTTTATATTTTTTAAATGAACATAGACATTTTCCGAAAGGACTCTAATCCTTTTCAATTCAGTAACATGTAAGCTGTAATTTTAAATAATATTAAAATACGTAAAATGTACATATGTTATGATATGTATTTAAAGGTGAATGTTACCTAATCAATTTCAGAACAAAGAAAAACTAGAGGAGCACTCATAGAGTGCAAGGTGTCTCCATGAAGCAGCATGGATGATGTAATAAATAGGTCCTTAATGGGTACTGGTATTAATTACCTATGTGCTCAGTTTATGATATGCTCTATAGTATGTGGACATGACTGAACTCTGATGGCTGGGCTTTGGCCTTTTCTGGTCACTCAAGGCCAAAGGTGAAAGTCCATACATGGTTTCCTATTAGTGTTCCATAGTAATGAAATGTCTATCGGCACTCGTTTATAGTTATAAGTGTTCTATCTCCAAAAATTGGTGACCTTGCTCTGACCAATCTCTGGGACACAGGTAGGGTAGTGTCCCCACCAAGTTTGATGAAAATCCTCATATGGGTTTGGTCAAGTTGCCAAACAAGCAGAAAACCAAACACCTGAGTCACAAAATCATTGTGAAACCATAAAAATACCACTGGCAAAGCTTTGTGGTGGAAATAAAAAAATATTTTTTTTAATCAAACAGTACATTTAGTAAAGTCAGCACATTTAACATGTGTATGTATTTCAAATACATGAAATTCATAAACAAATACTTGCAAGCTTTTCCAAACTTATATTTTTGTTTATTTTGGGATGGTACATTTTTACCTCTTCACTGTTTATAGGAGGAAATTGTGTCAGATCACAGTGGAAATGTTTGCTCCATTTCATTTAAAGGATACATGGTAGCAGGGACAGATGGTTTAAATGGGATAGCAGCATTATGTCCCTGTGTCTTATAAAGATAAAATGAGATCAGTTTAAAAAAAAAAAAAAGACAGAACCATGAGTTTAGTATGGTTTAAATTGAATAAAAAGTATTAGATTGCAAGGTACACTTTACAGCCATAAATATGTAGACACATGACCATTACACCGATATGTGAGTGAAGCTTGCCAATAATTTGAGCCTTTTAAAACACAGTAACACCCTTTCCACAATCACGGGATATGTCTTCCAACATGATTGTTTACGAAATGAAAAGCTTCTCACTTCAATAGTTATGCTGTTATCTCACTGGGCTTACAACTAATTGGCAACAGAGAAGAATGGCCAACCGTCTAATTCGGCTCTGGGTCTGAATTTAGCCTGAAATTATTCTGTAAGCAGTTGGAATCAGTATCCCCATTTATGAATTAGTTGATTGCCATTCAAAACTCTGGTGGCAAATGAACGAGTTTGAACAAATGAATTTTTGTTAACTTGTCTCTTACTATTCTCTAACTAGTCTTTGTACTCACCAAGGAGTCTTCGAAATGCTACTACTAAGGTCTGGTCTGTTTCAGTCGTTTCCTAATTTCCGGCGACTACTTTGCAAATAGTTAGCAACCAGTTGGAGAATCGGAAGACTAGTTAGAGATTAAATGCAGACTGATTTTTGGACTGTCTAAAAACTCTTACGAATGCCATCATCCCGTGATTCCCCTACAAAATGTGCACACTGCATTTGTTTGATCAGTAATGTTTGTATATATACCAGGTGACACAATAAAACCTCCCTCATATCAAAGCTAAATTAAAAAAAAAATGTTAAAGATAATTAATTGAATCAACACATGAAACCTCATTCAATACATTTTTTATACGTCATGCTTTAAAGATGACCTCCTTCAAATGGTGGCCGTCATTGTCTATACATGCTTGGAGGTGATTTCTGAAGGTTGCCATGGGTCGATGTGTTATGTTGGGTGGAAGAGCAGATATCTCCTCCTGACGAGTCAGTTTAAGGGCTTAAAGAGTTTGGAGTCATTATTACAGGTGAGGTCAACAGAACAGGCCGGCCACACAATATCGCCACGTAACAAGATCACCCAATCCGGAAACATTTCCCACAGCAAATACCAATGATCTTCGAGCTGTGTGTGCTGTAGCTCTATTTTAGTGAAACCACACATCGAGTTCTTCAAGCTCAAATTGTTCAGGTTGTTGTTGTGCCACCAACAAACCTTTGCACTGCCTCTCCTGCCTTACTAAGTTTCATGTGTGCAAATAATTGTGAATAAAACTGTAATGAATAAAGTTTCATGTGTACAAATAATAAATTGATTATCTTTAACCTTTTTTTTTTTTAATTTATATAAAAAATATTTTTGGGGGTCACCTTGTGTATAACTTGGTTTTACTTTAAATAGTTTTTTGATAGTACATACATGTCTTACAAAAATTCTTATAAGTTGTGTAAGTGACACCATGTTGGCTGACTTTGTTTATGTATTACACTCCTTTTTAGGTTTTTTTATATATAGTTTTATATAATATCATTCATTGTTGCGTATAAAAGAGTTCATGAGATGAATTTACTGATTTGTGTGCAATCATGAGCAACAGACAGAAAACTGTATAACTCTCTTTTTAAAAATAAAATTAATAATTAAAAAGCAATAGATAGCATGTAGTCATGTGAAAGTATTTGAATACTTGTTATATACAGTCACATCAATCACTTACCAAGGATTGACCAGGATTAGGAGCCCCTTTTATATGTCCTGGAGGGGAAATTTGACTAGTTCACCCATAGATTACCCAGGAGTCACTCAACAGTGGTCAGTAGATTACTAAAGAGTGGTAAATCAGTCCAAAATTAGTCAGCCGTTTCGCTTCATTTGCTACAAGGTCAGGTTCATGGTTGAAATACTGTCATTAGTGACTAATTAACAGCATGAGGATGGTGAATGTATGGCCGCTTAGCAAATATTCATCAAAAAGTCCTAAATAAGACACCCAGCGGTCGTCTAATTCGTTAAAGGGTCGTCAAAAAGTTGCAAATATGTTGCCTCAATGTCATTAATTAGTCATTAAAGACCACAATCGCCAAAAACTTGTCCAAATTCATCTAGCAGTTATTTAAAAATTCAGTCATCACTGTCACCAAATGGTCATCTCTCAATGAGATACCAGCCTTAGATTTAAAATAACTTTTGACAGGTGGAACATATTAATCACTGCAGTAATCTTCCCTCTTAAGTATTTGATAATTTAAATCCTAAAGGTGATTTTTTTTCTTCTCATAAAGATCAGTATTATATGGTACCTGTCAAGCTTAAAAATGGATGTAAGGTGGTGGAATTTTTCAAAATTACTTGCGTTATTCTATGTATATGAGAATGTATCTAAGAATAAAGATAGAAAACAGCATAATGGATATGTAGAGCAGAGCATGATGGGAAAACATAAAAGTGCACAATGGGTGAGCAGTGACCCATTTGTAGACTTATCTGTATCTCCAAAAGTTAGAAATACTTCCTACTGACAATCATATTAAATGTAATGAATAATGCATTCAAACTCATTTGCATTAGAATACATTTACATACACCACAAACAGATTTTACACAATATTAACTTTATATCTTCAGGGGCTTAAAAATCCCTGTGTGCTTCTAAACCACGAAGGCAATCAGAATACTTTTCAATCCCTCGCTCAGTGTTTGCTTCAGTTCCCCATCACCTTCTCTGTGTTCATCATCAGCGCTCTCGCTCTCCACCTCTCACTCCGATGAGGAAGTGCTTCTCTGTGGGACACTGGGAATGAGAAGTGAGAGACTCAGCTGGTGCTGTGGGCATTTCTGACTCACTTTACTCTCACATACAAACACAAAATACAAGGAACTCACTATTCATTCACATCCACCCATCCACTGTCTAAGTGTATGTGTGTGTGTGTGTGTGTGTGTGTGTGTGTGTGTGTGTGTGTGTGTGAGAGAGAGAGAGAGAGAGAGAGAG
>JBCNYH010000022.1:25874212-25877363 GCA_039654325.1 Tandanus tandanus | reverse complement strand
TAGAAAAATTTTTAGATTCTTCCTTAAATTAATTTTACTATGTAAAGCTGCTTTGTGACAATGTCAATTGTAAAAAGCGCTATACAAAAAACCTGAATTGAATTGAATTGAATATTTTGGTTTTCTTTCTTTGTATAGTTAGCAAATAAGATTGAGTTTTCAATTAAATCAATTTAGTTGTATTTGTATACTGCTTCTTACAGTTGATATTGTGGCAATGCAGCTTTTCATAGTAAAGCAGATTTGGTAAAAAAAATAAAAAATAAAAATAAAAAAATACAGTGCCTTGCAAAAGTATTCACCTCCCTTGGCAGTTTTCATGTTTTATTGCCTCACAACCTGGAGTTAAAATGGATTGTTTGAACGTTTGAATCATTTCATTCAGACACAGACACAGAATATGCCTACAACTTTGAAGGTGTGTTTTTTTTTAATTGTGAAGCAAACAACAAATAGGACAAAATAACAGAAAACTATGAGTTGCCACATCTTGCCACTGGGATTTTTCCCAGTCCTCAAGGCAAAACTGCTCCAGCTCCTTCATGTTGGATGGTATTCGCTTGTGAACAGCAATCTTCAAGTCTGACCACAGATTCTCAATTGGATTGAGGACTGGGCTTTGACTAGGCCATTCCAACACATTTAAACGTTTCCCCTTAAACCACTCGAGTGTTGCTTTAGCAGTATGCTTCGGGTCATTGTCCTGCTGGAAGGTAAACCTCCATCCCAGTCTCAAATCACAGGCAGACTGAAACAGGTTTTGCTCAAGAATATCCCTGTATTTAGCACCATCCATCTTTCCCTCAACTCGGATCAGTTTCCAAGTCCCTGCTGCTGAAAAATATCCCCACAGCATGATGCTGCCACTACCACGTTTCACTGTGGGGATGGTGTTCTTGGGATGATGGGATGTGTTGGGTTTGTGCCAGACATAGCGTTTTCCTTGATGGCCGAAAAGTAAAATTTTAGTCTCATCTGACCAGAGCACCTTCCTTCATACATCTGGGGAGTCGCCCACATGCCTTTTGGCAAACTCAAAACCTTCAGGGTTACCTTTGGTCTCTGTGCTGCATCTCTGATTAATGCCCCCCCTGCCCAGTCTGTGAGATTGTGGGATTATGAAATATTAGGATAATTTTTTTATAACCCAACCCTGACTTGTACTTCTCAACAACTTTGTCCCTGACTTGTTTGGAGAGCTCCTTGGTCTTAATGGTATGATGCCTTTTTGCTTTGGTTTATTTTTATTGGTTTATTTAGTGGTCACCTCTTCAGAAGTCAGCCAAGCCAAAATAATAAGCAAAACACATTTAACTATACACATATGATCTAACTTACCTAATATCACAAAGAAAACAAACAAAAAACCCCCCACAATGGCTTCCCTCACTCCCTAGCTTACACAAAACCAGGAGAAAATGTGTCAGAAAATAAATGGCATCCACTTCCTATTAACCAGAGTGCTATGTACAAGTAAGTATATACAAACTGTTTACATAATATACATTTAATATGCAGATACAGAGGGAAACAACACAAGCAAAGTTAGCACCAGGCACAAGGTCATACATCAGCACCCCGAGCTGTGATTTGCCGCTGTTTAAATGCACTGCCGGAAATACTTCCACCAATCACTACACAAAAGGTGGTTAAAAGCTCAAGTTAAAGCAAGTTCCTTGGAGAGAAAACAGGATTCACTGCAGTGGGTTGTGCTTAAATTGTGAATGAAAACCCCGATAATAAACAGAAATATCTCTATAAACCCTATACATCGCCAATGAGCAAGCCTGTGGCAACAGTGGCAAGAAAAAACTCCCCCAGACAACACGAGGAAGAATCCTTGAGAGGAATCAGACTAAAAAGGAAAACCCATTCTAATTTGGGTAAAACCAGATAAAAGTACAAACAGTGTAGCAGGAAATTCACTATAGTTTAACAAGTCTAGCTGGCTATCTTATAACTGTACTGGTAATTGTATTCCTAAATAATCTGAAAAGTCACCTTCACAGTTCTGAGTGTATATTTAGGTCTAAATGGATCATCATCAGCAGGAGCGAGAAGCTTCTAGGATGAAAACTCCAACCAGTAGTAGCATATAAGGACAAATCAGAGGATTACTTGTATCACAGAAGTTGCATGTGTACCTTAGCAAAAATGCGAGAGAGAGAGAGAGAGAGAGAGAGAGAGAGAGAGGGGGGTTGTTAGGTATGCTCACTATGATGTAATTTTAAAAACTAAGTTTATCTTTGCTGAGTGCAAGCAGGGACTCTGGCATGGCTGAGAACCAGAAGGAAGACAGGCATGAGGGCACCCTGTAATGAGCAATCAGCCACTCCACTGTCGGTGGACCTGACTGAACGTGTGAGAGTGAGGGAGAGACAGCATCCATAGTTTATCAGAACTCTCTATGCCTGAGAACCCCGGCTATTAAGGCTATTAACAAAATGCTTGACTAAACAAGTAAGTCTTTTAGCCTAGTCTTAAACACTGAGACTGTGTCTGAGTCCCAAACATCAACTGGAAATCTGTTCCATAACTGTGGGGCTTAGTAAGGGAAAGCTCTGCCCCCTGCAGTAGTCTTCATAATTCAAGATATTTATTATCAGTCTGCACCTTTTGAACTAAGTAGGCGTGGTGGATCACTAAGTGGTTCACTAACTTTTCCCCCTTTTTGTGATATTTCATTAGATGTTCTGAGGTACTGCACTTACTGTATAAGCTTTAATCCCCATCCACCAAAGACAATTGCAAACAAGTAGACATTACAAATATGGTACCCACATGAAGATACGAATAAAGTCATTTAATGCTCAGATGTTTTGCACATGGGCTGTATCCCATGCTTTTCCAAAAGTATTCACTCTCCTTTTTTATGAAACCCCTAAATTGATTCTGGTTTCCATTAGAATATAGCTTGTTAAATGAAGTCTGTGGTATCTGTGTGCACTGAGTCATGTCATCAAGAAATATGCCTGTTTGTGGCATTTCCCAGAGTTTGTTATAGAACATAATGAAAAGAAAGGAATTATTAAAAAAATCTGGGCCAGAGTTTCGCAAACGTATCAGTCTGGTTGATGCTTTTGAATATCACAAAATTTGAACAGTCCACAGAGCACCATCCATCTATCCATCCATCCATCCATCCAGCCAG
>JBCNYH010000022.1:25864212-25869212 GCA_039654325.1 Tandanus tandanus | reverse complement strand
TTTCTGTCCTCAGTATAACTCAGCCAGGTAATCGCCATCGTTCAGAATTTTTACACACACACACACACACACACACACACACACACACACACACACACACACACACACACAAACAAAAAAGTCTGGTCTCCATAATTTCCAGGGACAATACATATACTTACAATCATAGGTTGATGTCAGGGCTATGTGCAGGACACTCGTGTTCTTCTACTCCATCCTTGGCAAACCATGGCATCATGGAGCTTGCATTGTGAGCAGGGGCATGCTGGAACATGTTTGGTTCTCTTATTTCCAGTGAATAGATATTGTAATGCCACATCATGTTACACCACTTTGGGGAAGAACCACATATGGGTGTGAAGGCCAGGTATCTACATATACGCATAGTGGACAGAAAATTGGCAATAAATTGACAACCATTCACTCTCTGTCTTTGGCCTGTTGGAGGAAACCAGAGTGCCCAGAGGAAACCCATGCAAGCATGGGGAGAACATGCAACATGCAAGCACCAGTCGTGCTAACCACTACCCCACTGTACCGCCCTGGTCTGCGTGTGCAATTGTAGTATTACCTCTTGACTTGTGTGCAACTCAACTCCAAATACACTCTATTCCTTACTATTGATGGAGATAATGACAAGCTTTTGCATTGGCATTAGTTATGAGATGAGCTGTGGGTAATTCTGAGTACAAACAACCTATTCTTTGGACATCCCTTAGTTCTCTGGTTAATTAAAGTTACTAAGTTTAGCTGAATGCGTGAAGCTATTGGGCTACCTTTTTGTGCTTACCCTTAATTACCCTGGCATTTCCTCTGAACTAAGGAGATCTTTGGTTTATTCCTGCAGCCGCAGAGAGACAGAGAGAGAGAGAGAGAGAGAGAGAGAGAGAGAGAGAGAGAGAGAGAGATTTTTACATTGTGTTCCTTTGATAAGGTTATTATTTATTTAACGCTAGAAACCCTGAAAGTCATAGGTAACAATAGCAGACTAACTCACTCACACAGCTCGCCAGACCATCACAGAGCTAACACACATTCACACTCACACCTAGGGGCAATTTGGAACGGCCAGTTAGCCTAATGTGCATGTCTTTAGACTGTCGGAGGAAAACCAAAGTACACAAAGGAAACCCAGGCAAGGATGGGAAGAACTTGAAAACTCCACACAGAAATGCTCACTTGGAACCCTTCTTGCTGTGAGGAGGGCGTACTAACCACTACGACAGTGGCAGACTGTACTGCACAATGGCATCAGCAGTGCAGCAGTGATGCACTGAATAAAGTACTAAAGTTGTGAGTTAGTCAGCTGCATCCTCTCCACCGATTCTAACACACAAATTATACATAGACTCTTTGGATTTATAATTCTCCTGGAACATTAAAAGCCTCTCACAAAGCAGTGTCAAATATAACCTTTTACTAAAAACCCATCTGCATCTTCTTCCTAGCACTGAGCCAAAAAAAAAAAAAAAAACACATCACAGCTGAAACATATGCGATCATTTTAAATTTCATCCTTTTAATCTTCACCACTAATCACTCTTGCTTCTCTCTCTCTTTTGTCTCTCTTTGCAGCTGACTGCTCACATCCCCCTCCCCCTTCCTTGTAGGGGGGTATTAATCTCTCTAAGGCACATCATGGCTCTGGGGATGAATAGCTCCAGCCTGTCAGCCTTATGAAAAGTGAGCGCAGATTAATTGGGACTTTCCAGAGATGGTAAATCCGAGGTTAAAAATTTCATCATCAGCCACCAACCTGGAAAAATGTGGATGACGGCACATCCCACCCTCCCCGTTTCCTCCTTCTGAGAGGTTTTATACCTGCAGCGATACAGCAGGAGAAAGCACTTAATGACAGGTAGCATGGAAATGACAAAAGCAGGTTTAAGTATTGATAAAGAAAACAGAAGAACAGAGAGAGAGAGAGAGAGTGTGTGTGTGTGTGTGTGTGTGTGTGTGAGAGGGAGAGAGAGAGAGAGCGAGAGAGAGAGAGAGGGAGAGAGAGGAGATGGCATTGTGAGTTTCTGAGAAGAAAAAACTCAGAGTGCAACGAGCAAAATGGAGGAAGGAAAACAGAAAGAGGTTCATGTATTATTCTGCAGCATGATTTAAGAGGGCTTTTACCAAGGCTTTTACCATCTTGTAGGTCTTCTGTTCCATTCCTGAGAAGGGGGTCAAGAATAAAAGGGTCAGGATGATAGGAATGATCTGGATTAATTGTAGAGTCAAAACTACTCAGACATGCTAAAAAAATAAAATAAAATAATAATTATAATAATAAAAAAAGAACTGAAATGATTATTTGACTATACTTAACATTCCTGGAATTTTCTTGAAATTTACTACGGCTGTCTATCACTCACTCCTCTATCAATTATCTCCACAAAAGGCATATCGGCCATTTTCTGCAGCACTATAAATTCTGCAGACCCATGTCGCTCTCTATTATTAAACTCTGAGTGCTTTTGTAGCTGTTTTAATTCAACCAGAACAAAATGCCCCACACCTTCAACATTCAAGTGTTGCGTTATTTCAAAGCAATTTGTTTTGAACAAATTTGGGCTCATAATACTGATGGAATAACACTTATTTAATCATGACAGAATCAAAAGCCGGGCAGCACGGTGGCATAGTGGTCAGCATGTCTGCCTCACAGCAAAAAAAGGCCTGGCTTTGTCCTGGGCTTCGAGTCCTGGGCTTGGTGAGGGTGTTTCTGTATGGAGTTTGCATGTTCTTCCTGTGCTTACATGGGTTTATTTCGGGCACTCCAGTTTCCTCTGACAGTCCACAGACATGCACATTAGGTTAATTGGTTATTCCAGATTGCCCCTGCTGTGAGTATGAATCGCTGTGTGTGTGTATGTTGGCCATGTGATGGATTGACGAGCTGTTCAGCGTGTACATGCCCTGTTCTTGCCCAGATGTCCCTGTTCTTGCCCAGATGTGGCTGAGATAGAATCTGAATTTAGGACCAGTAAGCCTAAGAATCAATAAATGCCAACATATGTGACCTTGGGAACTGTGACAATAAGCCTTCAGCACAAGTGTCCCAAATGAAAATTGTACTGAAGAAAATTGGATTGAGTGAAGAAATCTTTTGCTTAATCTGGGTTTACACTGTGGCACAAGGTCCACGATCCTCGCAATTTCACAGAATCGTGATGAGTTTAGGGGGTTGTTGGATTGCCTCCTTTTTATACTCCAATCGTGCTCCAAGCGTGCTCATAAATCATGGAGCTCTACACTTTTTTGAATCTTGGACATCGTGCCCCGGTGTAAACCCAGGGTAAGGTTCTTGTCAATTATTGCATGGCATCAGTTGCATTTTAGAAAAATCCCAATAACTCCAAATGTAACTTGTTCTGAATGGTCAGCTGATCAAAAAATATCACCACTAGAAGGGAGAGAGATGATTTAGCAAGAGTTTTGATACGAAGCAGGTTTTTTTGTAAAAATGTACGCTTATAAAGAGATTACTTAATTTTTCATAAGTTTCTTAAAACACTACTTGAATGACTTATAAGGTTTTCATTAAACACCCAGTTATTTCTCAGCCTCTGTTTTAATTGGTGTATCGAGCATCTTAACTGCTTTGTACAAAAGGTCAGGTTTTTTCTCATGCCTAATCACTTTTACTGAAGCGCATGTTCAGATGATTCTCTGATAGAATTGATCTAATATGGATCATAAGATTTTGCACAAACTTGTAGAGTCCTTGACAGTTCAAGTGAACACAAAATACTAAAAGACTCTGAAATTCATATAAATGATTGAAAGATTCCATTTTTCACTTAGGTTGGTGTCAATAGTATTACTTGTAATGAAAACTGTATTGTATTAAATGAGAACGCGAAGGAGCAGTGGTTCTACTCCGAGCTCCTCCCAGACGACAGAACTTCTCACCCTATCCCTAAGGGAGAGCCCTGCCACCCTGTGAAGGAAGCTCATTTCAGCCACTTGTATTCGCAATCTTGTTCTTTCAGTCACTACCTAAAACTTGTGACTATAGGTGAGGGTTGGAACGTAAATCAACTGGTAAATTGAGAGCTTTGCCTTCAGCTTTACAAGCTCCGCTTTACAGCAGAGGCTGCACCAATCCATCTGTCAATCTCTCACTCCATCCTTCCCTCACTCGTGAACAAGACCCCGAGATACTTGAACTCCTCCACTTGGGGCAGGACCTCATTCCAGGCCCGGAGGGTGCATTCTACCCTTTTCCGGCTGAGAACCATGGCCTCGGACTTGGAGGTGCTGATTCTCATTCCGGTCCCATCACACTCAGCTGCGAATAGCTCCAGCGAGAGCTGAAGGTCCCGGCTTGATGAAGCCAAAAGGACAACGTCATCTGCAAAAAGCAGAGATGAGATCCTATGGCCAGCAAACCAAAACCCCTCAACACCTTGGCTGCACCTAGAAATTCTGTCCATAAAAATTATGAACAGAACCGGTGACAAGGGGCAGCCTTGGCGGAGTCCAATCCCCACTGGAAACGAATTCGACATGTTGTTACCAATGCGGACCACGCTCTGGCTCCGGCAATACAGAGACCGAACGGCCTGTAGCAACGGGTCCGGTATACCATATTCCCGGAGCACACCCCACAAGATAGCCCGAGGGACATGGTCAAAAGCCTTCTCCATGTCCACAAAGCACATGTGGACAGGTTGGGCAAACTTCCATGCCCCCTCCAGGATCCTGTAGAGTGTGTACAGCTGGTCAAGAGTGCTGTGGCCAGGATGAAAACCACCTTGTTCCTTCTGAATCCGAGGTTCAACCATCAGCTGGATCCTCCTCTCCAGTACTCCTGAATAGACTTTCCCGGGTAGGCTGAGGAGTATGATTCCACGATAATTGGAACACACCCTCCGGTTCCCTTTTATAAAAAGAGGAACTACCACCCCGGTTTGCCAATCCAGAGGCACAGCCCCCGATGACCATGCAATGTTGTAGAGACGTGTCAACCAAGACAGTCCTACTACATCCAGAGCCTTGAGGTATTC